>QXTE01000157.1:3401493-3478266 GCA_003942145.1 Platysternon megacephalum
CCCCTGGCACCCCTAGTAACCCCGGTAACCCCCTGGCACCCCTAGTAACTCCTGGCACCTCACCCCTAGTAACCCCGGTAACCCCCTGGCACCCCTAGTAACTCCTGGCACCTCACCCCTAGTAACTCCGACACCCCTAGTAACCCCGGTAACCCCCTCACCCCTGCTAACCCCGCTAACCCGTACCCCAGCGAGGCGCCGACTGACCTGCTCGGGCCCCTGGAAGCAGATCCGGCACTGCGGGGTCCTCATGCCGCTGTCCAGGCTGCTGCTGAGAGACACGGTGTCCAGGGCCCCCCCGGCTCCGGGCTGCTGGCCGGGCTGCTGGCCGGGGGGCGGCGGCCGGGGCTCCTTCTCCTCCAAGGCCAGGCTGCGGGGCCGGGGCTCGGCCACCCCCCCGTAGTACTCGGCCTCATCGTCCTGCCGGGCCGAGCAGTCGGCGAAGGGGGGCCAGCCGCAGCCGCTGCCCCCCAGCGCCCGGCTCCCCCCGGCTCCGGGCTCGGGCTCCGGGCGGCCCCGCCGCATCAGCACCAGCAGCTTCAGCTCGTTGAAGAACATGCGGATCCGGTACTTGAACATCATTTACCCCGGGCCCAGCGGCTGCGGCGCCTCGGAGAGCTGGGGCAGGGGCGAGGGGCGCACGGGGCGAGGGGGCGCACGGGGCGGGGGGCGCTTAGCTCTGTCCCTGCGCGGCGCCCGCCGCATCGGGAGAAGGGGAGGAGGAGGAGGGGGCCTGTGGGGGGGCCTCGAGGGGGCAACAAGGGGGAGAGGGGCCAGCACCGCCTGGGGGACACATCTCCGGGGGCGCAGGGACCGGGGAGCGCACGGGGGAGCAGGTAGTGATGGAGGAGGAGGGAGACGGGGCAGGGGAGCGGGGCGGCCCCGGTCGCTCTCCTAAGGCCGGGCCGGTTCGGTGGGGGCCTGGGCCCCTCCGCAGCCCGCGTCCTGCTGCCTCCCCCGGGTCATGGTGAGCGGCGAATCCAGCGGCGGCCCAAAGGGGCTTAAACCCGGGGGGCTGCGCCCCTCTCCGCCTCCTCCCCTCGGGGCGCCGGCTCCTTTGTCTGCAGGGCTCCGGGCATCTCCGCTCCGCCCGGCAGGCGCTCACCCGCCGACACGCGGGGCCCGGAGGAGCCGCATCCTGCCCCCGCCAGCGGCCGGGCGCCCAGCCCCGCGCCCCCCTCTCCGCGCCCCGGCTGGGCTCGCCCTGCGCCGCGGGTATTGTCTCTCCAAAACCGCGGCTCTGCGCGCAACAGGAGCTGCTGCTGCTGCCCGGAGCGCTCCCCCTCCTTCCGGGGGGCCAGCGCCCCCCCCCCCTCGCCAAGCTCCCCCTCCCCAGCCACCGCCGGGAAGGCTAGGGCGCAGGGCTGCCCATGGCCGGGGCTGGCGGCGGCTCAGGGCTGGAGAGGAGAAATATGGCTTCTTCTTCCGGTACAGCAGCGTGTTAAATAAAACATTTCGGGGGGGGGGAGGGGAGAGGCGAGGGCTGCTGCGCTACGCTGCTCCCCCCCCCCCAACGTGGGGAGCACGTGGGGGAGTCCCCGGGAAATGCGAAAGTGACCAGAGGGGGTCCCCCCCTCCCCAAAGATGGGAGCCTTCCAGCCAGGGAGGGGGAGAGGAAAGGTCCCACTTTCCCCCTCTCCAGGAAGGAGGGACCGGAGCCAGAAGGAGGCACGTGTGGGGAGCCCAGCGGTTCCCCTCCCCAGCAATGGAGAAGGAGCCCTGGCTCTGCCCTCCCCAAGCCTGGAGTGCTGAGTGAGTGAGTGGGTGGGGAGGCTCTGTCTCTTTGTCTCTCTCCCACACCCCCCGCAGCCTGGCTGGATTAGGGGAACTTTGGCTGTGAATTTCCCAGCCTGGCTACTCGCCTCCAAATCCCTCCCCAGCCAGGGCACCTACACCAAACTCGACCAGGGTTTGGTAGCTTGGCTGTGAGCCTAATCCACTAATGTCCCATCGATTTCTTTGTGCCCCCCCCCCCCATCTGCGTCCACCTGTTGACTCATAAGATGCACCAAGAACCCAATGTGCTCTGCGCTGCACACACAATGCAGAGAGAGGAAGCTCCCCAGAGCAGGGCTGTCTTTGTACATCTCCCAGCTCCCTGGCTGGCCCCCTAAGCGCTGGCCCACCCAGGCAGGGCATGAAGGTCTGCCCACATAGCGCTGGGCCTAATTTTGGTGCCCTCTGACTGCATGCCCAGCTGTCATTCTTTCAGGAGCTCTGGTGACCAGTCGAGGAACCCAGTGAGGCAGGCAACCTGTGGAACTCATTGCCAGAGGATGTTGAGTGAAGGCCAAAAGTATAACAGGGTTCAAAAAAGAAGTAGATAAGTTGATGGAGGATAGGTCCCTCAATGGCTATTAGCCAAGATGGGCAGGGCCTCCCTAAGCCTCTGATTAGCAGAAGCTGGGACTGGACGACGGGGGATGGATCACTTGATAATTGCTTGTTCTGTTCATTTCTGCTGAAGCACCTGGCATAGGCCACTGTCGGAAGACAGGACACTGGGCTGGATGCAGGGCCGGCGCTTCCATTAGGCGACCTAGGCGGTCGCCTAGGGCGCTGCTATTTTGCGGGCGCATGCGCCCCCGCCGCCCGTTGAAATTTGGGGGCGGGACCTGCCGCCGCCGCTGTTGGGGGCGGGATTTCGGGGGCGGGACCTTCCGCCGCCTAGGGCGCCGGCAGAGCTGGCGCCGCTACTGGCTGGATGGACCATTGGTCTGACCTAATATGGCCATTCTTATATTCACATTTGTGCTGAGCAGTGTTGCTAGCCATAAGTGTCCAAAAACCACGAATCGGGCCCCAGATTGGCTTAGAAATCATGAGATTGTTTAAAAAAAAAAAAGTCCGTTTTGGTTTCTTTTTAATTTTCTTCTGGGGTTCTGAGCCTTTAGGGTCACACTCCGGGCAGGTTTTCAGGCTGACCTTTTTAAAATACCAAAGCTGGGATTCTCGTGTGATGGTCTAGCTCCAGGAGCTGGGACTTGAAGAAAAATCCCAAATATTGCAAGACTCGCAATCAAAGCACAACAGTTGCCAACCCCACGAGTGACACTTTAATTAAAGATGAAAAAAATAGTCCCGCCTAAGTAAAAAGCTAAACTTGCCCATGTGTAGTCACTACTATAAAGGAGGGTTTTTAAATAAAATCTGGGGTGAAACCTATAAGCCCTCTTAGAGTTGTGGGTCTTCCCCCCTCCCCATTTCTTGTTTTAGGCTGCATTATACCCTGGGGTGTTGTATTGTGCTGTGTGGAATTGCAGTGCGTTGGCTTTGCATGGCGTTATGTTTCATTGTGTCATGTCACATTGCCGTGTATTGTGCTTCACGCAATGCAATGCAACACAGCACAATGCAATGAAACAGCGCCACTCAATGCAATGCAACCCGACACACTGCTGCGGTGGTGTGCTGTGCTGAATTGCATTGCATTGCATTGGGTGGTGCTGTGTTGCATTGTGCTACGCTGCATTGCATTGTCCGATGTTGTGTTTCTTTGTCGTGTTACATTGCACTGTATGGTGCTTCACCGTACTGTGCTGGGTTGCATTGCATGGCGTTGTGTTGAATTGCATTGTATTGTGTTGTGTTGCCTAGCACTGCATTGAGTGGCATAGTGTTGCGTTGCATTGTAATGTATCACTATGACCCCCATGCATTAAGGACCCCTGCAAACCTTGGAATGCCCATAATCCTAAATTGTCCCGCTATCAAATCTTGTTGGTTTTCTTTTGATTCCCTTGACACTTGGAATTTACATTCCGTCCTGTAGCAGGAAGGTCTCGGAGGGCAGGATTTGCATAGGAAGCCACTTTACTAATTTACCAGGGAAAAACACATTTGATTTCTCAAACCAACCTGTGGCAGGGAGCCCAATAATGCTGCCCGGCATATCAAAGGACTTGTGTCTGGAACTTTATAGTTACAGCCAAGAAATAGACCTCCCCAGACATCCAGCCATAGATAACTCATCCCCCAGGCCAAATGACTCTGTCAGAGGCATTGTTAGCCCAAAGTGGCCAGTTAAAACAGTTATATTTGCAGGTCATTAATTTCTCAATTCCCAAGTATTATCTCAGGATAATATCCACAGGGTCACATGTTATGACTTCATTATGGGCCCAGCTAATATAGTTTCCCTGCATTTTGATAAGGTAGTTGGAATAATTTCCTTCCTTTCTATAAACGATTGATGGCTTTGACCTTAATTTGCTACCAGTGCCAAAAAAAAAAAATCCTACTGGAATCCGTTTGCTCTCTGAGCTTTAAACCCCGGGGCTTGGACCACAGCTTCCATGTCTTCACTTTGGTGTCACAAAGGAGCCCCCCATCCCAGGACTATATTACTGGCCCAGTAGCATTCTGGGAAATTTGCATCCATCAGGGGATTGGCCAGGACACCATATTGGATGGGCCAATGGGCGGGTCCAGTTTGGCAAACCTTCTGTCGATTGGGCTACAGAAATGACAAACTCGGCTATTTTAGTCTCGCCGGCTCTTATGCTTTTGTGGGCTCACTGACGCAGCGCCCCCTCGTGGCCGTCAGCTTTTTCCTCATCGAGCTGAGCTCCTCCTGCTGACGGGCCATGTCAGCCCTGGGATGGTCTTGCCTCTTCTCATGACTCAACCTTCCAGCCTGGGCTTACCCTTTTCTGGGGTAACAGAAAGTCCAATGTCCTTACAAAAGGTCTTCAGCTCTGAGTGGGGGCTCTGTGGTCCCCACCCCCTTCCCTCAATCCTTTCCCCCTTCCCAGGGGCCTCCCACCTGCTTCCACAGTGACTAGAGGGAAACCCAGGCCCTCCCACTATACTGGGCTCGAGTCCAGGGATCCTATAACCCACAACCTGTCCCCAGACTCCCTCCTGCCATAGCCTGTCAGCAGGCCTCAGCCTCTTGCAGGTCCTACCCTCTCATCGGAGCTCGCTCCACCCCAGTGACAGCTGTGTTTCTCTCCTGGCCTCGCCACTCAGGAGAGGAGTCCCCAGGCCAGCTCTCCCCCTGGGCATCCTCTTCCATGGCTCTGGGTTCTTTGCTCTCTACCTCCAAGCCAGGGCCTGCAGCGTTCTCTCCTTCTCATCTGTGCTCCCTTTAATAGTCACCACCCAGCTCCTTCCCCAGCCGGGCTTCATCTTTAATTAGGCCTCGGCCACCCGCCAGGTGGGTTAATTGGCCTCTCAGGCCTGCATTAACCCTCTCAGAGCCAGGATCGGGGCGGGGAGTCTATACCCCATCGCGGATGTTTTTACTTAAAGCCTGTGATCGGGGCGTGTCTCAGCTCTTGTTTCAAACAGAAAGAAAGTTGGGGACTCTGGCGGTTGGGAAGGAAATCTTGGCACCACGACCCCCTGGTGATAATAATACCATGGGGCTTTTGATCATTTGGGTTGCTCTGTGCTAACGTGGGAACGTCATTTGAGAGCAGGTCACGAGGGTGTTTCCTGTATGAAGATTTAATGGGGCAGCGGGGGTGGTAAGAAAATCCCAGCAGGAAGCGAAACAACAGCTGGACCTGCTACTGGGGGTAAATGCTTCAGGGTTGTTAAAAGACGCTGTTAGCTGGGAGGATTCTCTCTCTTTACATAAGAACGGCCATACTGGGTCAGATCAAAGGTCCATTTAGCCCAGTATCCTGTCTGCCAACAGTGGCCAATGCCAGGTGCCCCAGAGGAAATGAACAGAACAGGGAATCATCAAGTGATCCATCCCCTGTCGCCCATTCCCAGGTTCTGGCAAAGAGGCCAGGGACACCATCCCTGCCCAGCCTGGCTAATAGCCATTGATGGACCTGTCCTCCATGAACTTATCTAGTTCTTTTTTGATCCCTGTTATAGTCTTGGCCTTCACAACATCCCCTGGCAAAGAGTTCCACAGGTTGACTGTGCGTTGTGTGAAGAAATACTTCCTTTTGTTTGTTTTAAACCTGCTGCCTATTAATTTCATTTGGTGACCCCTAGTTCTTGTGTTATGAGAAGGAATAAATTACACTTCCTTATTTACTTTCTCCACACCAGTCGTGATTTTATAGACCTCTATCATATCCCCCCTTAGTCGTCTCTTTTCCAAGCTGAAAAGTCCCAGTCTTATTAATCTCTTCTCATACGGCAGCCGTTCCATACCCCTAACCATTTTTGTTGCCCTTTCCTGAACCTTTTCCAATTCCAATATATCTTTTTTGAGATGGGGCGACCACATCTGCACGCAGTATTCAAGATATGGGCGTTACCATGGATTTATATAGAGGCAATATGATATTTTCTGTCGTATTATCTATCCCTTTCTTAATGATTCTTTGCTCCAGCTGAGCTACAAAACTGGGTTTGGGTGGGAACCAGCAGAGCGAAAGGACATCTGGCGGGATGAAAAGTGACACCCTTCCCTTTCTCAGAGGATGGCGGCGGGGTTGTTGATGAGTGGCTGTCCTGGCTAATACCTGCTGAAGAAGCTGGACCTTCCTGGCCCATTGTCCCAGGACTTTAGGGAAGGCAGATCTGCATACTTGCTGTTTGCCAATCCTTTTCCCTCTCATGGTCCGCTTCGTTCCTACTGTTAGAATTAAGCAACGCTTTGATTTCGGAAGGCCGTTGAAACGCTCTACTCACCACTGAAGAAGTGAGGTTTTTTACCCACGAAAGCTTATGCCCAAATAAATCTGTTAGTCTTTAAGGTGCCACCGGACTCCTTGTTGTTTTTGTGGATACAGATTAACACGGCTACTCACCGCTGGCCACAGAGCGCTGCAGGGGGAACCGCAGGTGCTAAACCCGGTTGGACCTGCTGGGGAAAGCAGGGTGGATGCACAGGGTGGGCCAGCCCAGCGCCCACTCTAGGAATTTCACCCCAGGAGAGGTGACAGCGCTTGTGGGGGGGGGGTGCTCGGAGAGGCCACAGCAGGGTCAGAGGTGCCGCCCTGTAATCGTGACAATAATTATTATTAGCGCTAATTACATAATACATCAGAGGAGGCCAGCCAATCAGCAGCCAATGTGTTTGCAATTAGCCATTCCAGGAAATGACTGATGAGCTCTCTGGGGCAGGGTCTGTCGCCGTTGGGGGGAGGGATAGCTCAGTGGTTTGAGCATTGGCCTGCTAAACCCAGGGTTGTGAGGTCAATCCTTGAGGGGGCCACTTAGGGATCTGGGGCAAAATTGGTCCTGCTAGTGAAGGCAGGGGGCTGGACTCGATGACCCTTCAGGGTCCCTTCCAGCTCTATAAGATAGGTATATCTCCATATATTATTATATTATGACCAGCAGGGCCCCGTTTGGGGTCCCAAGGCGCTGCCATAATACACCTAGTTTATGAATCGTGAATAAAGCTGCTGTTTTGCTAGATGTTCATCTGCAGCCCCCCCATGCGTGGAACAACGTGGGACGCACCGACTGCAGCTGAGTTCTGCCCACTCGTGACAGGAGTGGCTGTTTGTCCGCCGGCGGGACCCCGGCTGAGGACGCGGCCTCCACTCCGGTTCCAGCACAGGCGAGCCAGAAAGGAATCATCTGAAGACAACGTAAAACCAACTCCCCGCAGAGTTCCCCAGGAGTAGCGTGACCAGATGTCCCGATTTTATAAGGACAGTCCCGATATTTGGGGCTCTCTCTTATATAGGCACCTATTACCCCCCACACTCTGTCCCGATTTTTCACCCTTGCTCTCTGGGCACCCCTGGATGCAAACAAGCAAAGAGCAGCCCTGGATCTCTCCAGCACAAGGGCCATTTCTCTCCACTAGAGCCAGCCTGGGCCCTGTTCGTGGTGCTGAAAAGCTGGCGTCAGGGCGGTGGCAGGTTGCCCCAGCCTTATCAGCTAGCTCTTCGGACACCCTCTTCCCCCTGCCCCACTCGCCTCTTCTGGGCAGAGCGTCTCGTTCAATCGGGTACAGCTGTGACCTCCTGCCCCCCCCGGCCCGGGGGATCGGGAGACACCCTGCAGCTGGAGCTGGGCTTGTAATTAATCATTGAACGCTCATGATTGGTTTCTGGTTGGTTTGCGGCAGGGCCCACAATGTGCCGGGCACTTTGCAGCAAGGACGGTCCCCTGTCCCCAGGGAGCGCCTGAGCTAGGAAGGGGCAGGCACGGAGACAGAGGCTCCGGGAAGGGAGCAGCAGGTAGAAAGGATGGCCTAGTGGTCTGGGCTCTGGCCGGGGACCTGAGTTCGATTCCTAGCTCTGCGGCTGACTCCCGGGCAGCCTACGGGCCCTGCAGTGTCAGGCGCTGCACAGCCACAGAATGAGACAGTCCCTGCCCAAGACTGACGAGACAAAGGGTGGGAGAAGGGAAGGATTATTACCCCCGGCTTTACAGCTGCGGGGCCTGCGGCTCAGAGGAAGAGCCTGTCCCTCCATTGATCCCAGCCTGGGCCAAAGGGATTCCACTCTCCCAGCCTTTCCAAAGGGATTTTCCACTATCCGTCCACCCGGGTCTTTGGAAAGCTCCCGTCCCTGAGGGGAGCAAACCGCGGTGCTTTGCTCCTGCGATAAAGGCTGGGGCGCGGCGAAGGAGAAAGCAGGAGGCCTGGCTGCTCGTCTTTCAAGGAGAACGGCGCCGATTAGATTTCTGCAAGCCCCCGATAGCCATCTCGGGCGCTCAGAACACAGTCAGGGTAATGGATGGGGAAGGCGCTTGGCCAGAGCTGCTGTTCAAGTCATTTCCCTGGAGAGGAGTCGATCCACGAGCTATTAACCCTTCCGTGGGGCGCAGAGGAAATTCTCCGCTGCGGATTTTGCCTTCTGTCATGCCTGATCCTTACCTAGACATGTCCTTATATGGCCCTCATCACCCTGGCATCTGAGCGCTTCACAGCACCCCTGGGAGCGAGCAGAGCATTATCCCCATTTTACAGCGGGGGAAACTGAGGCACGGCGCGACTAAGCCCCAGAGCCATTGGATCCAGACCACTGGCACAATTTCCCAAGGGGCGTGGTGGATTCTTCATCAGCGGCCATTTTTAAATCAAGATGGGATGTGTTTCTGCTCTGGGAATTCTCTTGAGGACGTTCTCTGGCTTGTGTTATGCAGGAGGTCAGACTAGGTGATCTTGGACTCTATGAACCCCCAATGGGATCTGGGCTCCTATTTTCCATTGATTTCCTTGAAGGATCTGCCTAAGTGACTGGAAGCCAGGACTCCTCCCCCAGGCTCGCTGCTCTACCCACTAGACCTTCCATCCTTATTCAGGGTTGCCCTCCAGTTGTAGCCCCTTATTATTCCCCGGCCAAGATTGGGGCTCCCGTTGTGCCAGGTGCTGCCGCAGATGGGGAGCCCGGGCCCGCCCCAAAGGAACTAACCGGACAAGGCAAAGGGTGGAAGAAAGGCAGGACTGTTCTCCGTGGGGGTTGCTGAGGTTCGGCGAGGGCGGGATTTTGAACAGGGCTCAGCACCCAGGATTGAGGCCAGCTGAGCTCTTCTGACAAATCTGGGGGAGCAGGGCCGCTCTGCGGAAGATCTAGCTCCCCGGGATTTGCCCGAGGTCTGTAGCACAGCTGGGAAGTGACATCACAGCCCCTGCGTCCCCAGCGAGTGCGTTAACCACAAGGCTGCCCTCCCTCACATCCTGGGCACCGGCTGCGTCTGGAACGTCAGCGCCAAATGAAGGCCGGGGCAGATCAAAGGTACTAAAAGGCAACTGGACGCATTCGCCTCAGGATGGCGCCCGGGGGACCCCCCGGCACAAAGTGTCTGGGGAAGCCGGCCGTGCTGGACGAGGGATCGCCGTGTAGAAGCCCCGGGCGGCGTGCCAGATACGGGCTCGGGGACGTGCAGCGTGCCAGCCCAGCGAGAGGGGTCACGGAAAGGGAACGCTTCCCTTCGATCGCGGCCCCGCGAGGAAAGGCAGGAGCTGAGAACATTGCTCCCGTGACATTGTGTGTGTGTGTGTGTGTGTGTGTGTGTGACAGCAGAGCCGGGGGGAGGGCCTGGCAGATCCCAAAGCCTTCCTAGCTGACGTCAGGCCTTTGCCCCCACCGAAATTCACCCTAGTGCAGAGACGGCGCAAGGCGAGAGGCATAAGTGGCGTCTAGACCAGGGTTTCTCAACCTGTGGGTCGAGACCCAGAATTGGGTCGCCAGAATGTTTCAAAGGAGGGTGCGGCAGCTCCTGTCCCACGGGGCGGGCTGGGCTCGCCTCCCAGGCCTAGGCACCGCAGCCTCTGGGCTCCCGGCGCCACTCAGGTTTGGCCCAGCCGTCATGACGACGGGACCCCGGGTAGGCCGCATTCGAGCGAGTGGTGCTGCAACTCACATCTCCACACACACACATTTGATCCAGCCGGGGCCAAACCTGAGCGGTGCCGCAACCCCGGAGGTCGCACCGCCCCCACCCCCCTTGGCAGGGAGAGCCAAGCCCAGCCAGCCCCACAGCACAGGAGCTGCCACTGTGGGGTGAGTGCCGGGCAGGACCCAAGCCCCCTAAAGGGGCAGGATTGGACCTAAACCACCCCAGGGCCTCCACTCCCAGCCCATTTACTGGGTCGTGACAGGTCATAAAACGGGTCCTGAGCCCAACGAGGTTGGGAACCACTGGGCTGGACTGAGTGGACTCCTGAGTGCTACATCCCCTGTTTGGTACAGTGCTTTCGTAACACGGTGCCTTTCGCATGCACGGCCCCCCGCAGCCAACGGGTGGGGACCTCCCCCCTCCCCAGAGCCCCGCATCAGCCTCTCGTCGGTTTAAACAGCGACGTGGCGGCTTTTGCTTCCACGGCAGCCGGGCAGGCGTGTCAGCCCCTGAGCTGAAGACGAGTGGCTGCAGCGTGCGGAGCCCAGAGGAAGGGTCGGGAACCCCTGACTCATTGCAGCAGTGGGCAGGGCTGCCCAGGGGGGCGGGGGGGCAAGTGGGGCAATTTGCCCCAGGCCGCACAGGGGCCCCCACGAGAATATAGTATTCTATGGTATTGCAACTTTTTTTTATGGAAGAGGCCTCCAAAATTGCTTTGCCCCAGGCCCCCTGAATCCTCTGGGCGGCCCTGGCAGTGTCAATTTGTCAATGTCCTTTCCCTCCTCCCCGTGATCTCTCCTGCAGGTGGCCAGCCAGTCTCTTTTTCTCCGACCCATTTAATTTCCCATCATCCGGTCTGGCTCCCAGGACAGCGCAGGCTCTGGGTGGGCGTCAGACCCAGCACCACGCCGAGCCTGGGCTCTAAATCCATTCAGAGCAGCCGGCAGACCCATCAGCAGAGCCTGGGGCTGGCTCCCCTCTCATGGCCAGGGGGTTGATGACTGGGCTGTCTCTGAATCTTCCCAGGCAGCAGAGAGGAGGCGCTGCGGAGCTGGGGGGGCGGAGGGGTTTGCATTGCGAACAGTAATGATGGAGGCCAAAACCACACCGACACCTTCCTTTGCCATCTGCAGCCTGGCCTGCTACCCATGACCCCAGTATGTCTGGTTGCATGAATCCCCGGACACCTGCTCCAGCTCCCTGCCATGGGTGGGTGGCAGGGACATTTAAGCCTTGCGCTTTCCGACCTGCCTGCTCCCCGCCCTCACCTCTCCCAGCATCGCACCTTTTAATCGAGCTGCCAGGTACAGCGTCAAGGCCACACACCCCACCCAGTGGGGTCCACCTCAAGCCCCCGCCGTACCCAACTCCCCATCCCCCGGGACCTTTCTGCCCTCCGGAGAGTCTGAAAGCTGCGATGGGCCGAGGTGTCCACTAGGGGGGCCCAGCACACCATGAAAGGCAAGAGATATCTGGGGCTGAGCGTTGCAGAGCTGGATCCCCTCCCCTTCTACTCCCCCCCCCCCGCCCAACTGGGGAACAGGGAGGGGAACCCCACTTGATTGGGGATTAAGAGCAAGGATGTGGCTCTGCTGGAAGGGAGGGCCGCAATCAGCTGCATCCCATGCAGCTCCCCGAATCTGCTCTGCTGCAAAGGCCTAGAGCAGGGGTCCCCAACCTTTTCGTGGCCAGTAGCACATTCGTGTTTTCAGAAGACTGTGGCGGGCGCCAACAATTTTTCAAGGCTTATTTTGCATTTGTACATTAAATAATAAGAAAAACATCATATTTAATATTACATAATATATGAATCCAGAGAGAAGACCGCAGCCCCGGAGTACTCTGTCCCCAGCAGGCGCAGGGCCCCGGCTTCTCTCCCCTCCTGGGCACTAGGCGGGCCCCGCGCCTGCCGGGAACAGGGAACACCGGCGCCCGCAGCCTCAGTTCTCTGTCCCCACCAGGCACCGGGCCGCGGCTTCTCTCCCCTGCTGGGCACTAGGCGGGCCCCTCACCTGCCGGGGACAGAGAACACCGCGCCCGCAGCCTGAGTTCTCTGTCCCCATCAGGCACGGGGCCGCGGCTTCTCTCCCCTGCTGGGCACTAGGCGGGTGCACATAAATGCCCCGCGGGCACCGTGTTGGGGACCACTGGTCTAGAGGGTCGGTGAAGTCCCCGCAGAGCTGGCAGGCCTCTGGGATTTAGGATCCCTGCCCGGAGCTCATCCTCTAATGCAGAAACAGGAAGAGCCCAGCGCCTCCTGCAGGGGGTTCTAGGAACTGCGAGCCCCATCCCAAAGCATGGGGCAGTGCGGAGACTGCAGCAGCCATTCCACGCTCGTCAGAGGGGACACGGGGGTTAAACCCCCAAATGCCATAGGGCATTAGAAGCTCTCCCGCAGACATAGTGCTGTGCACACGGGCACTTTTGGGGTGTGACTTATGTCGCTCGCTCAGGAGGGTGGAATATTCACCCCCCCTGAGCGACACACATTTTGCAGCATACACAGTAGTGCAGCCAGAGCCTTAGGAATGAGCCCTGAGCTCACTGGATTCCTCTGAGCGGGAACCTTCCTTGTAACAACAGGACTCGATTCAACCTCGGGCCCCGAGAGGCAGCACATAACGCTGGGTGGGTCTCTATTCCTGCCCTTCCCTTCCGTGACCCGCGTCCTCAGCAGCCGAGATTGCAGCGGGTTCATGAGCCACGTTAGAGCCCAGAATATCGGCGCGTTAGCCAAGCGCTGCACGGGGAGCCTGGGACTGGAATCACCGGGGCAGAAGATCAGACTGGAGGTGCATCAGCGGAGCTGGATGTGACGAGCCCAACGCCGGAAAAGCAGGAGAGGCTGTGGGCAGGGATGAACGGCCCAGGCCCTCCCCACCCAGCCCTGGTTAGGGTGTCCCGCTATCGGCCCCTCTCTCTCCTGAGCGCATGCATAACAAACCCCAACCCCGCCCTTTTTGGTTACAAAGAGACTGGAATCATTCCTTGAGAAATAGCTGGGAGACACCTTGGGAAATCTCCTCCCTGTCTTTGCTGCCACTCTGCTTGACCCCGTGGCTAAAATCAGGCTCCATGTGAAATGTACAAAGGCTCAGTTTTCTGTTCCGAGTCCCTAGGGTACTTGGGGTGCACCGGGAGCTTGGCAGACAAGGGGAGACCAGATCCCTGCCTGGAACTGCTGATGTATGGGAACCTTTCCCCATTTCTCTTTGTTACTACCAGGAAATGCCAGACACTCATTCAAACCACCCCAGAGCCCTGGCTTGCTGCGGTGCCAGCCTGTGTCCCGCATGAGGGGGCATCTTCCCCTCCACCCCATTTCGCTGTCTCTCTGGGCACATCCAATGCCAGTTTTGGCTTGTCGGCCCGCGCGGCCGGCCCTAAATAAAAACATGAATGATCACAACGGGTAGCGTCCCAGCAGAAAGGCTCAACGATGCCTTGAGCTGATTTAAGTGGCTTCAACTAATTATACAGCTTAACGACCAAAAGGCCGTTTAGAGACAGGTCCCCGAGCGTTCCTTGTGTTGGCCTGCTTGCCACGCAAGGAGGCACTGTCAGGCTCTGTGCCCACACTCCTGAGCAGAGGGAGCAGATCACAATTCCACAAGGAACCTTCTGCTTTGCTCCAGGCCGGGCTGAAGAATTGCCCGGGCAGGCACGGCACGGAGCGTGAGAGCAGTGCCAGCGCGAGGATGCAGGGAGGGCTGCAGTTTGCATGAGCAGACACTGCCGTGTTTGGCCACTAGCTGGGGGCTTCGTTACCCGTGGGGTTGGCAGGCGGCTGGGGATGCAAACGCCACTGGAAACTGCGATCCCCTGAGCTGGCTGATGGGAGATTGATTGTCCAGGATCCCAGGGTGCAAGCCCAGATTCCCTCAGCTTAGACTCTTGTGGCAGCCCTTGCTCCATCCCCCAGGAAGCCTGGCAGGGTGGGGTTAACACCCTGGGACCGACAGCCAGAGAGGCCCCGCGTCTTGCCAATGATACAGCGAAATGGCATGAGGCAGCTGAATCCAGAGGGAGAGGAGAGCAACCCGGCAGGAGCTGGCGGTGCAGTGTCCCAGCATCACCTGTGCGCTGCAAAACCCCACCTAGCTGAGCCGAGCCCTTCATTCCTGGCTGGGTCTGGGCTGCAAGAAGCCTTTGTTTTATGTGATTGTCTGGGAGACGCTGCACCGGACCAGCCTGGCTTAGGCACCTTAGGATGCTGTGGATGGGGGGGATCCATCTCTGTGATAAATGAAGGGGAGGGGGAAGCTTCCTTTTATGGACACCCAGCCAGCCAGTAGCTATAAAATCCCTCTTGGTAGCTGTTCTCTAATTGCTCTACCTGTAAAGGGTTAAAAAGTCTCACTGCTTTGCACAGGTAAAAGGAAGTGAGTGGGCACCTGGCCAGAAGAGCCAATGGGAAGGCTAGATTAACTTAAAAATGAGAAAAGACTCCCCCCTTTTGTCTGTCTGTTGTTCTCCCGGGGAGAGGCGGACAGGGCAGAGCTATGCCGTAAGAAGCTTGGACCAGGTATGAAAAAATCATCAGTATCATACCTAGAAACTACTCATTTAAAACCCCAGATATGTAAGTAGATCAGGAAATGTCTAGGAAGATGCGATTAGGTTTATCCCTTTTATTTCTTTATGGCTTGTGGATTCCTCTGTGCTAACCCCAGGTGCTGTTGTTTTGCCTGTAACCTTTAAGCTGGACCTCAAGGAAGCTATTCTTGGTGCTTAATCCTTGTAGTTGCTCTTTTAAAACCTAGCAATAGCCTGAGTTGCCAGGTGTATTTTCTTTTTTTTTATTAATAAAATTTACCTTTTTGAAGAACAGAATTGGATTTTTGTGTCTTAAGAGGTTTGTGCTTAGGTTGTTTAATTAGCCGGTGGCAACAGCTGATTTCCTCCACACACACACACCCTTTCTCAGCTCTTCCCCGGAGGGGTGTGTGAAAGGGCTTGAGGGTACCCCACAGGAAGGAATTCCCAAGTGCACCTTCCTGGGCTCTCAAAGGGGTTCTGCACTTGGGTGGTGGCAGCATCTACCCCTCCAAGGGCAGAGAGAAGCTGTAACCTTGGAAGTTTTAATACAAGGCTGGAGTGGCCAGTGATTAATTTTTACAATCCTTGCGGGTCCCCGACTTCTGCACTCGAAGTGCCAGAGTGGAGAATTAGCCTTGACAACCTCCATTACGTCACCACCACAGCAGCCACAATTAGTGACCAGAAGGCAACGGAATCCAGGGGAGTGGGGATGGAAACATGAGGGAGCAGCTTCCAGGGATTCTCCTAGACGGGGTCCAGCTGTGGGCGAGACTGGGGTGTGCCCCACGGCTGGGAAGCCGCGAGGGCCCCCATCCCCGTGGGCTGGGATGCAGGGAGAGGTCGGCAGGACATGCAGCAGTGACCATGCGTCCAGAGCTTTAGTGACATGAGAGATCTGCCCTCTGCTGACTGTGTGGATGGCCCAGGAGGAAAGAGGACCAGGGGCTGACACAGATCCAAGTCACAGAGGAATCTGTTGCTGCCAAGGGGCTGAGAGAAGGAAGAAACGTCTGCATGGAGAGAGAGGAGCTCCCTTGGGGCAGCCCCGGCCCCATCACAAGCTCTGGGGGGCTGGGAGCAGCACCACGACCCAATCACCGTTAGTGGCACTGACTCAGCAGATCCAAGAGACGCCTGCCTGAAACACCCAGCGATGCAGATGCTGTGACCAGGCAGGTCCGAGATTGGGGTTCCTAGGTGCTACCACAATACGTCTTCTCCTCCTTGGCTGGTGCACCCGGAAGATAACAGCTCACTACTGGGGCTAGCGATGCTGGAGATCTGTGTCGTGGTGCTGATGATCCAGAGTTCAAGCCCACCAGGGGGGGTTACACCAGACAGGTGGGTTCCTGGGAGGCTTGTGCTGCTTCCTTCGGGGCCACGAAGGTGGGGGAGGGGACAGAAGAGCCTCAGAGTTGCCCTCAAGGGGCCCGATGTGGGTGTTGGGGATGCCAGGCTGGGCCCCTTCAGAGTAGCACCCCGCGCCTCAGGCACCAAGGACGGGTGGGGCTCTGGCAGGGAGGCCCGGATGGGTCGTACCCTGGCTCCCCCAGGGGACGTGGCTGTCAGCGGGGATCAACCCGGGGGCGGCTGGCCCCTGGGCACACAGAGCAGACTGCCAGTGGCCCCGGGCTGGCAGCAGTAGTAGAGCTGTTATCCCACCTTAGAAAGGGAGCAGGCCTGTGCCAGGGGGAGGGGAGCTCGGCCTCGTCCCACTCCGCCCCTCCTGGGAGACAGGGGCCCTCGAAACCTGCCCAGAACCCCGGAGTCCGGGCTCCTCCCACGGAACCCAGGAGTCCGGGCTTCTCCCACGGAATCAAGGAACCCAGGAGTCCGGGCTCCCCCGCCTGCTGAGAACCAAGGAACCCAGGAGTCCGGGCTCCTCCCACAGAACCCAGGAGTGCGGGCTCCCGCCAAGGAACCCAGGAGTCCGGGGGAGGGGGCTGCTCCATCGACCTTCCGGCCGGCCCGTCTCGCTGGTTCCGGTCCTCCGGCCCCGCCCCCGCCCGGGCCCCGCCGCCGACACCCGCGGCCCCCGGCCCCGACCGCTGCGCTGCCACCTCGGGGTGAGTCTGCGCCGCCCCCCCTCCCACAGACCCCCCCCGTACCCCGGGCCCCGCCTCCCCACAGCCCCCCCCCCGCGGCCCCTACCCCCCCCCCCATCCGACCCCCCCGGTCTGGGAATTCGGCCCCCCCCCGCACTGCCCCCGCCCCCCAAGTTAGCCCCTGCCGGGGGGGGCTGCTGGTCCCCATGGGGATTCCCAGGGGAGGGGCAGTTCAGCCTCCGTCCCCTCCCCCACAGCACATGGTGCGGGCCGGTGGGGGCAGGGCTGGCCCTGGCCGGTGGGGTGGGACCGGGGTGGGGCGAGCCCTTTGCCCGGACTCTCGCCAGCGACCGGACCGGGGCCTCCCTCTGCCCAGCGGGGCCGGAGCAGGGTTTCTGCGCTGAAATGGCCAGGTGGGGTGTCTGTTATTGTAGGGTCGCTCATGGGGGCTGGGCCCCGCGCGTCGTGTGCTTCCTCCCCCCGTGTGTGCCCCTGTAGGGCTGCCCAAGGGGTCTGGGGCCGAGGTCGCTGCTGTTGTAGGGTGGCTGTGGGTCTGGGGGGGGGTTGGTGCAGTTTTAGGGTGGCGTGGGACACCTGCAGTGTGTGTCTGTGTGTGTGTGTGTGGGGGGGTGTCTGTGGTAGGGTTATTGAGGTGGTGGGGCAGCCTTTCTGGGGTCGCTCAGGGTCCCGGGCGCTGGGCAGTTGTGGGGTCACCCTGGCTCTGCTGCAGGAGCCCCATATTGTGTGTTTCAGGGGTGGGGTGGAAGGTGACGCATTTATCTTGGGCAGGGGAGGGGGCCCCATGGGATCCGAGAGCATGGGATCGAGCTGGGGGAGGGAGCAGACAGAGTATCTGAGTGGGGGGGAGCGGGCCGGGCAGTGGGGTGCAGGAGGGAGCAGGCGGGGTTGCTAACAGTTCATAATCTCCTCTGCCGGAGTCTCTGCCTAACCTGCCGTCCCCTTCCCTCCTAGCCGGTGCGGAGCCAGGATGGCGAAGGAGATGCGGGCGCAGTACGAGCCGGTGGCGGAGATCGGCGTCGGCGCCTACGGCACCGTCTACAAGGCCCGGGACCTACAGAGCGGCAAGTTCGTGGCCCTCAAGAACGTGCGCGTCCAGACCAACGAGAACGGGCTGCCGCTCTCCACCGTGCGTGAGGTGGCGCTGCTCAAGCGGTTGGAGCATTTCGACCACCCCAACATCGTCCGGTGAGGGGCTGGGGGCGGCTGTGCGGACGCGGGAGGGCTGGGAGGAAGCCGAGACCGGGGGAGGACTTGCACGTGGTGCCCAGTCACGTGGGGCGGGGGCTGGCGGGCGCTTAGTTTGCATTGGAGGGAGTTTGGTTTTGGGGACCCAACAGCCACTTCCCTCTGCACCCCCCTGGGATAAACGTCCCGGGCTGTGCAAGAAGGGGAATCAGTATCCCATGGGGGGGGGGACTCCCCCCGGCTCGGGGATGTGGGTAGAAAGGGAAAGGAGGCTTGGGGGTGTGGGTGGGAGGTAAGGAGTGGGGAGGGGTCCCCAATCTGGGGTCTGTGTAGGAGTCCTGCCTGGGAGGTTGGAGTGGCCGTGCAGGGGACAGAACCCTGCCCTGCTCTCTGGGGCCTCCCTTCCTGTATGAGCTAATCCCTGGGAGCTGGAAGCAGCCCCAGGCCGCTTTGCGCTCGTTTTTCCAGCTCTGGGAAATGTGCGGCCGGTTCTAGGAATCGAGCCGCGGTCTGGGAGCTGCCTCCTTCCTGCGATTCCTGAAACGCCAGCCGCGGGGAGGGAGAGCGCCCGGGGCTGGGCCGCGGGATGGCTCGGCTGGCAAACGGGCGGGTTTCCACTGGCAGAGGATGTCTGTCCTCCCCCCGCTGAGGGGCCCGCCTGCGCTGGGGGTGGGGGAGGAGGCTCAAGAGCTGCTCTGAGTCTTGCCCGGCCTTGGCCCCCAGGTGTTTATAGGCCTGTTGTGTTAGGGTTTCTCTGCCAGCCGGTTCCGCTCCGCTGGGGGTCCTGCCCACGCCAGCCTGGGGCACTGCTGGCTTTACAGAAACACTGGGGTGACGGCAGGAGGATGGGGAGAGCTCCAGGTCACTTGGTGGGTGGGGTCCCCATCCTGCTCCTCTCCCGGCTGTAGGAGACACTCGGGGGTAAATAGAGACGTTTTAGGGAGCTTCTGAAAATCCAGCCTCGGTAGCAGGGCCTTGGCGGGAGGGGACGGGGGCAGGGCTGGTGGGACGAGTGGCAAACCATTGGGGAGGGGGGGTGGATGCCGGGAGGCAGGGGGAAGCGGCCGGGGGTGGGGTGGGGGGCGTGCGTTGGGGATTGAGGGCAGCCGCATCTCAAGGGACTGTAGCTTTTTAAGCGCTTAGCTCCCTGGCGGCCTCCTATGGTGAGAGGGGCTAGTGGAGCTGTCCCGACCCCACTGCCAAGGGCCAGGCCCTGGCATGCTGCCCCCAAGTGATCTCCGGGGGTGGGGACACTGCTGCCCTCAGCGCTACGGCTCCCCCTGTCAGAGGAGCTTGCAGGGGCCGGTTCTCCTGGCTCCGTCCCTTTGAGTCGCGGGCCCTGAGGGATGCAGACGAAGTTCGTGAACCAGCCTGGCCCTCCTGTCTCCTCCCTGCTACCAGCTTCACAGCCATTTCACAGGCAGTTCCCAGCCCCTTGCCTGCCTCTCTGAGCCAGAGGGCAGTGCAGTGGGGGAAGGATCTCCGCGTCCTGTGCTGATTAGCTTCCAGGAAGCAGGGAGGAAGCAGTGGGGCCCCCGGGAATCGCTGATTGAGTTAGCCAGATAAGAGTCTAGAGCCCTGCTTTGGGCTATCTGGCGGCACGATCTGCAGCTGGGGAATCGAATCAGCCCAGTACTGGCTGGAGCTCTGTTATTGGTCGGGGGTTTGATACTGTGAGCTCAGGGGCATGCTCAGGAAGCGTGTCCCCAAATTACCATGTGATATAAAGCATGGGGGGGCAGGAGAGGGGGCTGTAGGTTGGGATTGAGGGACATTGGCAGAGCTGTGTGTGGGGCAGGGGAGCCCAGGGCTGAGATAGCAGGGGGCTGCGGGTCAGGACTGAGGGACATTGGCAGAGCTGTGTGTGGGGCAGGGGACCTGCGGGTCAGGACTGAGGGGCATTGGCAGAGCTGTGTGTGGGGCAGGGGACCTGCAGGCCAGGACTGAGGGGCATTGGCAGAGCTGTGTTCCATCCCTCTAGATGGTCCTGGGGGGTCCCTGGCCCCCATCTGTCCCGCGTTGGGGCCAGACAGCCCCGGTCCTTCGCCTTGTGTTGAGCTGGATCATTGAGTTCCTGCAGCTGCGAGCGGGAGCCCCATTTCCCGCAGAGCATGTGTCAGTCAGACCCCTGCCTGGCCCCTCCCTCCCGCACTCAGATCCCCAGCCCCCGCCAAGCTCCCTTCTCCGCCTCCCCGCAGGTTGATGGACGTCTGCGCCACCACCCGGACGGAGCGCGAGACCAAGGTGACCCTGGTGTTCGAGCACGTGGATCAGGACCTGAAGACATATCTGGACAAGGCGCCGGCCCCTGGCTTGCCAGTGGAGAAGATAAAGGTACAAGGGGAACCGTCCCGTGGCACCCACTGCCCTCGTGACAGAGGCTGCTAGGGTGATCGGGGAGGGGAGAGCTGCTTGCCCAGAGGAGGCTCCAGGAGCTGGGCTGGTTCAGCCTGGCCTAAACACATCTGATTGCTCTCCATCAATACAGCCGGGGGAAGCCCAGGGGAGGGACGAGCTAGTGAAGGCAAAAGACAACCTTGGCCCAGGGTCTGGAACAGCCTCCAGTAGGGGACAAACAATCCAGCTGGTCCGGAGCTGGAGCTGGATAGCTCCGCGAATGGGATGACATGACCGCCTCCAGGGCTGGACTCGATGCCCCAGGACGGCCTTTCCTGTCCTGTATCCCTGGCCCCCGCCCCACCTATGCTGCTGGGGCAGGCGGGGAATCTGACCCTGCGCTCTTCCCCCTGCTCGGCCAGGACCTGATGCGCCAGTTCCTGAGCGGCCTGGACTTCCTGCACTCGAATTGCATCGTGCACCGCGACCTGAAGCCGGAGAACATCCTGGTGACCAGCAGTGGGCAAGTGAAGCTGGCGGATTTCGGCCTGGCCCGGATCTACAGCTGCCAGATGGCCCTGACCCCTGTGGTGAGCGCCCCCGGCCCTAAAGCCTGTGCATGTGGAGGGGGTGGACGGGAGCAGCTTGTGGCTCATGGAGCCCGGGTTTGAAATGCTGCGGTGCCTCCTCCCCTGCTGATCCCCAGGCCCCCTGCGGTCCCGCACTTGTGCCTGCGATGCAGATGCCCGGCTCCCTCCTGGAATACTCTGCCTTTGGTGCTGGGGCTCCTGCCGCTGTGGGGCGGGGAGAGATTTTTCACGGTCGGTGTCTGAGCCGCTGCCATGGGTGGGGATGGCGGGTTGGGAGCCTGAGTCACTGGAGGGTGACTGCCTGCTGCCTCATCCTCTGCTGCAGGCATCTTCCCCCAGAGGCGCCGGCCCGGCCCCGAGCTGGTACTGGGCGATGGGCTCCGGGCCCGGCCTGGCCTGCTCTCGCTGTCCGTGAGCCCACGCGGTGCTCCGAGCAGATGGGGCAGCAGCCCTCTCTGCTGCAAAGGGAGGATTTCCCCAGGGTTCGGAGCCGCCCAGACACGAGTGCTTCCCAGTTACCCCCGTCAGCGGGATCTTCACTCAGCTTCTACAAGGCACCACCCGCGGGGGGATTAGGGTGACCAGACAGCCAATGTGAAAAATCGGGACAGGGGGTGGGGGGTAATAGGAGCCTATATAAGAAAAAGACCCCAAAATCGGGACTGTCCCTATAGAATCGGGACCTGTGGTCACCCTAGGGGGGGATCTTGGGGAGAACCCCGCCGTGCCGAGTGGTCCCCCTGCCGCCGATGCTGGTGGGAGCGGGGTGTGCTGGGAACCTGGCACTTAGCCATCATTGGGCTGGCCTCCTGTCCAAGGGGGGGGGGGGGGGGGGGGCGGGGGGGGGGGGGGGGGGGGGGGGGGCGGCACAGGGCACGGTATAGCTGGAGCTCATGGCTGTGTGAGCAGCAAGGGGGCCTGACTCAGCAGCTCTTCCTTCTCTGGGGGCTGGAGATCCAGGCCCTAGTCTGAGGGCCCCTGCCCTGCTTGAGGGCTGAGAGATCTGGGGGTTCTCCAAGCTGCTAACTTCCAGCTCTTGGGGGGCAGGGCCTGGGGCAGCCCTACCCTGGCAGGCTGGGTCTGTTGCTGGGGTGCTGCTGTCGGGGGTTACCCCGTCACGTCTCCACGGAGACGAGCTCCAGTGTGGTGGGTCCCTGTGTTGGGGGGGGGGGGGGGGGGGGGGGGGGGGGGGGGGGCTGCAGGCTCCGGCAGCCCCCATGCTGCTTCCCCCCAGCCAGTGGGGTGCGTGGAATCTGTAGGGTAAATATTGTGCTATAGGCAGGAAGTGGGACCAGCGGGTGGGGACACTCAGCCTAAAGTATCAGAGGGGTAGCCGTGTTAGTCTGGATCTGTAAAAGCAGCAAAGAATCCTGTGGCACCTTATAGACTAACAGAGGTTTTGCAGCATGAGCTTTCGTGGGTGAATGCCTAAAGGCATTTCCTGCCCGGCAGGGACCGGGAGCTCTGAGCTTCCACCCAGCCCTGGAGAGACTCACCCTCCAGGAGATGGGGGACTCGTAAGCTGCTTGCGGGAGGGGAGCCCTAAACCCCAGCAGGCTTCTACCCAGGGACGGGGACACAGTCTGTTTCTGGGAAGCATCAGGACGTGTGGCCTTGGGGGCTGCCTAACTAGGGCGTCTCCCTGCCCTGTGGGGGCCCCTCGGGGTTGTCCCCCCCCCGACGTGACTGTGCCCGTGCAGGTGGTTACCTTGTGGTACCGCGCCCCGGAAGTGCTGCTCCAGTCGACCTATGCCACCCCCGTGGACATGTGGAGCGTCGGCTGCATCTTTGCCGAGATGTTCCGGCGAAAGTGAGTGTGCATGGGGAGGAGCGTGGCGGGTGCTGAGCAGGGCCGGGGTGCGGGCACTGGGTGGCGTGGGCACGGGCGGGTGAGGGTGGGGCTGCATGTGGTGCGGGTAGGCCTGGCTGGATGTCCATGTATAACCTTGAACCCCACCCACCCACAACCCCCCAGGGTGGCATCTCCCCAGCACCACTTAACTCAGGACCCCAAAGTGCTTGATGCCAGGGGGTTGGTCTTGCCAGGTCCCTTCTCTGGGCGGGAGGCGTCGTGCCCAGCATCTCACGGAGCCAGGAACCCTGACTCCCAGGCCCCTGCTCCGACCAGTCGGTCACGCTGCCTTGCGGTAACATGGCCCTGCTGGGGACTAGGAGGGGCACGGCTGGGTTGGCTCTGGCCTCCGGCAGACCATGGTGGGGAGCCCACCTGCTGGTCTCTGCCTTGCCCCTCCCCCCCAGCCCCAGCTGGGAGACAATTGATTAGGGCTGAGCCAGGAACTACCCCCACTAGGCTTATCGGCTGGGCTCTGTGCTGATAGACGGGGAGGGGCCCCGCGCTGCCAGATCTCCCCTCCCTAAGCTCTGGGCCTCTCCAGGGGTGGGGGGTGGGATGTGTGATAATGAGGCTGACGCCCTGGTGCCCAGCGGGCCCCTTATGGGCAGGTCATGGCTAGCTGGGGGAGGGGGAGTTGGGCCCCGGCCCGTTACTGTCCTTGTTACTGGCCCCTCCAAGCCCTCCCGCCATTGTTCAGCCTCTTTGGCCTTTGAGCGGGCGGGAGGGGGATGTGGGTGGGAGTGTGTGCCCATGCAGCCACCTCTGGGTGGGGACGGAGCAGCTGAGCAAATCCCGGCTCTGGTTCTGATCTGGGTTCTGCCCCAAAAGGAGGGGGGAGGGGGCTAACGGCGGGGAGCACGCCCCACGCTCAGCTCAGCAGCCAGCCCCTCTTTCCCCTGCAGGCCCCTCTTCTGTGGCAACTCAGAAGCCGACCAGCTGGGCAAGATTTTTGAGTAAGTTCTGAAGCTTCCCTAGTGTCTTGCGGGAGAGGGCTGGATGGGGGCGGGGGTGGCACCCTGGGATCTCAGCGCGGGAGGGGGATGGGACTCATTGGAGCAGCTCTTGAATGAGGCACTAAGGGCCGAGCCAGGGTGGGGCTGGGGGACCCAGCCCTGGTTGAGAGCTGCTGATTGATGGGACAGGGCGGGGCAGCGTGCCTAGGTGCAGTGCTGCTGCTGGAGGTATAAACACAAGAGTTTGTGGGGCGCGGGGGGGGGGGGGAAGGGGGCTGCTGGGAGCTTGTCGTCTCCTTTATCCTGTTAAGGACTCTCTGGGACACTCAGTAACTGACCCACCCTGCTGTGCTCCAAGATCAAGCCAGGTCCAGCCTTGTGCTGCTTAGTGACCTCTTCTCACATCGCCCCCCTTCCCCCCCGGGTGGCCAAGGAAGGAGGCGACCGGCCACATGTTAGTCGAGCAGAATGTCCAGGGAGCTGCCTCGTGCAAGCGGCCCGGGGCCCAGCACCGCGGGCAGCTCTGTGCTAAGGGAGGGAAGGTGCATTTCAACCCTGGGGCCGAGGGGACAGTAGCAGTGTCGGCGCCTGGGTTTGCCTCAATGCGCTGACGGGGCTTCGAGCTACCCCTGCCTGGCCTGCCCAGGAGCGGAACCCGGGTTAGTTAGTTACTAGGCGTATTACGGTAGCGTCTAGGAGCGCCAGTCACAGACCGGGACCCCTTTGTGCACGGCGCTGCGCAGACAGAACAGAGACGGCCCTGGGGTTAAAGAGGCCCCTTTGTTCCTAGCAGAGACCAGGCTGGAGGGGCAGAGAGCTGGGGTGGGAGATATCCTGCTGGGAATCGTGGGTGAGGGATTCGGAACTGGGCTGGGAGAGGCTGGGGCTGTGTAGGGGGCGGGAGATGGGACAGTGAGTTGCCGTGGGGCAGGGAGCCTGGGCTCGGCTCACAAAGGGCTTATCAAGGAAACGGAAAGCCGGCATCCTTGGAATCCCATGCAGCGTTAGCCTGTGGAACTCACTGCCACAAGAGCTCACGAGGCTGAGAGCTTGGCAGGGTTCAGAAGAGAATCCGACCCCCCAGGGGCAACGAGAGAGAGAGAAAAATACCTTGTTTTTAAACAAGGGATCAGAGTCCTTTAGCCTCAGGACAGAGGGAAAACGCTGGCTGGAGTTAGTAGGGCAGGCTGTTCCCTCGCATCCCGGGCAGAGTTCCTCGCACCTTCCTCCTGCCCTTGCTCGGATGGGACAGTGGGCTGCGTGGACCTCTGCTCTGGGCTGGCAGTGCCCATGTCCCACCCCCTGCCTGGGTGCCAGCTGCTGTGCAAAACCCGCCCCCTCCCTGCTGCCCCGTCCCAGTCATTCTCTTCCCTCCCCCGCAGCATGATCGGGCTCCCGGCAGAGGACGACTGGCCCCTGGACGTGGCCCTGCCGCACTGCGCCTTCACGGCACGCTCCCCGCAGCCCGTGGAGATGTTTGTGCCAGAGATGGAGAAGCTGGGGGCGCAGCTTCTCTTGGTAGGTCGGGGGGGGGAGATGACGTGGGAGTGGGGGGGGGGGGGGNCAGCAATAATTTAGCCTGAGAAGGAGAATTGGGGAGGGGGCCCTCTGGAGCCCCTCTGGGCTTTGCGTCCGAGCCCCTAGAGCTGCTGATACTGCTTGGAGAGACAAGGGCCTGGCCCGCGTGCTGCCGCCACGGGCTTCTCAGCGGTGGGACCTAGTCCGTGTTTGTTCCCACCGCGAAACCAGCACGTGGGGTCTGGAAATGACACGCCCAGGGGCATCGGCAGAGCTCGGGGGAGAGTGCCGGGCTGGGAGAGCAGGGGGCTGCGCATCGGGATTGAGGAGCACCAGCAGAGCTGTGTGGTGGGGAGCCCAGGGCTGGGAGAGCAGGGGGCTGTGCGTCGGGGAGCGGGGACAGGACGCAGGGTCCTGTTAATTCGCCCTTCACTCTTTGAACACCCAGTTGGCCCCCAGCTGATCCACTGGGTGGGGAGGCTCAGACCCGAAGTCCCTCTCTGTGAGGGTAGGGCGGGGTCCGTTCCATTTAACCCTTTCTCCTCTCCTCCCTAGGAGATGCTGACCTTTAACCCCTACCAGCGGATCTCGGCCTTCAACGCACTGCGTCACCTTTACCTCCAGGACAAGAGCCTGGTGGAGGGGTAACGCCCCGGCGGCCCCCTCTCCCCTCCACGGGAACCCAACGGAGGACTCGGGATAGTGCCAGTTCTGCACCCACAGCCATGGCCCCTCCTCGCGTTCAGTCCCCTGCACCTGCGCCACCGGCACGCACACGGAGACGGACTCGAGCAGGGAGCGAGACGCCTCCTCCCCGGGGACGCTGGGATTCCGCTGGCATCTCTCTCTTCCTCCCCCCCCCCCCCCCCCCCCCCCGGGCAGGCCTAGCTCTGTTTAAAGTCAGTTTGTGTTGGGAAGGGGCCCGGCAGGGCCTCACCCGAGTTCTCCCGGACACTTTGAGTAGCCTTTTGTAACCGTTTACAAGATAACTGTTGCTGCCTTATCACATTCCAGCCTCCTGCCGCTGATCTCAGCTCTTCTCACCCCCCTAGCGAGGGGCTGAGAGCAGCACGACAGACCCCTCCCCCTCCCCACACTCGGGCAGGTGGGTTTTTTTTTTTGTTTTTTTTTACAAGAAATATTCGCGCTTTTTTATTCTACTACCAGGGCGGTGGCCAGGGCGAGCCGCCGGATTCTTGGTGCACATGTGGGAGTTGCTTCCCTGAGGGTGGATTGGAGAATCCCTGGGGTGGGGGTGCTCCCCTGGGGCCGGGGGAAGGGGATCGACAGTTTATATTTATAATGATTTTTCTCAGACACTTAACTTTTTTTTTTTTTTTTAACCGGCTCTAAAAATGGTAAGAGTCCAATAAAGGGAAGGCAGGGGGATGGGAGGGCAGCGCCCGGGCAGACCTGGCTGCCCTCGCGTCCGGCCCCACCCCAGCCTGCTTTGTCACTTGGCTTGCCTGAAAGTGTCTTGGGTTTGACTGGTGCGACTGAGAAGCCAGGACCGCGCCCCTCGTCATGTGGGGGTCAGAGGTCCCCTTCCTCTGATCACTGCTGGCCCAGTGACTGTGGCAGGTTACGGGGTCGCTGGGGTGGAGGCAGCTGGGCATTGCCCCTCATTGCTCTTGACTGGCTTGTTCACCTTTGGGTCTGAGATCCGGGGTGGGTTGTCGACCCCAGGAAGCGGACACCCCTTCCTCTGCAGCAGTGGACAGAACCATGCCCCCTGCTCCCAGAGCGTCCATCCGGGCTGCAGCGGGTGGCCAGAGACAGGACCCTGAGAGCACCTGGCATCCCCCCCAAGGGGAGGGGTCATGCTCATGTTCCTGCCTTCTGCCAGCTGGGGGGTCTCACCGCTGCCTCTGGGGGGCACTGCACCTTTACTCCAAGGGGAGGGGGAGTCCGCCCCCCAGTGATACCGCAGAGCCGGAGGGTCACTGAAAGGTGTTTATTTGAATGATCGATAAAGTAACAGATACACACAACAGTGAATGAGCTGTGCAGGTTCCAGCCACTCCCATGGACGCTGATAACACGGGTCCAGCACGGATCCCCCGGCCGGGGAGCCAGGACAGAGGCTGAGCAGACTGGGGAGAGGCTGACGTCCTGCTGCCCCTCTGTTTAAACACAAGTCTCTGGGAGCAGCGTCTGCTTTGCTAGCGCTCCAGCCGAGTTCTGCCCCACCTCCAGGGGAACCTGCACCCACAAGCGCTGCCGAACCAGCCAGCCCAGCTAAAGCACTGCCTGGGGCTGAGTCACGCTGAAGTCCCCAGTGCCCCCGAGGGCCTGTGTGCGGGACCTTGCCCTGTGGCTCTGTTTACATACCGGCTGGGGCTGGGGACTTCCCCAGGGAGCGGGGGGTGTACTGTCATCAGCTGAAGCCTTGAACTCCATGCTGCAAGGCTGGCTCAGCTGGCAAATGATCCAAGCGGGTGGCGGAGAGGAAATCGACTCCTTCAGCGCCCTGGTCTCCCCGCTCTGTCGGGCTGCGCCCAGGTGCCCGCTAACGGCAGCTGGCACCTGGTGTGCATTTAACACTGAGGCGTGGGCACGCTCATTGAGTTCCCTACAAGGGTTAATTGACAAAGGAGCCAGCAGCATTCTGCTGCTGCCCGGTCCCCTCTTGCTGGCTCTGGTGGGCATAGCCCGGAGGCTGAAGGGCAGAGTTTGGGGACAGGGCCCTTTAATGAAGTGGGGCTGGAGAATCAGGCGCTTGTGCTGCTTCTGCTGAAGGCCCCGGTCTCCTTGCCCCGAGCCTAGTGCAGGGAGGGCTCTGTCACGCTGCGGGAAAACACCTTCTACTCCTACGACATACCTAGAGTTTCCAGCTAGACTTATAAATAAATAGCATGCAGCCCCTCTGGGCTCTAACCACACTAGTCACAGGGGCGAGGGGACTCACACAGGCAGGGTGGGAAGAAGAATCAAAACTCTCCCGTGTTGGTTAAGGATGGTGCTTCTCCTGGGGGGAGGGGGTTTACCCAGCTCTGCCTGGGCCCTCTACTGCGCTACTGCCAGCCTGAGTCCAGGCAAGCGCTGGCTGGGCCAGCGCTGTCCTGCCAGGGAGCTGGGTTCCGCCTCTTCCTGCCCAAGCCAGCACGAGGAGGTCAGGGCCTGGCCCAGCCTGCCAGGGCTTTGGGGCGGAGGGGGCCTTGGTCTGTCCCAGTGAGCTACGGCCTGCAGCGGGGGCTGTTCTGTGCCCTCGGAGCCGGCAGAGACACGCACTGTCTGTGGGGGGAATCCATTGGCCCTGGCTCTATTCCCAGCTGAGCCTCGCTGCCCAGCCCCACAGCAGAGCACGGGGCTTATGCGTGGGACTAAGTGCCCAGCTGCACATGTAACAGCGCCAGGCTCCGGCTCCCCATGTGTGACCCAGAGGGAGGGGCAGACACTGCCCCTTGGAGACAGCGGGTGGATCCGGGAATGCAGTGGGACCAGACCAGCCCTCCCATCAGTCTCAAGCCACACTCACCTGCTGCAGGGAGGTGTAGCACTGCGCTCTAAGGAAGGCAGCGGTCAAGCTGTGTCTGGCTGTTGGGCTAAGATCTCAGGCGGGGGGTGCAGGAAAAACCAAAGAAGCCATAGCCAGGGGCTGGCAAAGAGAGATCCCAGCCGGCCCTGCAACAGGCAGGGAATTGCCCTGCAGAGCTCACTGGGGCAAGGAATCCAGGCGGGGGGTGGCCCCTCTACAGCAGGCCGATCTCCTTGTGACAGCGCAGAAGCAAGCTCCAGCTGACTACGGCAGCGGAGGAGGATGGGACCCCAGCTCGGCTGAGGCTCTCGCCGTTCCAGGAAGGCAGCTGGTCTCTACTGCCCCATGAGAGGTTAGGGTCGGACAGCTGGGGGTGAGCCATGGACATGGAGGTCAGAGGCTTTGAAAGATGCTTTTGCAGGGGGCTGAGGAGCTCGTCCAAGGCTCAGAAATGTTCCCGCAAAGCCCTTTGGTGGGGCAAGAGGCAGCAAGAGCAGCTGCCCAGGTGCCACCTGCTGAAAGGCTACAGCCTGGCTATTAAGATTCCACTTATTCTAAGAATAAAAATACCAAATTTCCTGCTACGCACCAGCACCCCGGTCCCCCCCAGCACAGTTAGCTCCGCGAGAGCCTGTACATTCTCCTTTTGGATTAATACTGATCGGAGACAAAGCCCCCTGCCCCACCCCTTAAAGGAACGTAACTAACTTCCTAGATGACGGGGCCCTGGCGTTTGGCTCCGGCGTCTCTAAGCCGCGCAGGTCCCTCCCTCTCCTTGTCGGGTCAGCGCAGCTGTGGCCAGGTGAGTTTCCACAAGGGTAAATACAGCCCTGGAGTTTGCTCCTGGCCAGGCTGGCATGGCCGGTCTCAGCAGGGCAACACACCTCTCCGCGTTTGGCTACGCGCCAGGAACAGAGCACCAACTACAGGTTAGCAGCTTCATGCTCCTAGCCGTGCCCAGCGCTCAGCGTGGCTGCCTGGCTCTGGCACGGCTGAGCCCGGGCTCTCGCGGCACGAGAACGTTCTCGCAGGGCTCCCCACCCCACGCCCACCAGCCGTTTGCCAAAGGCTTCATATCAAGGATGGAGCCGCACAGCTGCCGTTTCATCCGCTCAGCGCTTTGGTAACGCGGCAATGGGAAGGGGGGCAGATGCAGGCGTCGCTTTCCTTCCAAGCAGTGGAGGGAGATGGATTCTCAGGGCTAAGGTACTAGCAGCTGGGGAGGGGAAGGGGCGGGGGGGTGGACAGTCTATAAGAAGGCACTGGGATTTGCTCTGGGGTCTTTCTGGTTTCTGTAGCGCATGGCTAGCAAGACGCCGAGGATCTAGGAGAACAGAGAGAGAGAAGGGGGGGGATTAGGCGCGATGGGGGCTCCCCGTGTCACAGGCTGCAGCTCCCACTGGTGGTGCTGGTCCCTCCCTGTTGAGTCACAAGGAGCTCCTGAGGGCCACTGCGTAAGCACTTTGTTGAGAGATGACCTGGAGTCCCCCCCCACACCCGACCCTGCTCCAGCCCCGGCCGGAGGAATTACCTCCGTGAAGCTGAAGAAGAGTCCAACTCCCCCGAGGATTTTCAGGGCCTCGTCCGAATGCTTCAGCATCTTCTCCCCGCACTTGGGACAGCTGGGCACGTGGCCCTTGGTCGTGTTGTCCTTACACATCTGGAGAGGATGATAAAACCCCACAGTGACACTCCCCTCGCGGGCAGGGCAGCGCGGCTACAGGGGAGCAGAACCGTCCCCCTGTTAGAGCACCGTGACCCCAGCCAGGAGAGCATGGCACAGGCAAGGGGGCTGGGTGTGAACGGGATTCCCTCTCCTGACGGAGACATGCCTGATCCTCTGCCGGCCCCAGCGCGTACAGACTTGTGTCCAGCCGGGACGTCTCCCTGAATTTAGTGCTGCTGGGAGGAGTCAGAGTTGCAGCCCTGGAGCCCGAATGCCTCAACAGCCGCCCCTGGGAACCAGGCCGGAGAGCTCCCAGCTGGTTTCCCCTGGAGAGCCGGGAAAGCCCAGAGGTAGAAGCGCTGGGACTCACAGCTGTGCAGAGGTTGTAGTCCAGCTGGAACGTCTTGATGGCGACTGGGTCGTTGGTGTTGTTTAGCAGCCCGCAGCAGTTCAGATTCACCTCGATCTCGTTGCGGGTCTTGTTGCTCAGGATGTCCCAGGTGGCACGGAAGAGACTTTCCTGTGGGCAGAGCCCCCAGGGTTACCCCACGAACAGCACGGCCAGCAAGCGCCCTCTGGGCCAGGGCCCTGCACCCACCGCAGCAACTGACCAGCCTGCAATGCTGCTCTGCAGCCACTAGAGGACGCTGTTCCCCGCAGCCAGGTAGCCAGAGGTTTTCCCCTTTGTCCCTCCTTTGGTGTATAGGGGCGGGAGGACCAGCTTTACATGGATAGCGGGGGAGAAGCGCTAGAAGAGGGACCCCTAGGAGGGGAGCCGGCCCACCTGGCAGACAGAGATGGGGGAAGGAGCCCCCCCCCCCACCCACCCAAGAAGACAATAATGGGCACAGCCATAGTCAATGATGGGGTGGAGGGCAGGGCCTGATGTGATCAGTGGGGCTACACACGTACCCGAATTGTCAACTCAACGGCAGGAAGGGAATGCAAGTTCTCAAGATGTCGTGGTAACCGGCGGCTACAAACAGTAACGGGGGAACGGTGCGACAGAGCCAAAAAGGCCCATTGCTCTAACTCAAGGGCTGGGACCAGACATCAGGGAACCCAAAATCGGTGTGCTGGAAAGTAGGGCTGACTGATGGACAAAGCAAGGAGGGGACGGGCCGTTCCGCCCCGCCCACCGCTCCCTCTGGGGGGGGGGTCCGTAAAGAAAGAGACTGGGGAGAAAAAAATCAGCTGCTGGAGCAAGCATCACCATCACAGCTACCACCCCACTAGCTCCTGGGAATCTCAGCCCTCCATCAGCCTGATCCTGAGATGCGCCCCGGCCAGGCCCAGGGGATCCAGACAACATCGCCGCCTTCACCAGCTCCAGCCTAAATACCAGCTGGGATGAAACGGGCTTGGATTTTAGCAGCTGCAGCAGTTCCAGACAGCTCAGCTAATTCCTCTCTTCCCTGCAGGACAGTTCTTACCAGCGTTGATACCGTCTAGACAGTGTTCCTTCCCTTTTTTAATAGCGGGAACCGGCTTGCTGCCTTCCTAAACTGCCAGGGAGAGCTCAGGGACCGGCGCCAGTCCCTGGATCAGTCGTTGAGACACACTTCTCTAAGAGCCTGGCACCCAAAGGGGTTTTTCCTTCTAAAAAGCTCTCACCAGCTCAAGGGAAAGGGACCAAGGGCTGGGGCTGGCATGAGAGCTGCAGTGAATACTTGATTGTTCAAAGGCTGGACCTGTTCTGCCTTCTCATTTTTAATGACGGTTAAGAAGATTTTTAATGGTGTGTTTGCCATGGTACGAAGCAGGACTAGCCAGCCCTGGACAGCGAGTGGGTTATGGTAACGCCTATAGCACATATAATCCACCTCAAATAACACAACAGGCCCTTACAGCTCCCCCCCATCCCAGGCCTGACAGCTGGCTTTGGGCTGTTTCCATGAGGAGATGCCGGCTCTCGCTGGCCGGGGGCGCAGCGGCGGGGAGCTGAGGGTGCCCTCTGGAAGAGGTGGTGGGGGTGGCGTTTCGCAGAGGAGACAAGCTTTGAGACCAGCGTGAAATGGGTGTTTCATGAAGCGCTGCTGATGCAGCTCTTGAGACGCTACCACAATCAGCCCAGCTCGGCAGGAACGGAGGAGTGGGACGAGGGGCAAGGCATGGGATGGTTTTAAAATGCAGAGTGAAAGCGGGCAGGTGTTCCCGAGAACTCAGCGCTGACACACCGCTGCTCCGGGGTAAGACTCCCAGCAACTCCCCGAGTTAAACCAGTCCCCCAACATGCCCCCTCCTCGCCACATGTAGAGAGAGTCTTTTGCATGGTCTCCTCTCCCCGCCCCCTTTCCTGGCTGTCTTCTCTTCCAAGTCAACCCGAGTTCTCCTCCCGCCTGAGACTGGCCCCGCAGACAGCCTGCTCTGTACCTCCATACGGGGGCCAGGCGCTAAGACCCCTGGGGGCGCAGCCTGAGCCGAACGCTGCAGCATCTGAGCTGCTCTTCAAATTCTTTCCCAGTGGATTGTGGGCAAACATGGCTGTCTTTGCCAGCCACCAGAGCGGCACTGTGGGAAGGTGTTAAGAGGACTATCCGCCCTGGTGTGGAGCTCGCCAGTGCCTGCACTACACGTGCTGGGGTGAGCAGGTGACAGTGCCCTTAGGCAACCTGTAACCTCTCCGCGACAGGTCAGGCAACTTGAGTTAAAGCACCTCTGTGCCTGCGTTAGGGGTTGGGGTGTGTGGATGGGACTCAAGGCGAGATACAAGCCAAGTGGTGCCCCTGTGTCAACTCTGCAGTAACAAGCCCTTGACCTACGCTCTTCAGGGCAGAGCCTGGCATCTCACGTGGGTCTGGCTGGCCTGCAGGCCCTGATTCCAGGGGGGGACACTTGGGCGCTGTCACTAGCCAAACCAGATAGAGGATCCCCCTCACTGCACTGATGGGCTGGTGAGACATCTACCAGGCCCAGAGCTTAGGGGGAAGAGGGTTTCACTAAACACCTTTGAACCCGTCGGTTGGAAGCCACAAGAGCAGCTACCAGGGCCCCTTCCCGTTTCCCCGTGAAGATAGATGTATGGATTCTCCAGCGCATCTCGCTGAAGCCGCTGTGGCCAAGGAAGGGCAGGGAGGCCAACTCACCTCTCTGCTTGTGTTAAGGGCCAGACACGAACAGGAGACTCCCAACTGGAAGAGAAAGACGAGCCCCAAAATGACCATGTACTGAGGAAGAGTCGGTGTTAAGGAAACACGGGGGAGAATGCTGCCATCTCCTCCCAGCCTCCTGCCCCCTTAGCCAGCCTCTTGGGTGGAACAGGACAGTGACAGCAACCCAGCACCTGCCCAGGCAGCTTCCTTTGCCAGCTGCGAAATCCCATGCAGAAGACCAAACCTGTGCCCCGCTCTAGCGCCCTCTCTCCATAGCCCACTGTTATTTCAGGGGAGCCAGGAATGCCCATGGAGAGGACACCTATTTGTGCAACCCTTGCTTATGCTAGCACCACAAGCCAACTCCCCAAGCATGCTGGGTGCTTCCCACGGCGACCTTCAGACTGGAGGGTAGAGCAGGAGCGGGGGTTAGCTAGACAGTCATGGGGGCAGTTTAGGGCTGTTTAAACCTACAGAGGGGAGCAGTGGGGAAAGGAGGCTGCAGCTTTACAAAGAGATGGCGCTCGGCTTTGTCTCCACGGGAACCTGCCGAGCAGTACAGCGAATCTGGAGCAACTCCCCTCTGTTGATGCTATTCCAAGGTAGATTTTGTGCTGGAATTGGGTCCACAGGGTGGGATATTCCAGAGCAGGTCCGGCGGGCGGGTCTCCCCTGCAGACAAGCCCTGGGGTGGGGGGCTGTGCCAGCTCCATGGTACAGGTAGGGCGGCTGAGCCAGAGGAAGGTGAAGTGACTTGTGGAATAAGAAAACCTCGCTCTGATCTTAGACAAGGCCAGGGCAGAGCTGGCGTGGAACCCATTGGCAGGGGCCTGCTCTAACACCTTGTTCAGGGGACAGGGTGGGTAGCTGCATGGAAAAAGACTTTTGCTCCAGGGAGGACCCCGCCATCCCAGGTGCCTCGTGAGGAGAAAAGGGCCCATCTTCCTCTAGCCCACCCATAGCAGCTGAGCTGGCAGCTTACCTTTCCCCAGGGGTGACCATCAAGGGCTAAGTAGGGCCCTTTAAACACAGATTATTATCCACAGGCAACCCCCCCGCTACCCCCCAAGTACATGTTAATGTAGAGCTCAGTATACGGCTGAGTCAGAGAAGGCAACAGACATAAAACCAGTGGCCTCAGCTTGCTGGTGCTGCACGGCGTTTGTCCACCCTGCTCTCCTGGGCAGGGCCTGGGGCCAGCAGAGCCACCCTTAAAGTGTGTGTATGGCAGGGAAAAAAGTTTTTCCACCCCCACCCCCCTCCTCTTTCCCTCTCCTCCAGCAGCCTGATCCCCCCCCTCCCCAAGCCCAGGGTCCCCTTCAAATTGGAGTAGATGGCAATGGGACCCCCGCTGCAGGGCACTGCGCCATTTGGGTTTAGCTGGCTCAGAGCGCCGAGACCTATACTGCAGCCTGGCCACCCCGAGGTGGTTACAGGATGAGGCTGATCTCTGGCTGTGCTAGGAAGGGTGCAAACAGGACAAAGAGCCCCCCCCAGGGCTTCCACCCTACGGCCTAGTCTCCCCTTCAAAGGTTCGCGGTCTAGCCATACTGGCAAACACTCCTAGGGGACCCACTGCTTACACCCATTGGGTGAGGGAAATAAGCTATTCCAACAAAGCCCTTTTACACCGGTATAACTGCACCTACAATAGGGCCAAGAGAAATGTCCCTGCCTACCCGGCCTCGGTCTGCTGACGAGAGCAGCTTGTGCAGAACCTGGCCTCCGTGACTTGAACGACTGTGCTTCCCTAGCCTGTGCAGCCTCAGCCTTTCCCTGCTGGCCAGTCTGAGAGTTCATGACCTCCTATTTCAGCTTTTCCTACCTTCCCCCCTGCTGTGGTCCCCCTAACGTCCGGGGTATTGCCCACCCCAAGATTGGAACGATCCCCACCGAGACCTAGCCTTTGCCCTCTGGTGCCTAGGGAGCATTTGCCACCCAACCTTGTTTAACAAGAGTTTAGCCTTAACAGAGGCTGGCAGAGTTCCTGTCGCCCTTGCTGAGGTCTCCAAAACTGCTACAACCACCAGCCAGCTCAGCTGAATATTAGGTCAGTTTCTCAAAAGTTAAGGTTTCAAGTGGAACTGTGGTTTCCTCTTCGCATCACTTCCCCTTCGCTGAAATATCAGCCCATTTATAGGTGGCAAATCAGCCATGCCTGGCCTTGGTCGTGCCTCATCTAGGTAGATATAGGTTCTGCCCCAATTCGGGCCAAGATGGGTCCCCAGGTCCCTTCTGGCAAGCGCCTGCGTGGCGTAGAGCCTGCGGCAGCCCCTAGCAACCAGCACCCGATGCTGCAGTGCCCCAGTGATGTGACAGGCTCTGCAGAGGAAGAGCAGATTCAAAATGCAGCAGCTACATCTCCCAGCCTCACGACAGCCAAATGGAGATGAAAAACCCCACCCACGCGCGAGGGGAGCGGAACAGGAGCCGCACGTCAGCCTGGCTGCCGGAGAGGGTGAGGAGGGATGTGCTATGGGGTTTATTTATAGATAAAAAGGAGCAGCTGGAAGAGGGGCTAGAACTGTAACTCCCAAGTTTCCACCAGACATCGCTTCCCCGCCCCCAGTACGTTTGAGCGGGAGGGGTAAGAACAAGTCCATGGAAATCCCGCTGCTGCGGGCGTCGAACGAGATCCCCTCTCTCAGCCACCATTCCTCCCGGCACGAAGCTCTTTGCCCACAGCGGCTGGCAGTGGGCAGGGCCCAACGGGGCCCCTGTGGCTGACCGGCCTGTAGAGACGCAGGCCGGAGGAGTGGCTCGCTCCGAGATGCCAGCTTCCTTTTTCTTATGGGGCACAGCAAGACAGACACCCCAGTGCTGCTGCCCCTGTGAGTGCCCACGGGCCACCCCACGCCCCTGAGCGGGAGAGCAGGGAGACGCCTTCCCCAGATACTTCTCCCTTGGCAGTCTGCAGGGCTGTCCCTGCCACGCGGTCTGAAGTGCTTTACCTAGTGAGAGTTTAAACAGCCCCAGCCTGCGTTTTACCCATAGCCAGTCTCGCTCAGATTCCCACGGCACATTCACTTCCTCCTCCAGTCCAGTCCAGACACCCCACCGGTTTTACCCACTTGCTCTTAGCTACTTCTCCCGCCAAGCCTCCTCCCCAACTTTGGAGAGAACGGTCACATCATTCATGTAGTTGTTGCAACACCACGCGCCCCTACCTGGGCTGGGGGCGGAGAGGAATTCCAAAGGAAGGCCATGCCCCCTCTTCATCGATGTCAGAGCCAGAACAGACCATGGCATCATCTAGTCTGAGCTGCGGCACAGCAGGGGCCAGAGATCCTCACCCTAAAGCCAGGCCCACTGCCTGAAGGGAGTGGCTGGCATTCCCAGCAGAGGCTGCCGCTTCGCTGTAGCAAGCGAGACCACCTAGGGGGGCCCTAAGGATCAAACCTCCAGATTTCAGCCTCTCGGGCTGGGTTCCCAATTGTTACTACCACCAGATCGGCTAGAGAGTTTGAACCACCCGTAACTCTGCTCAGAGAAGGGCCTGACAACAGTGGGGCCCCCCCTCATGGAGCCGCCGCACAGCGATAGCAACAGTGGGCGTTTTGTCAGCAGATGTAGCCGAGCCCTGAGGTTACTCAAGGCCCATTTTCGCTCCACACAGCGGCTGAGCCTCCGGAGCACTTCTCGCGCCACAGAGAACCGGGGGATTATTAGCGGCACAGGGCAGAGTCGTGAGGAGCGTGGCATGGCCCTGGCCTCCCAGGCGGCAGAGAAGGATACAAAGAAGAGCATGACTTGGTGGTGGTTGATAGCCCCGATGAGTCCCACGATGGCAATGAGCAGCAGGAAGAAGCCCACGGCGATGACTCCGCCGATGATGTGGATACTGGAGACAATGCCAAAGCTTTTCCCCCAGGCAGCCACGCCAATCAGCAGCAACCCAACCAGCTGGAAAACAAGAGGAGAAGGTCAGCCTGGGATGCGGGGGGCCCTTTCCCCCGTGCCACCCAGCACACTGGTCCCCGCATCACCTCTGCATCCTGGGAGAGGCACCTCATCTCCTGCATAGCACAGGAGGGGCTTCGACAAGATCCCAGCCCTCAAAGAACTGACAGTCTAAACAGACAGGCTGCAAAGGGGGAGGGCTGGGGGCTTGTCATGTTACTTGGAGGGAGGGTGGGCAAGTGGACCGCACACTGGACTGGGGAGACCTGGATTCTGTTCCCAGCTGTGTGGCACCCGCCGCCTCCCTGTGCCTCAGCTTCCCCATCTGTAAAATGGGGCTAATGATATTTACCTTTGTAAAGCGCTTGGTTTTGTAAACAGTACTGTCCCCTTCCTGGTCTGGCCTTAAAACTTACCCGCTAAACCTGGCCTTCCTCTTGCCCAGCATGTAAGAGACAGTGAACTTTGCCTGCCGCCCAGCCTTACTCTCCTGAGTAGCCCCACTGATTGCGACTCCTCAAGCCGGGAAAGGTAAGCACGTGCCTAAGCATCAGCTGGACGGGTGCCTCGTTTTGTGACTTACTCTTTTCCGGTTTTTATTTTCAGCTTCTCGTCCAACCCCTGCCGGTTTCCCCTTCCATTAAACCATTGTTTATTCCAGCCCTTCACCCCCACCCCAGCTAGCGGGCCCTCCCCCATTCCTTTCATGCCAAGATCCGAGCTCACATTCCCACCCACGCACGCCTGCAATTAGTTGGCTTCTTAATCACCCATTTCAAGAGATCAGATGTTGGAAGAATGGACGCCAGCTCCAGTTTTGCATCTTTGGGGGTGGGGGCATCTCTGCACTTCTGTAATCTACGATCTCTAGCGACTGCCAGACTGGATTGGACTCACTGTCCATCTCGTCCAGTTTTCTGTCTGACAACAGCCAGCATGTTTCAGAGGAAAGTGCAAGAAACCCACAGTAGGTAAATGAGGGATAATCTATTTCCTGCCATCTAGGTCGCAGTCTGATCTCTATTAGCGCCTGAAGCATGAGTGTTAATATCCCTTCTAGATTGTTAGCATTAATTATAACTCCGGAGATTCTTGTTATCCACAAAAGGATCCAATCCCTTTTGAAACTTGCTACATTTGTGGCCTCAACTTCCACTGTCTCACTACATGCGTGTGGTGTATTGGTTTTGAGTTTGCCATCTTTTAATCAGTTGGCTTGTGACTGAGGGGCTCATTATTCCCCACACTTCAGAGCCAGAAGCAGAGATGTATTTTTCACATTAAAGTTAACCTTTACTTCCTTTAAGAGTGTGGTAGATTCTCCTTTTCCATCTCCTAGACCGATACGTCCCAGAAAGATCCACTCACCATCTGAGCTCATAAAATGGGTTCCAACTGGGGGAGGAATTGGCTAGCTCTTGCCATCTTTTGGCCTTATTTATACACAAATGAGCATCCATTTGAACTAAACTGGTTTCTTAAATTAGCGCAAGCCCCACTGCAGGCACTCAAAAAAAAAGTTTGAAAGCCTTATGTTGGCTTTGCAGTGTTTGATTCCTTAACGATTTGAGCCACATCAGAATAGGCCAATCGAACGGAGTTAAGAGCACCTCCAGAGGGGCTCACGCTGGCTTACCAAATCCAGTTAAAGAGGCACCTTTGTGCATTTGCACCTTCCAGGTCAGCCACATGGCAACAAGACAGAGCAATACAGGGGGCTGCGAGCCAATATGGCCACAGCTTCTGAGTGGAACTAAACAGCTGTTTAGCTTGTGCACATTAATATGACCAGGTCAGCAATAAAAGAACATAGCCATTAACACAGGCTGCTTCTCTTGCAACTTATCCTCCATCACATCACCCCTCATGGGGTCTCCGAGACCAGGCTCCAGCCTGAGCCCAAACATCTACCCTGCAACTTTATAGCCCCTGCAAGCCCGAGTCAGCTGCAGCTATGCCATGGCTTTTACTCCAGTACAGACATACCCTAAGACGGGGTAGGCAACCTATGGCACGCGTGCTGAAGGCGGCACACGAGCTGATTTTCAGTGGCACTCACACTGCCCGGGTCCTGGCCACCGGTCCAGGGGGCTCTGCATTTTAATTTAATTTTAAATGAAACTTCAAGCATTTTAAAAACCTTATTTACTTTACATACAACAATAATTTAGTTATATATTATAGACTTATAGAAAGAGACCTTCTAAAAATGTTAAAATGTATTACTGGCACGCGAAACCTTAAATTAGAGTGAATAAATGAAGACTCGGCACACCACTTCTGAAAGGTTGCCTACCCCTGCCCTAAGATATTACAGTGACGAGCACCAGAAATACCAGGTGATAGTCTGGCCCCATTGAAGTTGGCAGCGAGACCCCCTTGACTTAAACAGCACCAGGATTCTACCCACCTTCTCTGTGTTCTGGGATGTGAACAATTAGGTTGCCTAGAACCAGAGGTTTGAATCCTGGCCTGGCTGATCTTCTGAGATGTCTGAAAGTCCCACGCGCAAAGTCTCACGTACTCTCTACAGATGCTCAATAGCCCCTAGAGTTTAGGTTTTCCCTGATCGCCTTGAATGGAAGCGTCTCTTTGCCAGCAGGCCGTTCACTGCCCGCTTTTAACATCCCCATGCCCACCCCTGAAAACAACAGGCTGCATTTCAGTGATTAGGTAGCTCCTAGGTGACGACGTGAACCGTGCAGCTCTAAGATTTGTACCAACTTACTCCACTTCCTCTCCCAGCATGGCAAATCTCAGCCGCTACGGACAGCTCTCTGGCAGCGGGACAGTACTTGAAGTCACCCCCTCCAGAGAGTTGGTGCAAAGAGAACAGAGTTAGGGTGGCACTTGCATCTCCAAACTTCTAGTGTTTCAGAGATTCTGCAGTAACATTAGCTCTTGCAGAGACCAGATGGGTTTTTAAGTCAGTGAAACCCTGCTGATTTCTGCACAAACTAATGCAGCTGGTGACTACTGGGTTGCCAGGAAAACGAGAACATTGCAGGTGAACATTGCTGCTGGCGTTGCTCTCACGGAAGATGTCTTTATGTGGGCAGGTGAGGGGGCACCTGGCAAAGAAGAGCATGAGACGCCCTCTCACTGGGTTATTGTCTGGCACCATTGAGGATACAGATGGCTGGGGAATGGTCATGCAGGAGCACTGGGATTTCTCTCCTGCAGGTCTCTGTGCTAAAGAATGAGTGCAGATCTGCTTGCGGTTCAGCTGCTCAAGACAGATGTGCTGGTCTCCTCTGCAGGAGGAATCCTGCACAGCTGTTGCCTGGGACAAAGGAAACAGTAGGCCATATTCCCCCTGCTGTAACTGACCGCAGTGAAGTTCCACCAGCGATGAATCCGCTTCCTGTCACCACGCGTTTCACTCTCTGCCTACAGCATTCCACTTCTTTCCCCCCCCCGCCCCCCCATCAGACAAGGGCTGGGCCCTGTCCCCAGCCCAGTTTGGTTTCTGGCATCCCTTCCGGTCTCATTTTATAGCAGTCAGGCCCATGGCGCAGACAAGCTACTGCGGTTACCTACATTTAGACCAAGCGAATGGACATGACGAATTCCTCATGTCTGTGGGTGGGCGCAAAACAGTGGCTTGAAGACAAGCTCTGCTACAGGCCAGTATTGTGGGACACGAGGTCTTATTCCAACAGTCATCCCCACACGCACTGCTCCCTTTCAGCTTGCTGTTCCTATGCGGTTCGCTTTGGAAGCACAGGCTCCAGCGGCTGCCCGACAGCTCGCCCTAGGGGTAGGGGCAGCGCTATTCTGGCTCTCACTTCTCCTGATGGGACGTAAAGCCTGAGCCACGCTCACAGCCTGCCCTGCTGCGGTCCTAGTTCCCAGTGCTCTCGCCGTGTAGAAGAGGAACTAGTGTTCTGTGCTTTAAACCAACTGTCCTTTTCACTAGGCTTTGGCTGCATGGCCAGGCTTTACATTCAAGCCATGGTCGCACAGATGCCTTCTCCTTCCATAGACACCTGGGGCCTGATTCCCCATTGCCCAGAATCTCATGTCATTTACACCCATTCAGCCCTGGTGTGAAGTGCAACAGGGTCAGACTGGTAGCACCGTGTACTGGTGTGACTGCAGGGCACCAGAGAATTAACCAGGCAGATCCAGAGAAGGCCGCTCACAGATTTGCACGCTAGATCGCTCATCACAAGGGCTCCAACCATTTCTGCTGGCAGACCTTCATTCACGGCTGCCCTCCCACTACTTGTCTGTCCATTTTCCTACCCCCTTCTCACCGTGCATTCTCTCACTTTCTGGCTGCATTCGTTTCACCCAACCCTGCCTGTTCCTACATGCTGCTCAGGGAGGACGGCGGCCTCTCTGCCTTGATGCCTCAGTCAAACCCAGCAACCGGCAGAAAAAGCTTAGAGCAAGACAAGAATCCGTAATATTGCCAGTTTGTTAAAAAGCCAGCTCTGAGCACCGAGTCTGGTGAGGCATTATGGGCCGTAAATGCTTCTGAAGACTCAAAACCTCTCCAGGATCTAAGGCAAAAATCCACAAAGACACCCAAGTCTAGGGTATAGGTGCCTATGTCCCAGATTTATGCACCACTGCAATCTGCAAAACCACACTTAGTGGCCACCTAACCCCATAGGCACCTAAACTCCCCCAGCACTCAAGTCTTTGCAGTAGACATGGCCTAGGTGAGTAAGTTTCTGCCTTTGAGCCCCAGAAAGATCCATCAACTGGAGGAAGATAGATATTTGCCTGCCTATCTTCTCTGCGGGGCACAGTCCAGGAATCGTGTTCAGAGGCTGCCTACAGGACAGGGCCCCATTCAAAATCTGGCTGGAGGAGGCAGTGTGACAGATTTATGTTACCATAGACCAGGGGTCGGCAACCTTTCAGAAGTGGTGTGCCGAGTCTTCATTTATTCACTCTAATTTAAGGTTTCGTGTGCCAGTAATACATTTTAACGTTTTTAGAATGTCTCTTTCTCTAAGTCTATAATATATAACTAAACTATTGTTGTATGTAAAGTAAATAAGGTTTTAAAAAGGTTTAAGAAGCTTCATTTAAAATTAAATTAAAATGCAGAGCCCCCCCGGACCGGTGGCCAGGACCCGGGCAGTGTGAGTGCCACTGAAAATCAGCTTGTGTGCCGCCTTCGGCATGCGTGCCATAGGTTGCCTACCCCTGCCATAGACCATGTCAACACTTTTAGCCCAGTGGTTAGTGCACTCACCAGGGATGTGGGAGACCCCGGTTCGATTCCTCTTTCTACCAAAGGAAGTGACAAGATTTGAACACAAGTCTCCCACCTCTCAGGAGAGCACTGAGCGATGGGATAGTCTGATGTGGGGCTCCCTTCGCCTACTGAAGCGGATTGGAGCAGGGGGACTGGACCGTAGGTCTCCCACCTCTGAGGTGGGTATCCTAACCCCGGCCTATGGAATCGCTCGCCCATGAACAGCAGGAGAGATTGAGAGAACCGCACATCAGAATACCCCCTAGCTCAGTGGTCAGAGCACTCAGAGGGGGGGAGACCCCTGTTGAAATCATCGCCCCCTCAGGCAGAAGGGGGCGCTGTCTCCCACATCCCAGGGTAAAGTGGACACAACCATCTCCACTCACCACTCCATTGTGTGGCGTGAGGCAGGGGCTTAACTCATTCTCCCAACGGCTGAGGTGCCTATGCCATCCAACTCCAGGAGAGGGTCACCGGCTGGGGATTGCGAGCAGGGACTGGTGCCTCCCTGCAGTAGGAAGGGAGCCTATAAGCAGGTCCTGCCTCATACCAGGCCTCTAATAAAAGAGTTTATGTCTCAGGCTCTCTTCCTACTACACAGCTCAAGACTTGGGCACCTGTCCCTAGAGAGAGGCAGGACTCAGCCTACACCCCTCTCCTGGGCACCTCCCACTGGCTAGCTTAGGCAGTTCCCCTCCCTTGCCCCATTCGTTACATAGAGAGCCTAGGCACCTAACTCAGGCTTTGCGAATCGCCATGTTATTCCTGTGATTGGCGCCGCGACACTGAGCAGCTCAACGTGGTTCCAGCCCTCGGTTATCAAGTTCACAGCAATCATTGGCCCACTCCGCTTATTCCAGACCTGAGCTGCCCAGGCTCTGGGGCCTCACCAGGAGCCCCAGGCCTCAATTTGAGAGAGACCCCCTCTCATGGTTAGTGTGTGATCTTCTGGTCTGTTCAGCATCCAGCACCCTGGCCCATGACCGGGGCTCTCAGGCACTACCCCAATACAGATGATGGCGGAAAGTCCATGTTGTCTCAGACTTAGACTTTAAGGTCAGAAGGGACCATTATGATCTTCTAGTCTGACCTGCACAACGCAGGCCACAGAATCTCACCCACCCACTCCTGTATCAAACCCCTGACCTATGTCTGAGCTATTGAAGTCCTCAGCTTGTGGTTTAAAGACTTCAAGGTGCAGAGAATCCTCCAGCAAGTGACCCATGCCCCACAAGACTCCTCTTAATACACCCTGGAATATTAGCTTTTTTTGCAACTGCATCACATTGACTCGATTCGTGATCCACTATAACCTCCAGATCCTTTTCAGCAGTCCTACCACCTAGCCAATTATTCCCCATTTTCGACAGGATGTCATCCACGCTATGGACATTGCTAAACCAGGCCAGTTTCTTTTACACCAGCACACTCAGTATTGCTACCGCTGATGGGAGATTTCCAAGAAAAGGCTCCAACAGCCCTAGAAGATGCATGTCAGTTATATGGGTGTGATCTCTGGCTAACCAGATTAGAAGAGTATCCCAGAGAATCAAGAGGATGCTGCTAAATAGGCGCTGAAACAATGTGCATTTCTGTAACACCCTCCCGCAGAACACATTCGATTACTGAAGCTCCTAACTAAGCCTTGCAGGGCCAGCACGCTGAAACTGGCTGTCATCAGCGTAAGATGCCTATTACAGCAAGATGTTAGGAAAGAGCTACTGAAGTCTCACTTCCTTGTCTCACAGATACAATCACCAATGAATAACTTTTAGGCCTGGCCTACACTGGTATAGCTGCGCCTCCCGGGGGTGTGAAAAATCCACACCCCCGAGACGTGTCGCTATAGCGACCTAAGCCCTGGTGCAGACAGCACTAGGTTGATGGGCGAATTGTTCCATTGACCTAGCTACTGCCTCTCAGAAAGATTGCCGACCTAGACATGGGGTAGGCAACCTGCGGCGCACAAGCTGATTTTCAGTGGTGCTCACACTGCCTGAGTCCTGGCCACCGGTCTGGGGGCGCTCTGCATTTTAATTTAATTTTAAATTAAGCTTCTTAAACATTTTAAAAACCTTATTTACTTTACATACAACAATAGTTTAGTTATATATGATAGACTTATAGAAAGAGACCTTCTAAAAACGTTAAAATGTATGACTGGCACGCGAAACCTTAAATCGGAGTGAATAAATGAAGACTCAGCACCCCACTTCTGAAAGGTTGCCGACCCCTGACCTAGACTAATGGCACAGGTAGCATCTGAAACACTACAACAGTGCAGCTGCTCCGTTTCCGAATAGACATGCCCTTCCGGGGCCTGCATTATAAAGGCACTTAGAAGCATTAAGCTAAAATGACTAAGACTGCAGCTTTTATACATAGGGTGGGGTACCTTGTTTTCGGCTTACTCAAGAGAAAAATCTCTGCCTCACAGCCGTGGGCAGCTCATGAACCCGGCTGGTTTGGGCTGAAATGCAGATGGGCTGCTTCTTGGGTGTCTGAGGCACTTCAGTACTCCACTAGAAAGTTGTGTCACTTGACCTATTCCAGTATAACTAAAGCAGCTAACCCCCCTGGAGTGGATATATCAGGATAAAGAACGAGGAGTCTTTGTGGCACCTTAGAGACTAATACATTTATTTGAGCATAAGCTTTCGTGGGCTAAAGCCCACTTCATCAGATGCATGCAGTGGAAAATACAGTAGGAAGGGGTGTGTGTGTGTATATGTATATGTATATATATATATATATATATATATATACACACACATATATATATACATATATATATACATATACATACACACACATACACACACATACACACACATACACACATATATACACACAGAGAACATGAAAAAATGGGGGCTGCCATACCAACTCTAATGAGACTAATCGATTAAGGTGGGCTATTATCAGCAGGATTTTCCACTGCATGCATCTGATGAAGTGGGTTCTAGCCCACGAAAGCTTATGCTCAAATAAATTTGTTAGTCTCTAAGGTGCCACAAGTACTCCTGTTCTTTTTGCTGATACAGACTAACAGGGCTACCCCTCTGAAATATATCAGGAGAGCTTAAACTGTATGGCTTACTCTGGTTCAGGAAGGAAAATCAGCTTTACCAAAGTCAGGCACTTTTGACTGATGGATGCAGTTATGCACTAGGCAGGGCATATGCTGTTAAAGAATCACACCCCTCACAGACCAGTAAGGCCTGGTCTACGCTTAAAAAAATTATATCCTCAATTTAGTCATATCTAAGCGCTAGGCTGATGGACAAATTCTTCACTCAACCTCGTTGGCACCTCTCTGAGGGGTGGATTAATGACATCCATGGCAAAACCCCTGCCCTCGCTGCAGGAAGCATCTACACTACAGCGTTACAGCAGTCAAGCTTTTCAGCGTCGACGACTGGAGATCGTTAGCTGTGGCTGTCCGGGCAGGCTGCTGGCTCAGGCGTGAGGGAATGGGATGGGGGTGGTGTGTTTTTACTGCCTGTTGAGGAGTAGGCAGTGAAGTCCATCCCCAGCCTGTGTGGGGTCAGAGACGTGGGTTTGTTTGTTTGTTTGTTGGGGGGGGGGGGGGGGGTCTCCTTCCTTCNTTCTGGCCAGGAGGGGGAAAAGCAATTCTCCTCATGGAGCTCAGGGCTAGGGGAGATGCCAAGTCAGCTGCCCTAGATAGTAGAGCCTCTGTGGGCCCCAGAGAAGTTATAGCCTGAGCAGAGACAGGCCACACACCCATGCAGTACACCCTGCCTTAGGGACACCCCCCTCCGACAAAGGAGGGGGGGCGGCTCTCGGCTCCTCCCCCCCCCCCCTCTCCGACAAAGGAGGGGGGCGGCCCCCCCTTTGGGGGAGGGGGGGGGCGCGCCCCCGCCGCCGTCCGTGCGGGGTGGGGGGGGGGGGCGGCCGGGGGCGCCGGCCCTTGCTCGCCGCGGGGGGGGGGAGGAGGAGCCGAGAGCCGGCCCCCCTCCTTTGTGGGAGGGGGGGGGGAGGCGGCGGCCGCCCCCCCCCCGTTGGCGGGGGGGGGGGGCCCCGCGCGGCCCGCGGGGGGCGGGGGGGGGCCCCGCGCGGCCCGCGGGGGGCGGGGGGGGGGCGAGGGCCGCCCCCCGTCCTGGGTGGGGGAGGGGGGGGGGGCCGCGGCCCCCCCCCCCTGCAGTACCCCCCGCCTTAGGGACACCCCCCCTCCGACAAGGGAGGGGGGGCGGCTCGCGGCTCCCCCCCCCACACGGGGAGCGTCTCTCTGCTCCCCAGGCCCAGCGCGGGGAGCAGGACACCTCCCCCCCGGCCGCGCCCCAACCCCCAGCGGGGGGGGCGGGCGCGGGGGGGTGGGGGGGGCCGGCCCCCGGGTGGGGGCTGTGGGGGGGCAGGCGGGAGGGGGGGAGGGGCGGAGAGCCGCCCCCCGTTTGTGGGGGGGAGCCGCCCCCTCCTTTGTCGGGGGGGGGGTGTCCCTAAGGCGGGGTGTACTGCATGGGGGTGTGGCCTGTCTCTGCCCCGGCTAAAACTTCTCTGGGGCCCACAGGGGCTTTACTATCTTGGGCAGGTTACTTGGCCTCCCCCCCAGCCCCGGGCTCCATGAGGAGAATGGCTTTTCCCCTCTCCTGGCCAGAAGGAAGTAGACACCCCCCCCCCCAACAAACAAACAAACAAACCCACGTCCCTGCCCCCCCACAGCCCCCACCCGGGGGCCGGCCCCCCTTTGTCGGGGGGGGGTGTCCCTAAGGCAGGGGGTACTGCATGGGTGTGTGGCCAGTCTCTGCTCAGGCTAAAACTTCTCTGGGGCCCACGGAGGCTCTACTATCTAGGGCAGCTGACTTGGCATCCCCCCTAGCCCTGAGCTCCATGAGGAGAATTACTTTTCCCCTCTCCTGGCCAGAAGGAAGGAGACCCCCCCCCCCCCCCGCTCCCCGCGCCGGCCGGGGGGCGCCCCCCCCCTCCCCCCGGAGGGGGGGGGGGAGCGGGGGGCCGCCCCCCGTTGGGGGGGGGGGGCGCCCCCCCCCCCCCTCTCCGACAAAGGAGGGGGGCGGCTCCCCCCCACAAACGGGGGGCGGCTCTCGGCTCCCCAGGCCCAGCGCGGGAAGCAGGACCCCTCCCCCCCGGCCGAGCCCCACCCCCGAGCTGAGGGAGGCCCCGCCGGTGCCCCGGGCCCGCGCTCACCACGTAGACCACGTTGAGGGCGCAGAGCGCGTTGCGGGAGCAGGCGAAGCCGCCGCCACCGCCGCACACCATCTTCCCGGGCGGGGGCAGCCGGCCGCAGGCTCCGGGGACAGCGCAGGCCGGGCCGCTCCTGGCCCTTTAAATCCCAGCCCAGCGCCCAGCGCCGAACTGCGCCTGCGCGCCGGGCCCGCCCTCCTCGCCGCATTGCGCCTGCGCACGTAACCCCCCCGCCGCCCGCCTCCTGTGGAAGCGCCGGCGCAGCCCTATGCGTGAGTACGAGTACGTACGCCGCGCTCGCACACACGCACTGCGCCTGGGCATAGCCTCCTTTTGTGCGCCTGCGCAGCACTCTGGCGTGGTGCGCGTGCGGTCTTCTCAGCTCACACACACGGCGCCTGCGTAGCATTCTCACCTCCCGCGCCAAGCTCTTTTCCCCCTCAGAGCGCCTGCGCCGGGTAACGCGGTTTGATGATGCGCATGCGCGCACGTTCTAGGCCTGGCTTTAGCTTCGTCCCCCAAATACCCGGATGAGAGTGGCTCACGGGTGGACAAAGACCCGGATGGAGGGGACAACTTCCTCCTGGGGGCCCTGTTTTTTGCCATAGTGCTCCCTGTCCCAGTGCCTTAGAGTCCTCCAGTGCCATGTCCTGGTGCCCACCCCCAGCCCTGTGCCCTGGGGTCCCCCCGTGCCCTGCCACCCCCCCCCCAGCCCTGTGTCCTGGTGCCCCCCTCCCCCAGTGATGTCCCCATGATTGGACCTGTAACCCCACCCCCAACTCTGCCTGCTACCCTGCCCTCCTGGCCTTGTGCCTAGCTGCTCCCTTCTCCCTGTTTGTGATGAGCATCCCCAGTATGACAGCTGGCCTTGTGCCTGGCGCCTGCCCGCTCCAGTCTGCTGCCCATAGGTGGCAAGCGGTTGGTGTTTACTTAGCCATGAATGAACCTTTCCCTTTCCAGCAGTCTTGGCAGCATTTCCCTTCCGGTGTTACAAGTGCAAAAGCAGAGGCTGGAGAAACTCCTGACTATTTCATCTCGTGTTTTAACAGGCAAAGTCTCAAACAAGAAGTTGCGTCTATGATTTTGATCTCAGGTGTGCAATGCAGTGCGCTCTTAGGGCAACACAAAAGGTGAACCTTTTTTTTCCTCTCTTTTTTTTTTTTTTGAGCTGTGTAGTCAGTTTTTGTTACAAGATTAGAATTCTTCAGGCTGAATTCTACCCCGAAAACAAAGTTTAATCAACAGTTGTATTGCTCTGCAAAAGTTTGATTCACTGAGGACAGGTCCATCAGTGGTGATTAGCCAAGATGGTCCTGGGTGCAAACCCATGCTCTGGGTGTCCCTAAGCCCCTGCCTGCTAGATGCTGGGACTGGATGACAGGAGATGAATCACTTGATAATTGCCATGTTCTGTTCATTCCCTCTGAAGCACCTGGCATTGGCCACTGTTGGAAGACAGGATACTGGGCTAGATGGACCCTTGGTCTGACTCAGTATGGCCTTATTTTCTAGCTTTCCCTTACTCATGCGACAAATCAGTGAAATAAAGGAGTCAAGGGACACCCTTTAAAATAAGGGATGGGGAGTCATCCTAAGGAACAAATGAATGAAATAAGGAACTGTCCCTTGAAATAAGGGACAGGTGGTCACCCTTTGTGCTGCCATCCACCCTGGGCACTGAGGCTGCCAGTCAAAGTAATACAAAATAATAGCAAACAGCTGAGGGGTTTCCTGTTGAGGTGCGGGGCAAATGTGGCCAATGGAGCTGCCCTGAGGGACCAGTGTGCTAACAAAACGAAATCCTGCCCTCACAAAGTTCTTCTCTGGAGAGAGGAAGCATCCATTTGTTCCAAGGCCTTTGTGACTCCTTATTTTTCTGAAGAGCTTAGACAGCAGGGTCTGACGTGTTACAAAGAGCACCTGGATAGATGGAGAGAGGAAATCAATGCAAAGCCTGAAATAGCAGTGAGGGAAGGGAGTTCAGAGGGTGAGCCTTGAATGCAATGGCCACAGGTCTAAATGCAAATTCCACCTCTGACAATTCCCCGGTAAAGACATCTTCCCATCGCCTCCCTCATCCCCACTGGCTTCGGCGAGAACAAGAAGGGACCACAAACCTGAATACGAATCGGCAAGAATGGAGTTTCCTTATGGCACAATTAGTTGCTATTGAGAGACCCTGGTGAGGAGCCCTTGAGTGAATCTATCTATCTATCTATCTATCTATCTATCTATCTATCTATCTATCTATCTATCTATCTATCTATCTATCTATCTATCTATCACAATATTGCCAACCCCAAATGTTCAAGAATCGTGAATCCGGCACCAAAATAATTAATTCTTTTTACTTGCCTTCTGGTTTTTAAGCCTTTTTGGGGGTTCACTGAGGTCACATTTTTGAGCTTTTCCCCACAGTCATGAAGGGCAGAAACTTTTTTTTTTTTTTAAATGGAAACTGAGAGTCTCGTGTGTTGGGATTCCCTCCAAGACCTGTTCCATTCAGCTTATCCCGAACAGCTTGTCCAGTTCTGGGAGGACACTTCATCCAGTTCTCTGGAACCCAAAACAATCAGTCCTACTATGTATTTCGTCACTCAGGTCCTTTATTTGGCATACAACAAAGCTATGCTGAATGATTGGACTCAACCATAGGGGGTGATGGGTATATGGCGTACCACACATCCAAAGTTACACAGACAACCTCTTCCTTTATATACATTTACACATTACATAGCATTTGCTATATATTACACCACACTTTTTTTTTTTGATTGGATTGGGATCCTGGCTGGGATGATTTAGTTGGGGATTGGTCCTGCTTTGAGCAGGGGGTTGGACTAGATGACCTCCTGAGGTCCCTTCCAATCCAGTCTATTCTATGATTCTATGCTCTGTCCATGTGCTGTTCACATGGAACCTGATCTTTACCTTCCAGATTTATCTTGTCCATAGTTCCTAGCATCAAGGTGTTGCTGCTTATCTTAAATAGCATAGACATCCTGACTCCAGCATACTGTTTGTCAAGCCCCTATTTACAACTTAACCTTCCAGTCACCTTCCCAATTATGCCCACTAAGAAATGAGGCAAATTTCTTATGACAAGCCCGGCCTACGTCATGTCATCGCCTGACTCCAGGAGCTGGGGCTGTAAGTACAAAAATCAGTTATTGTGAGACTCACAATAAAGCCACGAGAGATGGCAACGTTGTCAACATGGGAATCTGACACTGGATCTGTGAATGGGGGTACTGGTTCCCTGGGAACTCCACAAAGAGTTATTCTGTGACTGGTGCAACAGGAGAATGAGACATTCCCTGATCAAAATACAGAGAAACACGAGTAACAAATAGTGAAAGAGATGCCATTACTGAGCAGTTGGGTGGGGGACGGGGCAGAACTGCAGCATGTGAGCCCCGAATCTCTGCATGGGAAAAGGTCAGTCATGAGAAATGGGCACAGTGTTAAACCCTGTTCTCCCCGTGAAAGCTACTCTACACACAGGTACAGGTGGTCAGGCCAATCAGGTGCTGGGCAATGAAAATGAAGTGTGAGAGAGAGAAAGTTGCTGTACTCGTCTGGGCTCCCCGTGACCCCCTGTCAGACATCCTGTGCGGTGCCACAAAGAGGCCTCTTGGTGCTTCAGAAGGGCGGATTTTTTGGTGTGATCGACGCTTTCCCCTTGCTAATCGTCCTTGTGATGGAAGAGCCAGAAGAGTGATGAAACAGCCTCCTGACCGCACTGTTGCAATCCCTGCTCCAGCCTTCTAGCAACAGCAAGAGACTGGCAGGTCTCCAGACAGCCCTTTCAGTGTGCATGGATCACAGGGCCTTGGCAGTCCAGAATCCTGTTAAACTGGACTCCCCAGTGTAGACTTGCTAGCACATAGCACATGCAAATTCTCCTTACCAACTCTGTTCCACAGTGCCATGTGCTAGGATCTTCCTATTGAAACAGAGCATATGTCCTCCGGAAACTGGGACCATTTGGATCCTAAGGCTGGCTGCTTGCTGGGGGTTACCGGAACTGTTCCCTGCCCCTCCCTCTCCACCCAGGGAAGGCATGTGCCAAACAGCTAGTAGACATAGTGTTAAGACACCATATGTTACCCTTGGGGCTGGGAGCTTAAGGAAATCACCAAAGCAAATGGCCTGTTTCTTAATATAAATGTGCAGGAACTCTAGCTGTTCCAACCGCCCTGGGCCCCGTGCTTTGGGGGGGCCCCTGTGCTTCAGGGGGACGTGGAGTCCAGGGCGACCTGGGGGATTAGCGGGGGGCCTGGCGCCGGCAGCAGCAAGCGACCCGGCCCCAGCCCACCACACCCCGCTGGCTCCCAGCATTGCTCGGGGGAAGGAGGCTTGGGGGAAGAGGTGGAATAGGGGCGGGAAGAGGCGGGCCAGGCCGAGGCCGGGTCGCTTGCTGCTGCTGGCACCAGGCCCCCAACTAACCCTCCAGGCCACCCTGGACCCTGCGTCCCCTTGAAGCGCGGGGTCCCCCAAAGCGTGGGGCCTGGGATGATTGCCCCAGTCTGTCCTATGGACTGACAGCTCTGAAAATATAAGCCCAAATATTGGTGGAGCCGGGCCCACGTTCCTCAATATTGGTGGAGCTCGGCACCACGGGCCCATATGACTCGCTACCCATGGCCCTGAAGGGGAGACCAGGGTCCCCTTACTATCCCCCCACCCGTACATTTCAGAGCATTCACCCAGCAAAATCCCTCTGAGACCTCAGTGGGAAAGTCTAACATAGGCAGCATTTGGTCACTTAAATATTAAACAAGCCCTTGGAGATAAAATTATCAGGTTGCGGCCTGCCTGTAGGACAGAAGGGTAATTTACCAGCTGAGTGGAATCTGCTTAATCCGGACGAGGGGCCTTCAAATGAGAGAGAACTACCCCAAAGGCGGAGGGGTCAGTCCTTGCAGACACACAGTTCCTCTCAAGGCTGGCATGGGGTCTGAAGAGAGGTATAGCCTAGGAGTTGATGACATTAATGAATGACTCTCTAAGAATGCAGTGCACTTCCTTTCCTGGCTTCTAAGTGACACAGCATCACCCTTCCTGCATCCTTCACCTTTCCTGCATCCGGCGATCCTGCCATTCCTGTCCTGAGTGGGAACAAAAATGTCCCCTGTTTGTCCACAGCTTCTTGGCACAGCTTGCCTGCGTGCACTGTACCAGAGCGATCCGTCCCGTGAGGACCCCTTTGGGAGGTGTGTACTGGGCTTACCCCCGCTTCCAGGGGGCGTAAGAGAAGTGAAGGGACCTTGTGCAGTTAAGATCGTTGGCATCTAAATTTAGCCACGTTGACAACTGGGCACAAGCAAATAGTCACACCTCATTGGAGGTGATTTCAGCTGCCTCTACCGCTAGTGCAGCAGGGGGGCATGTGGAGGCCAACAGTGCTAGCATGCAACGTGCCATATTGATGGAGCAGGGACCGTGCTGACTGGGGCCTCCGGGACCCACTGCAACATACATATTGGATAACCTGACTTTCTGTAATGCAGGAACACAGCATGGGCAGGCTCGGTCGAGACTGAGCCTGGTATGCTGAGATGTCTGGCACAGCCATTTGAAAGGTGAACGTGGTCAGCGCTACATTACAGAAGTCCCGGGGCTGGCTGTATTTGGACTCCGAGCCACGCTTCCTTCACCCGCAATCTGCCGGTACTGCAGAGAAGCGCCAATGAATCTCCAACTCCATCCTCAACCTCAAACAACCAAACAGTCCGTTTCTCTGTCAATAAAACACGTGCAGATGTCGTGGAACAATGAAAGTGAAAACCACGAGGGTCTGCATTCTGTATCTGAACGGCCACAGGGCTCCTCCACCTCCATGGGGTTTGGCTGAACCGCGCTTAGGCGTCTAAATACGCTTCCAACTGGAAATGTTAAATAAGCGTGTCTATCCAGCCTCCGCCTGCCAATTTGAGATGATTAACGGCTTTCAGGACTAATCCTAAAGGAGAACGGCATTAGCATATTCCGCTTGTGTCTGAGACCCCGGATATTTGATACTCCAATCCATCCCGGAAATAAAGCTGCGGTAGTTAGCTGCCGTGTAGATTTCATAGGAAGGGCATCCCTCCCCCAACCTCATGCCCTAGAGACCGTCTGGTTTCCCACCGGCCCCTTTATTCTTTTGAGGTTAGTACTTGGGAGATAATGCTGCCATTTACATATAAAGATAAAATCCAGGATAAGCGCATCTGCTCAGAGGTGGGAAATGAAGAGGAATCAAAAAAAGAATTAACTCTCGGTTTTCCCGGAGAGAGGCGATTTTATTTTTAATTTCTCTGACCCAAGGGCGGTTGAGACGCTTTGACGTGTCATGTGTTGTCCCCCCGTCCCCCCTGGCTAAGCAGCCAGATTTGGGAGCCTTGGAGCCTCCAGCCCCTAGGAGCTACCCTTTCTAGCACCATGAGGGTGCTCCTTCATGAGATCAGCGTGCCTGAGTGAGCCGATCCCTGGGGAAGCCTGACTCTTGCTACCAGGCAACACAACCAGTCCTAACGCATGTCCCAGTTACCCCGTGGGAAGCCGCTCCTTGAGCACGCTGGCTGGGGGTCGACGATTTTGGAGCCCGCCATCGCCGTCACTGCTTGTGTGTGGTTTGGCTGATTGTGCCCATCCCACTGCTGATTTGTGTGTAAATGGGGCTTCCGTTGTTTTGATTCCATACGGCTTCATTTACACTGGAGCCAGGCAGAGAGCTGCCTTCCCTTCTGTCTGGGAGAAAACCTGTTTCTCCCTTTGTTTGGTCACAGACTTTAAAGCATAATATCAGTGAGTATCCATGACTCCTCATATAGTGTTAACACATTTCACAATGATATTGATCACCAGCGTGTCACCGGCTTTCATAAAAGACTTTACTCGACATACTTTTCTGCTGCAGTAATACTGTAAACAGTCGCTTACTCTTTGGGGTTCCGACCCCCTGACTGTTGTTGCCCTGGGGTGTCTAGACCTTGACTGTCACATTGACTGCACAAGGGCCTTGTGTATCCCACATCGCTCCATAGAACCAGTGGGGAAACTGACACCTAGTGGAGACTTCTCAGATCCTGAGAACTCCAGCAGCTGTTCTGCATTGGACTCCTGACTGTCTTTCAATACCTGAATTCTCTGGTCTTGAATATTACCCAACCCGCTCCCAGCTATCCCTGTCTTATCTAGCTGTGCAACAGCTGTGTCTGACTTTATCTAGTTCTGCTCACAAATTTAGCATGTGTTCATTATCCCTGGGCTTTGAGCTGCTGCTCCAAACTTGGAGCGGTTTAATATTTCTCTAGCATTATCTAAGTGATACAGCAAACTGATATAAACCCTCAGTGCTGCTCCGGTGTCAGGTAGGTTGCAGCCCATCCAAGATGAAGGGCATTCTTGCACTGGTCTGCTTCCTGCCCTGTTTAACATCTGGGGGCCAGCTCTCCTTTCCGGGTAAGAGCAGATTTTAAAAATATTTTTTAAACTAAAATGTATCCCATTTGGATTTATGTGATGATAACAAAAAGGTGATTCAGAGTGAGATTTCTCTCCTGCCCAATAGCCTGGCAAAAATGATGGGTTCAAACGAGCCATTTTTGCGTGAACGTAGATGCCCAAAGCTCTGATTTTGCAAAAGCGAAATTCAGCCCTGTTCAGAAGGCCGGAGTAAGGTCTAAACCAGGGGTAGGAAACCTATGGCACGCGTGCCGAAGGCGGCACGCGAGCTGATTTTCAGTGGCACTGCCTGGGTCCTGGCCACTGGTCCGGGGGGCTCTGCATTTTAATTTAATTTTAAATGAAGCTTCTTAAACATTTTAAAAACCTTATTTACTTTACCTACAACAATAGTTTAGTTATATATTATAGACTTATAGAAAGAGATCTTCTAAAAACGTTAAAATGTATGACTGGCACGCGAAACCTTAAATCAGAGTGAATAAATGAAGACTCAGCACACCGTTTCTGAAAGGTTGCCGACTCCTGGTCTAAGCATTGCTTACTTTTCACTTCTTAAGTGGTTCAGAAGGCCCCATGTTGGCCTCTTGCATAGGAGTGAATTTTACCCTTGTAGAATAATTTACCAACCAAGGGATGTGGTGCATTCTCCATCCCTTGACAGCTTTAAATCAAGATTGGATGGCTTTCTAAAATACACACTCTAGCTCAGCCACAAGGCATGGGCTGGATGCAGGACTCATTGAGTGATATTCCCGGGCTTGTGTTACGCAGGAAGTCAGACTGCTCCTAACGGTCGCTTCTGGGCTTAACATCCACGACTCTATGAAAAAAATAGACAAAAATCTGTTCCGTGAAAAGCTGCCGTTGGCCATCATCGGGGACAAATTTGGGCAAAACCAACCACCTCTTTGCTCACACTTGAGGCCACCTTTTAAAAGTGCTCCACACCCAGAATCGGCCCCCAGTTTTTAAAAGGATTCTGCTGCCATTATACGTGCCACCACCAGACTTCCCGAGTGTCTGTTCCCACTCCAGGGCTGGATGCTGTGTTCTGGTAGCGCTTTCTGTTTTGCTGCAGGAGTATCTTGCTATCACTCTTTGCTTAACATGTTACTAGCCTGGTGTACGTTCACCATCGACGACAGCTGCTCTTCCCCCCTGCAGGTTACTTTGTGCAAATAACCACCGTGTCGCGTGCACTTTATCAAACCCGTGAAATCAAGTCGTAGCCACCTATGCACGAGCGCTCTTCAATGAAGCCGACAGGAGGTTTCCCATTGATTTCACGGGGGCCAGGATTTCACCCATGTTGTTTCCCATCTGGTTTCGTGGTCAGCTGCTTGCTTGTTTGTGCCGAGAACTTGTCTGTGGAGTTTCCGGCAAAGGCAGAAATAACGCTTCCCTGTTTCCCTTGTGTACTTGCGTAGAGCAAATGCGTAGCAAAGAATGAAAGCCAGGATCCCAAGAACCTTAATGAATAATTAAGGTCAGATTTGTAGTTCTAACTTGAAAGGCGAAGGCTTGGCTGCCATATCTACAGGCACGGAACAGATTCTCCCCCGAGCTCCCAGAGATACATGCATTTAGGGCTCATTAAAAATCCATGGATAGCGCTCTTGGCGGCAAAGCCTCTGATGGGATTTCAGCTCCGGCATGATTTGCTCTCAAGGCAGTTGAGTCTTGCTGTGCGCTGGGCAGGTGATATGGGGCAGTGAGGGCCAGCTGCCTCCGAGATGGGGAGCTGCTTCGGCCCACCTCTGCTTGCACGCACCCCAAGGACGGCGTTGGGGCGCGAAAGAGAGAGAAGCAACATCCCCTGCTTCCCAGCTATATTACATCAACAGTGTCATTTCCCCTTTTTTCGCCGAGGGTCTGCCTTGGGTCAGTATCCACCTCACCATTGGATAGGGGAGCAAAGGTGAGGCACATAGGAAAATGCTCTGCCTGAGGTCTTCTAGTGAGTCAGTGGCGGAGCTGGGAAAAAGGACCCAGGAGTCCTGGTTCCCGATCCACTGTGTAAAGCAGGCCCCCTGTCGATTGATCCTTCCGGAGAGGGAGTCCTGGGGCTGTTCTGTATAGCTGTGGAATCAAGCAGAGAGAGAAAGTTTAAGAAACCCCCAAAAAGGTGAAAGTGATTTGAAGCGGGTCTGTGTTGATGGGCTTCGTCCGTATTTGGAATGGAAAATCCAGGAAACGCGGCTTCATCCTTCAATCAGCAGGTAGTGTGAAATAGCCACAGTGGGAGAGGATAGCATAGAGACCAAGCCGAGGTGTGAAAGGAAACGGAGGGTAGACAGAGCTCATTCCAGATGGTTGGAGCTGGGTTTTCTCACACACATGAGAGGAAGTAGGCCCTACTCAGACACAGGGAGAATGGTGTGTATAGACAGTTGGGTATTAGGAATGGAGTGCATGGAAGAGGGAAGCTGGAGTCTCCCCTTTGGCTATATTGCCTGCACAGGGTTCCTTGGGAGTAATTATTCCATAGCAATGATGGCTTAGTGACTATTCCAATCGGCACATCAGCTGTATGAACTGAATAAACCAGCCATCATGCCCTCAGTAAGCCAGCTACCCCTTTGAGCCAGGTAAGAGGGGAGTTGGGGACTGGTGCTGTACGTGCTCCTCTGTCCACGTTTCTAGCCCATGACCCTAGTATCTGGCCACGGGGGCGAGGCCATAGTGAACTCTGGTCCATCTCTCTTTGCCATCCCAGGAGAAGGTGAGCCGTGGGAGGTCCCCTCGTTCTACTCTGTCTCCGACAGTGAGATCAAGAGTGTCTCTGAGACGCTGTACTCTGCCGACGTGAACAAGGCCACCAGCCGCGAGATCGTCCTCAACCTGCAGCACAAGATCTCCTCTGACCAGACCGGGGCAGGCCAAGACTACGCCAGCCAGAAGTGAGGGCATGGGGATGGAGTGGACGGGACAGCAGATGCTGGGAAACCCACGTGTGTGGGATGTACAGATCAGGGGGGAGGGTGCTGTGACGGGTTGGATCACAGAAACCCCCCTGGGAGCTGCCGCCCGATGTGCCAAGGCTACTTCTATCCCTGTTTTCCCTGCCAGCTCATTGGCTCCAGCACCCTGTCTTGTTGAGCCAGACACTCCCAGCACAGACCCAGGGTCTGAATTACCTGCCCCAAAGCTGCAGGTTTACCTGAAAACAGCTCACAGAAGTGTGCTTGTCTTTAGCGCTCAGATGCCCAACTCCCAATGGGGTCTAAACCCAAATAAATCCGTTTTACCCTGTATAAAGCTTATGCAGGGTAAACTCATAAATTGTTCGCCCTCCATAACACTGATAGAGAGATATGCACAGCTGTTTGCTCCCCCAGGTATTAATACATACTCTGAGTTAATTAATAAGTAGAAAGTGATTTTATTTAAATACAGAAAGTAGGATTTAAGTGATTCCAAGTAGTAACAGACAGAACAAAGTAAGTCACCCAGCAAAATAAAATAAAATGTGCAAATCTATGTCTAATCAAACTGAATAGAGATAATCTCACCCTTAGAGATGCTTCAGTAAGTTTTCTCCTCAGACTGGACACCTTCCAGGCCTGGGCACAATTCTTTCCCCTGGTACAGCTCTTGTTCCAGCGTAGGTGGTAGCTAGGGGATTCTTCATGATGGCTCCTCTCCCCTCTCTGTTCTCTTCCACCCCTTTATATATCTTTTGCATAAGGTGGGAATCCTTTGTCCTTCTGGGTTTCCACCCCCCCTCACTGGAAAAGCACCAGGTTAAAGATGGATTCCAGTTCAGGTGACATGATCATATGTCACTGTAAGACTTCATTACCCACTTGCCAGCACACACGTATACAGGAAGACTCACAGGTAAAACACAGCCATCTGCAGACAATGGTCCTGGTTAATGGGAGTCATCAAGATTTCAAACCACCATTAATGGCCCACACTTTACATAATTACAATAGGCCCTCAGAGTTATATTTCATATTTCTAGTTTCAGATACAAGAGTGGTACATTTATACAAATAGGATGATACCACTCAGTAGATTATAAGCTTTGTAATGATACCTTACAAGAGACCTTTTGCATGAAGCATATTCCAGTTACATTATATTCACTTATTATCATGTTTTTATAAAACCCTATAGACTGCACAACGTCACAGGTGCATTGAGGTTACACCAGATCCTTGCATGGGCAGAACCTTCCACAGCCACGTAGATGTTCCCGCAGGGCAGACAGAGAGGAGTGCCGCAGAGGTAGCACGCACATGCGGCAGACGGGTCTGGTCAGGGTGTGGGGGTGCACGAAGGGGTGGAAGTGGTACCTAGGCCTCATTCTAGCTCTCTGGCAGGGGTGCCTCCTTCCACAGATCCCATTTATAACTATCCGAGAGGGACTAGTTAGTCTCTGGTCAGAGAGGAAGGATGGTCCAGTGTTTAGGGTACCAGCTGGTGACCGGGGTTCTATCCCTTGCTCCGCCACAGACTTCTTGGTGTGACCTGGGGCAAGTCACTTAGTCTCTGCCTCAGTTTGCCATGTGCCCCGTGGGGAAAATAGCACTGCCCTGCCCCCCAGAGGGGTGGAGAGGATAAATGCATTAAAGATTGTGAGGCCCTCTGATGCTCCGGTGATGGGGCCCGGATAAGTACCTAAGGCAGAGCTATCAGCCCACCGGCTCTGCCTCCGATTCTCTGACTGGGTCTGTGACCAGGAGCAGCGTCCCTAAACTCCGCTCTCCTGCCAGGCTCTTCAGCTATGTGGACGAGGATGCCCTCTTCTCCAAGCCCACCTTTGCTGGGCTCTTGGCTCTGCTGAATAACTACGAACGCATGACGGGCAAGGAGGAGGTGGTGACCACCTCCGAGAGCCAGGAGGTGGACGCTTTCCTGGATGAAATCTTCCAGACCCAGGTGATGGAGAAGCTGACCCAGTTCTTTCTTTCTAAAGGTAAAGCGCCGACTGTGCAGGTGGTGGACAGCTGGGTGATGACATGGGTTGTGTCTGCCAACAGGCGCTAGAGGGGCCTCAGCTCAGTGCAGGATCCTGGAGCTCTGCCAGGTGCCGTGGAGACAGGCTGAGCCGTCAGGAGTCCAAGCAAGGAATTGCCTCCCCTCGCTGAGCCGATTTGTACTAGATTCTGCTCTGTGCGGAGGAGCTGACCGTCCACCCCAACGTGAGGCCGCTGGGCGGGAGTTTTGGCTCTCTGCAGAATGCCTGTCCCTCTAGCTCGGCTCCCACCTGAGCCGAACGCAGCTCCCGGCACCTGCTGGCCGTCAGCGCCGGCAAGCAGGACTGCCTGTTCTCACCACAGCCGGCTCTCGCCTGTGAAGCTCGCTGTGCGCGTCAGTTGGAGAAGGAACATGTGTTTCTTGGTGTATTTCCCAACGCACCGTCTGCTAAATACCAAGCCCGGCGCTCAAAAGCGGACCGTGAAAGCCGGCATCCGCAGCGCCCCGGTTGTCCCTCCCCGCTCAGCTGCTCGCCGCAAACAGTTGTCACAAATAGCACATTGCGTCCCGGTGCTTCGCTTCTGAGGCAGGAATGGGAAGCTTCAGGCCACTGAAGACAAGGCTGCTGTTAAAACGAAGGCACACGGGGAACTCGCTGCTTGCCGGTGGGGGGCGTGTGTGACACAGAGGTAGTAGCTGGCACCTGCGCCCGATGGGAGTCTGCCAGCTGGGAATGACAAAGGAGAAGGGAAACGTGCAGCGGAGGGGCAGTTTGCACATTCAGCGAGGAGAGGGCGTGGGATTGGAGGGGAGGCAGCCTCGGTCCGGGGAGAAGGCCCCGTGTCCCGGCTATGAGGGTTTGATGTTCTCCATCGCGAGGATGGCGATGGAGAACATCCGATCGCTATCTCCGGGCCTCACCAGTTTTTACAAGTGACCAGGCGGCGTATGACCCCGTTAAGCCCATGCCAGAGCCAAGCAGACACCCTGCCACCCCTCGCTGGGCTGAATCACTGCGGCTGCCTAACCCATGGATTCAGACCAGCAGTGGGGCTCCGAGATCTCCCATGGCTGGGCTATGGAAGAGCTCCCCAGCTCAGTCTGCATTGCCCTTCCAGAGACCAGCTCTGACACCCGCTCTCTCCCCGGGCCAGGTATCTATTTGTCGGAGAATGACTTCAAGGCAGACCTGAAGGAGATGTGGTTCGGGCTTTACTCGCGCTCGAAGGGAGCGGCCATGGACTCCTCTGGCTTCGAACACGTCTTCCACGGTACAGCACCGCTGGCGGGGCGGCGGGGGGAGAGCTCCGATGAGGGTACAACACAAATCCACAGCTCCGGGGGCTGTCGGAAAGATGAATAAACCCGAGGCGCTGGCACGCCCACTTGCAGAGCCCCTTCTGCTGGAGGGGACCCCCCTCCAAACACTAGAGCCGGAAAGGTCAAACACGGGGGGGGGGGGGCCTAAAATCTGGCCCCTAATATTCAGGTTCCTGAGGAAGCAGCCTCATCTGCAGAGGGGCTGACCTGCTGAAAACTTGCCTCGGGTCAGCCTCTGTGAAAATCTGGCCACATGTTTAAGAAGAAGCAGCCCGAGCTTTGGGGACAGCCCTTTGGATCCATAGATCTCCAAGCGCGTTCCAAAGGAGGCTGGTATCATTAGCCCCCTTTTACAGATGGGAAACTGAGGCACAGACAGGGATGCGCCTGGCCCACGTTCGCCCACCAGGCCAGTGGCAGAGGCCGCTGGGAACAATCACGGGGATGTAATTTCTGCCAATCACACAAGCGTGAACGGGGATGGGGTGGAGGTCAATCATTGGGAATTTGCCAAGGGGCCAGTTTGACGTGAAAGCTGAAATGGAACAGACTAGGTGTGCCGGTCTGATAAGTGGTATAGCCAAGCCTAGGGTGGGATTTCCTGGGGATAACCCCCTTGTACTGAGTCCCGGGGTGGCGTTGATGGCCTGTAATACACACATCACTCCAGATGATCTGGTGGACCCTCCTGGCCGTAAGCTGCATGGCTCTGAGTTTAATGCTGGGTCTTTTCGGGCCGGCTTTTACCCTGGACAGCATTTCTCAGGTCAGGACACTTGGTTATTCTCAGCCACTCAACAGGATATTAATTCACCCCGACCCACGTTAGCACGTAACCCACGGTGTTGAGACGACAGATGTTCTAGGTCCCTGCTGAACAGACAGATACAGCCCCGCGAGTGATTGTCCTAAAGTGCCTTGCGGTCAGGCGGAGAACGTCACAGATCCCCGCGAACGCTCAGAATCCCCGGGGGGGATGGGAACTCAGGGGAAAGTGATGGGTGGCTGGAAGAAGCTGAGGGGCCCGTTGGGAAGGGCACAGGGTCTGCGGGAAGCCGTCGGGGCGGGAGATGAGCCAGAAACAGGCCGGGACTCCAGCTCTGCTTCCTCTCGCCTGCAGGTGAAATCAAGAGCAGGAAAATCTCAGGCTTTCACAACTGGGTCCATTACTACGAGCTGGAGAAGAACGGGCAGATCAATTACCTGAGCTACAGCTACGATGGGCCTGTGAGTGCTGGGGGGAGGGCGTCCACTGGGCCTGGCTCGGCACGGCTCCTACCCGCCCGATCCAGGGGGAGACGGCTCCCAGCCTGGCCCAGCTCAGCATGGCTCCTAGACTGGAGGGAGGATCCCTTTCTGCTCACCTACTCAACCTGCTGCCTCCTGGCCCCACGAGGGGTCTGGGATCAAGTCTCAGTCCCAGTGGCGGGGTGGGGCAGGGTGAGGGGGGGCTTGGTGAGTCCCTTTGCAGGCCCAGCACAGACAGGGGAACAAAGTCTCCTCCCATGGAGTCCTGAGCCATCGCAGTCCAGCCGTCGGCTGGTGAGCGGGCTGCCCAGCGTCCCTGCCCGGTACTACATCATTGGGTAGCGAACCGGTGCCTTTATCCCATGCGCCCTCTTGAGAGAGTTTCCAACCGGAGACAGCCCAGAGTACCCCCTGCCAGGGGCACCCACCTCTTGCGTCCCCTTGTCTGGTTGCAGTGGACCGGCTACCCTGACATCATGGCCTTCCAGTACCGCTGGACGGGTTATCTGAAGAGCGTCGGCTCCTTCTTCATCGGCTCCAGCCCCGAGTTTGAGCTGGCCGTGTACACGCTGTGCTACAAAACCAGGCCCAACAAACTGTGAGTATCAGAGACAATGCCAGGTAGGCCGGGCCCCAGTGGGGGTGTCGCCCTCAAAGAGGCACCGGCACAGGGGGGGGGACTTTCAGGTCATTTCTGGTAGCAATTGATGTACTTTTTAAAAACTCTTCCTTGTGGGTAAAACCCTTTGAGAAGCCTGCTTATGTCTCCTTCCCCACAGGCTTTTGTGGCAAAGGCGATCATTGCAGTCTGATCCTTAGAGCAGGGGGAGCTGGCAGTCAGGACTCCTGGGTTCTATCCCCAGCTCTGGGAGGGAAGTAGGGTCTAGTGGTTAGAGAGGGTGGGAGTCAGGACTCCTGGGTTCTCTCCCAACTCTGGGAGAGGGGAGTGGAGTCTAGTGGTTAGAGCAGGAGGGACTGGGAGTCAGGACTACTGAGTTCTGTCCCCAGCTCTGGGAAGGGAGTGGGGCCTAGTGGTTAGAGCAGGGGGCTTGGGATTAGGATTCCAGCCTTCTCAGCATTGCCAACCCCAAGTGTTCAAAACTCCTGTCAGGCCACAGGAAAACAAAACACAGGATTGGCTTAAACACTGTGAGGCTTCTAAGAGCTACCACATGTGGGGACACGTTTGTATCACCCTGCGGGGCGCACTCAGGGCGACGTGGCTCTGGACGGCCTCCCCAGCGGCCTCACGTCCATCTCCTTGCAGGTGCACGCTCAGCCTTGGCGGGAAATCGGCTCAGATTCAGACTTACTCCTGGACCAACTCGGAGTACGGCGCAGGCAAGCAGTACCTCGCCTCCTCGTACCCCAACTCCCCCTGACCCTCCCCTCCCCCCCCCCCGGCACCACGACAATAAACCTTTCCCTCGCTCAGCCGCTCCCGCTTGCCTTTTGTTTACAGGGTCCCAAGTGGGGGACTTCCCCCGGCCCCCGCCTGCACGCGTGGCGCCTGCTGCTAATTTCTTGCAGTGATTGTTGTTGGGGGGGGGGGGCATATGTGGCCTGTTATGTGACACTAGGTAATACCTGTGTCCAGTTTTGGGCCCCATACTACAAGAAGGATGTGGAAAAATTGGAAAGAGTCCAGCGGAGGACAACAAAAATGATGAGGGGACTGGAGCACATGACTTACGAGGAGAGGCTGAGGGAAACTGGGATTGTTTAGTCTGCAGAAGAGAAGAATGAGGGGGGATTTGATAGCTGCTTTCAACTACCTGAACGAGGGTTCCAAAGAGGATGGATCTAGACTGTTCTCAGTGGTACCAGATAAGAACATAAGAACGGCCGTACTGGGTCAGACCAAAGGTCCATCTAGCCCAGTATCCTGTCTACCGACAGTGGCCAATGCCAGGTGCCCCAGAGGGAGTGAACCTAACAGGTAATGATCAAGTGATCTCTCTCCTGCCATCCATCTCCACCCTCTGACAAACAGAGGCTAGGGACACCATTCCTTACCCATCCTGGCTAATAGCCATTAATGGACTTAACCTCCATGAATTTATCCAGTTCTCTTTTAAACGCTGTTATAGTCCTAGCCTTCACAACCTCCTCAGGCAAGGAGTTCCACAAGTTGACTGTGCGCTGTGTGAAGAAGAACTTCCTTTTATTTGTTTTAAACCTGCTGCCCATTAATTTCATTTGGTGCCCCCTAGTTCTTGTATTATGGGAATAAGTAAATAACTTTTCCTTATCTACTTTCTCCACATCACTCATGATTTTATATACCTCTATCATATCCCCCCTTAGTCTCCTCTTTTCCAAGCTGAAAAGTCCTAGCCTCTTTAATCTCTCCTCATATGGGACCCGTTCCAAACCCCTAATCATTTTAGTTGCCCTTCTCTGAACCTTTTCTAGTGCCAGTATATCTTTTTTGAGATGACAGAACAAGGAGCAATGGTCTCAAGTTGCAGTGGGGGAGGTCTAGGTTGGATATTAGGTATAGCGGGGTGATCACCCGCTCCTGTCCTGAAGGGCTTAAAACAGCCCTGGGAGAGGGCTGTGGCAGGGAAAGCAGCTAATAGGCTGATTGGGGAAGTAGCCGCAGCTGGGCCACGCCCCAATCAGGCCTCAGCTGGCCCTATATAAGAGGCTGGGAGCCGGGAGCTCAGCAGTCTCTCTCTAGCTGTAGAGGGAGACGGACCTGGCTGCAGGGACCTGAGTGGAGCAGGGCTGGGGAGAGGCAGAGGAGCTGGGGAGGCTCCAGCCTGGAAAGCCCCAGGCTGCGGCCTAGCAGAAGGCCAAGGGGGTACTGGGGGTTGCAGAGGGCAGCCCAGGGGTAGGCCAAGGCAGCAGGTCCAAACCCAACTTTGCCAGTGATGAGTAGGCTGATACTGCAGTCTGCCCCAGGGTGTGGGGGCTAGACAATGACTGGCAGTGGCCTTAGACTGAGGCGAGGTGGGAATAGGGGGTGGGGGTTCCCCGGAGAGTGAGGGGTTACTGCCAGGGGGCAGCACCCCAGATAACGGGGCACCGGAGTCCAGGGAGACCGTGGGGGCCCAGCGGCAGTGGGACACCGGCCTGCAGGGGGCGCTCCGGAGGCTGGATGAGCTAATTCCCGAGACGACCAGCAGGAGGCACCAGAGCGGTGAGTCTCACATCGCTACATTAGGAAACACTGTTTCACTAGGAGGGTGGTGAAGCACTGGAATGGGTTCTCTAGGGAGGTGGTGGAATCTTCATCCTTAGAGGTTTTTAAGGTCAGGCTTGACAAAGCCCTGGCTGGGATGATTTAGTTGGGATTAGGTCCTGCTTTGAGCAGGGGGTTGGACTAGATACCTCCTGAGGTCTCTTCCAACCCTGACCTTCTATGATTCTATGAACCTCGGGCACGTGCAGTGCGAATTTAGTCCCTGTTCCTTTGCCCCCAGCAGGCTCCAGGGTTAATGCGCCGTGTGCGCGTTGTCCGGCTCCGTTTGGATCTTGGAACGGGGTGGGGGCGGGGGGTGGTCATGAGTCGAGCTTCTGCCTTGTGGTTTGTGCTGCGCTCAGAGATGCCCTGGCCGGGAGCCCCTGGGAGCAGCCAGCCACTGAGCTCTCCCTGGTAAAGCAGCCCGGCTAATGGCCTGCCCCATTGTCGCTGTCCATGGTGACAGCAGTGAGGTCTCCAGGTGGAGTTTAGCTGGAAAACATCCCTTATTGCTGCAGACTAATCCCTCCCGGCCACACACGGGCCTGAGAGCTCCTGACTAGGCAGCCAACAGGCACCGATGCCCTGGAAAAGCCGGGCTTCCTCCCCGTCCTGCAGCTGTCCTAACCGTTCCCAGTCTCTAGGGGGCAGGCAGGTGTCAGGGAATCTCCCTTGGCAGGCCGCTGGCCAGGCCATGGTAGTGCTCCTGAGAGATGCAGACCCCTCTCCGGCACACACACACACACACCCCCCTTGCTCCGGAGAAGGGGCATTTTCCTCGCCCTAATCAAGCAGGCAGCCCCAGTGAGCGCAGGGCCTGGCCCTTCAGCTCCGGCTCCTGTGGCAGCAGTAATCCCAGCTGCCCTGCCGGCTGATTCAGTTTGTGGCCAAATCCATCCCCTCTCTCCTCTCCGCCGCGAAGACCCCTTAATCACCCGCAGAGGCGGGGGTTCCCCAGGCAGCAGCAGCTAATGAGAGCTGCAGTGAAGAAAAGCACAAACCTAGGATGCCTGGGGAGGGAGCGAAGCCTTTTGCCTTCCTGAAGCCTGCTCCTGAAATCAGTGGCAAAACTCCAGGGGAGCAGGACCAGGCCTTTAAGCAGCCACGCCCGGGGACGGCCTTGGATCCATCTCATCATTAGCAGCTCAACTAGCCCTTCCTATGATGAGAGCAGGGATCCAGAAACACTTTACAGGCCTAGAACTCTCCCGTCGCGACCAAAGGCGGCTGTTCTGCTGGGCGCTGTCATGAAAGGAGCTGCTGTGTCTGCCCGGTGAACACGCCGCCACTGTCCCCCGCCAGGAGAGCCGCTGGCCCAGACGGGTCAGGCAGGCCGTGGGGAAATGGAGGACAAATTCAGCAGGGCTGCAAACAGAGCGGAGGCCGGGGATGTGTGCGGCTTGTGATGTCAAGGGCTGGGTCGGGAGAGCCGTTCCTGTTCAAATAGAGGGTCCCCTCTATTTTCAGGGGGCCGAAGGTGCCTGCTTTCCAGAGGGAGGGGGCTCAGCATATGCTAAGAACCAGGCCCCTTTGAGGTGTGTGCCCCCCCCCCCCCGAAACCAGAGACTTCCCAAATCACTTCTTCTGTCTGGGCTCCAACACCGTCTCTTTCCCCGCCTTGCTGTGCCGAGCTGCGACGCTGTGTGTGATTTCCCTGGCAGCGCCTCCGATTTTGCAGGCAACAGAAAGACCCCTGCAAAGCGTGACGCTGCTGGGGATTTATGGCGTTCGGCGTCAATGCGGCCTGATATCTTCATGGCTCCCGGTCACTGGTGCTTGGTGAATGGGGAGGTCGTGGCTTGGCTTAGCAGCCTGCGAACTGGCACCGTTTCCTCACTGCCAGCTGCGTCTTCACTGGCTGTTTTAGGCCTCGTAATTCCCCCTGGCAATAGCCCCAGTGGGAAGTGCAGCGTAGCCTGGGTTCGGGTGTTAATATTGTCGCCCCTCTGCCAAGTGGGAGCCGATTTTGAGGCCTCTCCATGGGAAGAGAAGTCAGTGCCGTGGACTCTGGGTCTTTTCTTAGGCTGCGTCTACATTACCCGCCCGGATCGGCGGGTAGCAATCGATATATCGGGGATCAATATATCGCGTCTCGTCTGGACGCGATATATCGATCCCCGAACGCGCTCCCATCGACTCCGGAACTCCACCAGGGCGAGCGGCAGTAGCGGAGTCGACGTGGGAGCCGCGGCCGTCGATCCCGCGCCGTGAGGATGGGAGGTAAGTCGAAATAAGATACTTCGACTTCAGCTACGCTATTCCTGTAGCTGAAGTTGCGTATCTTATATCGACCCCCGCCCCTAGTGTGGACCAGGCCTTAGTGTCACTTGTAAGCATTGAACTAGTTAGAACTGAAGGCAGAGAGCAAACTCGCCCGCTGTTTGCAACTGCTGCCGCCCCGACGAACGTGCATCACAAAACGAACAACAATGCAGCGTTGCTTCAAAGACTGAACTCTGCTTGCATGCAGTGCAAAAGGCAGCAGCTCCATTGGGTGTCTCCTGCTCTAACAGAGTACACAGGGCCGGACTTGAGTCCTGGCAGAGTCAGGATACCCGAGGATCAGAGTCCGAGACGGGCCAGAGGGCAGCCGGAGAGCCGGGTGACAGGAGGCAGGCCGGGTCGGATACTAGGAGATCAGAGACTGTAATGCCATAACGAGCCCCACCCAAATCCACCGTCACTAGCGCTCTTCAAACCACGCCCCAGACCGCAAAGCTCACGTGATGAGAACCAGGGTGGGTGAGAGGGCCACCAGGTGGCGCTCGAAGGCACCAGATTTGCAAAAGTGCTCTGCCCCCAGCAGCTCCCATAAGGTGGGAGAGGTGGTGATGGGGGGGGATACGCCATTGTTCCCCGTGGGGAAAGGGATCCTCCATTGCTCTGGCAGGGAGCCGCTGGGTGCCAGATGCTTTTGAAAAGCCGGCTGCTTCCGTTCGCTGCCTAGCCGGGAGCTGAGTAAAACTGAAAACCCGGGTCCGATTCGCAAGCTGCTGTGTTGATTGAAACGTCATCTCGTCAAGAGGAAGCCAGCGGAGGTAGAAGGCTGGCACTTCCTACCTCTCTGTGGTGCACTCGAACGACGTCCTGCACCTTTCCCTGGCCAGAGTTGCGCAACTGACAAAATCCCCCCACGGGGGAAAGGGCTGAGGGGGGCTTTCCCGGAACGTGGATTCCCGGGACGGGAGAGACACTCATTCAGCATTTCCTGCACCACAGTCGAGAGCGCTGTGTTCCTCTGTGTTCACCAGCATCCAACCGATTCATGTACGGGTTGTAAGCATGGCGGGCAGACAGCCTTCCTCCCCTTCACTGGGACCGGCTCTGCATCACGGATNGGGAGGTAAGTCGAAATAAGATACTTCGACTTCAGCTACGCTATTCCTGTAGCTGAAGTTGCGTATCTTATATCGACCCCCGCCCCTAGTGTGGACCAGGCCTTAGTGTCACTTGTAAGCATTGAACTAGTTAGAACTGAAGGCAGAGAGCAAACTCGCCCGCTGTTTGCAACTGCTGCCGCCCCGACGAACGTGCATCACAAAACGAACAACAATGCAGCGTTGCTTCAAAGACTGAACTCTGCTTGCATGCAGTGCAAAAGGCAGCAGCTCCATTGGGTGTCTCCTGCTCTAACAGAGTACACAGGGCCGGACTTGAGTCCTGGCAGAGTCAGGATACCCGAGGATCAGAGTCCGAGACGGGCCAGAGGGCAGCCGGAGAGCCGGGTGACAGGAGGCAGGCCGGGTCGGATACTAGGAGATCAGAGACTGTAATGCCATAACGAGCCCCACCCAAATCCACCGTCACTAGCGCTCTTCAAACCACGCCCCAGACCGCAAAGCTCACGTGATGAGAACCAGGGTGGGTGAGAGGGCCACCAGGTGGCGCTCGAAGGCACCAGATTTGCAAAAGTGCTCTGCCCCCAGCAGCTCCCATAAGGTGGGAGAGGTGGTGATGGGGGGGGATACGCCATTGTTCCCCGTGGGGAAAGGGATCCTCCATTGCTCTGGCAGGGAGCCGCTGGGTGCCAGATGCTTTTGAAAAGCCGGCTGCTTCCGTTCGCTGCCTAGCCGGGAGCTGAGTAAAACTGAAAACCCAGGTCCGATTCGCAAGCTGCTGTGTTGATTGAAACGTCATCTCGTCAAGAGGAAGCCAGCGGAGGTAGAAGGCTGGCACTTCCTACCTCTCTGTGGTGCACTCGAACGACGTCCTGCACCTTTCCCTGGCCAGAGTTGCGCAACTGACAAAATCCCCCCACGGGGGAAAGGGCTGAGGGGGGCTTTCCCGGAACGTGGATTCCCAGGACGGGAGAGACACTCATTCAGCATTTCCTGCACCACAGTCGAGAGCGCTGTGTTCCTCTGTGTTCACCAGCATCCAACCGATTCATGTACGGGTTGTAAGCATGGCGGGCAGACAGCCTTCCTCCCCTTCACTGGGACCGGCTCTGCATCACGGATGGGGACGGCCCATGAACGCTCAGCGTCCCGGTGCTGTACAAAACACAAATGCTGCAAAGACACTAGCTGCTCTGGAGACCCTCGCTGCTTCCTGCAAAGGGAGGTGAAATGCAAGCTCAGCCCAGCGCTGGATCTTGACCCCTGGAGTCCTGACTCCCAGATCCTCGCTAAAGTCAGGGCCCCTTGCCCCTTTCGGCTGTGAATAAAACCTTCCGAACATGGAAGTCTGCAGACAGCCTGAGATGACAGCCCGGAGAGGGGTGTAAAGGGTTGTTGTTCACCTCAATGTGTGTTTACTCTGAAACCTAACAATGGCAGTAATTTTAGCAGAAACATCCAACTCACATGATTCTCCCACAATATCCCCCCCGCCCCCAATGTTAAAAATTCCAACTCTGGATCCCTTACAACAGGGCCAGATGCACCCTGACACCCAGCTGCCGGCTCTAACCACTAGACCCCACTTCTGGCTTGAGAATTTATGATGCAGGGGTCACCGTGGATAAACAACCCAGCATGAGCGCCCAGTGCGATGCCGTGGCAGAAAGGGCTAAACGGGAAGTGGGAGGTGATTTTTCTCAGTCAATGGGATTGGTGAAACCAGTCCTGGAATCCTGCATCCGGGTCTGGGGTCCCCATTTTAAAAAGAATGTTGGGTAATTGTCACGGGTGCAGAAAAGAGCCACAAAACCGATTTACAAGCCGGAGAAAATGCCAGACAGTGAGAGACTCAAAGAACTTATCAAAAAGGAGATTGCGAGGGGACCAGATTACAGCGTCTAAGTACCTTCACGGGGAGAAAACCCCGGGTCCTGCAGGGCTCTTTGCCCTAGCAGAGAAAGGCAGGACATGAACCATTGGCTGGAACTGAAGCCAGACAAATTCCAATTAGAAATAAGGCCCCAACTTTTAACAGTGAGGGCGATTAAGCACTGGAACAAACCACCAAGGAAAACGGGGGAGTCGCAATCACCTGTTGCTTTCAGCTCAAGGCTGGAGGCCTGGCAGGAAGAGAGACGTTCAGCCAGACAAAAGTTACCGAGCCCAATGCAGGCATAACTGGGTGAAATGTAATGGCCTGCGGTACACAGGATGTCAGCCAACAGGATCTAATGGTCCTTTCTGGCTTTAAACTACGAATCTAGGAATTAGCAAGGCCCTGCCATACTATAGTGATGGTCACCCTGGAAATAAGTGAGAGAGAGAGAGAGATAGGGGGGGTGTATGGGCCTGGACAGATAGATTAGATAAACGGGTGTGTGTGGGGATAGATAGATAGATAGATAGAGGAGGGTGCATAGGATAGATAGATTAGATAGAGGGGGGTGTATGGGGATAGATAGATAGATAGAGGGGGTGGATGGGGATAGATTAGATAGAGGGGGCATATGGGCCTGGATAAATAGATAGGTAGAGGGGGTCCATAGGATAGATAGATTAGATAGAGGGGGGAGCATAGGATAGATAGATTAGATAGAGGGGGGGGATGGGGATAGATTAGATAGAGGGGGGCGTATGGGCCTGGATAAATAGATAGGTAGAGGGGGTCCATAGGAGAGATAGATTAGATAGAGGGGGGTGCATAGCATAGATAGATTAGATAGAGGGGGGTGTATGGGGATAGATTAGATAGAGGGGGCGTATGGGCCTGGATAAATAGATAGGTAGAGGGGGTACATAGGATAGATAGATTAGATGAGATGAGATGGACCTGAGTGGATAAGATATATGCGTATGGCTGGAGATGTACAATGTTTGTGCACACGGGTGGATGCATATACGTGTGTGTGTGTGGGCACGTGCATTGATGGGTCTGTATGTGTGTTCATGGGTGGGTGCACCGTTACATTAGGGTGTCTGTGTACATGCAGGGGGGTGTTTATGGATCGCAAGCGAGGTGTGTGCAGATGAATGTGTGTGCGTGGAATGTGTGTGCATGGATGACCTTATGTGTTTGTGTGTGGATGGTTGAATACCTGTGTGCAAGGACAGGTGGGTGTGGGCATGCGTGCGTGTGGAATGCGTGCCTGCAGGGTGCACGGAAGGCGTGTTTGTGTGAGTGCATGTGTGGTGGGCATGTTTGTGTGGATGGATGTGCACACAGGGATGTGCACAGACGGCTTGTTTGTCTAGATCAGGGGTAGGCAACCTATGGCACGCGTGCCGAAGGCGGCACACGAGCTGATTTTCAGTGGCACTCACACTGCCCGGGTCCTGGCCACCGGTCCAGGGGGCTCTGTATTTTAATTTAATTTTAAATGAAACTTCTCAAGCATTTTAAAAACCTTATTTACTTTACATACAACAATAAATTAGTTATATATTATAGACTTATAGAAAGAGACCTTCTAAAAATGTTAACATGTATTACTGGCACGCGAAACCTTAAATTAGAGTGAATAAATGAAGACTCGGCTCACCACTTCTGAAAGGTTGCCGACCCCTGCTCTAGATGGACGGGTGTTTAGCATGCGTGCATGGGCAGGTGCGTGCACCTGTGTGCACGGCGAGGCGTCTGCACAGATGGGTGTGCGTGTGTGGCTGGCACGTTTGGATGGATGTCTGCATGCATGTGGGGTGGGTGGGTGGGTGCATGCACACAGGTGTGCGCGGAGGGTGTGTGTGCAGGGATAGGCGTGTTCAGCTGGGTGTGTCCCTGCGTAGCTGTATCTGGGTGCCGCCGAGATGAATGGAAATAATTACACGTTGCGGGGAGCCAATGTTCCAAACACTGGCAACGAAGCAGCCCGACGAGCTGCTCCACCCGCTGTGGGAGTTCCCTGCTCCGCCTGGGAACCTGCGGGGTGTTTCACAGGCCCCGGTCCCGCTGCCATCGGGCCCTCGCCGAGCGACACCCTGTGCGTGCTGTCAGAATCAGGTAGGACAGCAGAGGCTGAGCGCGGCTGGTTTGGGTGACGTGCGACTCAGGAAGTGCAGCTGAGACAGAGCTAGACAGAGCCACAGACTGAGCCGGATGGGTCGGGGCCCCTTTCATTTTTAAGGAGGATCTGGGTAGTTTTGGTCTCGGGGGCCCAGCCATGGGCAGAAGAGCCAGACGCAGCCCTGCCAGGAATTAGCAGACGGGGCGAGGGGCCTGGGACCATGAACGTGCAGAAGCAGTTGATGTCTGCAGCCATCCGCCTGGAGGCAAAGAGGCACGAGGGGGTCAAACTGCATCTGAACAAAGTTTTCCGCCTGGTGGAACGTGTGAGCGACCAGGAACTGAAGAACAGCATCAAGGCCTCGCTGAGCATCGTCCGAGGTAAGCGGCAGGTGCGCGGCTGGGCTGGCTCCTCTGCCCCACAGAGGGGCCGGCGCGCGGGTGACCACAAGGGACTCTGCTTTCCCAGGGCAAAGGCACGCGGCGGCTGGATCGCTGAGTCTGGGGAGGCGCTGGTGGGAAGCCGTCTAAATGGAGCGCAGAGCACCCTGGTGCTCTTCCCCGGATGTCGCTCGTCAGTGTCACACAGCTGCAGGGCTCCTGCGTTCTCAGGGCAAGTCCCTGCAGCTCTCTTTAGGAGGTGGCATCTCGGCTTGGGTGGCAGGGGACGGGGAGGGTCCGGGCAGGCGAGGGCTGTGCAGGGGGATGCAGGGGGCAATCGGAGCAGGCCCAGGCAGTGGTGGCCCCCTGGACGAGCGTTAGGCTGGCGCTGGAGGAGACAGTGAGCGATTCGCTCTGTGCAGCGTCAGGTCCATGCTGTTGGGACCAGGGTGGCGCTGGCAGGGGCACACTGGGTTTCCCTCCTCCCTTTCGTGGCTCTGGCTGCTGTGTAAAGAGGCAGGCGATCCCGCAAACGGCTGGGGAGGTGGGGGTGGAGGAGAGAGAGTCCTATGGTGGCGTAGAGACTCGTCGGTTAGGCTGCTTTCCTGTGGGTTTCTGGAGCCTCCTGCGATCGGTGGGGGAGGGCAGCTGAGGTAGGCATCCGTCACGCAGGCCTCCTCTGCCCCAAACAGCCTGCACCAGGCTGGTGTCCCAGGCACGCAGGGTGGTCTCTAGATGCAGATGCCGGAGGGCTGGCCAGGGCAGGGCTCCCTCCAGAGCCCGCCTAGTTGGCTGAAGGGGACTCTGCCACCCTGCCCACACCGGCAGCAGCCGTCAAACCCCAGCCCCTTCTGGCAATGCCCGAGGATACTGGGCTGGCAGCAGCTAGGCCCCAGATCTCCCCCCGTGGCAAGAACTGTGCTAGGCCCTGGGGGGCGTTGGGAGCGGGTCCGGGGCCAGGAGCCTGCTGCCCCCCCCTGTTCTCGGTGGGTACAGTGCAGCAGCCCCAGGGCATTGCCCGCCAGCGGAACGGGGGCCGGAGGCAGGTGTCACAGGCTCACAGGTCGGGCCCACTCTTGGCCCCGGGCGGTCCGTGGAGGGGGGGGGCGGGGGGGGGGGCCCCTTTCAGTGAGACAGCCCTTCTCGGGGGTCCACTCTCTCCTGGAGCCACACCTCTCTGAGCCTTAGCACGCCTGTCTCTCGCCGTGGGCCCCCTCAGGGAGTCCCCTCGCTCTGGACCCCCGGGGCCCTCACTCCCAGAGGGAATAATGCCCCCTGATCTCTAGCCCGGAGCGACTCTCAGCCAGTGTAAAACAGGAGGGTTTATTGAGCGTCTGAACACAACATAGGAAACTCTCAGGGCCTCAGGCCTGGCCTCCCCCAGCACAGCACATCCAAGTCTCCCCTGCATCCAGGTGGGCTCTGCCTGCTCCCTCTCTCCAGCCCCGAGCCCCCCTGCTTCCCCGCTGGGCATCCGATATCACCGGCCCCAAGCCCCCTGTGTCCATTGTCTTCTCTCCAGGTAAACAGGGTCGCCTGGGCGTCCTCTCCCCTCTTCTGTCCTCTGGCTGGAACCGGCTGGTCCGGTCACCGGGGTCCTCTCTTCTCAGCCCATTGTCCTCCCACTGGCCGGAACCGGCTGTGACTCCTGAGCTGGGCCTCTGGGTCACCAGGTCACCAGTCGCTGGGGTATCCGTTCTCCAGGCCATTGGCCGGGGTCCCAAGTTCCCTCGCCGGTCCTCTGTAACAACAAACTCCCTCTCCCCTCACCTCGTTAAACTAGTAACACCCAGGGAAACTGAGTCCCACCCCCTCTGCGTGCAAACCCTTGGAAAAAACAAGAAACCCTCCCACTTCGTCACATCTCTGCCCGCTTTCTAGTCTGATCTGAGCGGGGTCACTTAGCCAGTGACCTGGGGAAGTTCAGGGCCCCCGCCCCGTGATAAGGCATCGGCTATAACATTGGCACTTCCCCTCACATGGACCACCTCCATGTCATACCCCTGGAGGAGCAGGCTCCCTCTCAGCAGCTTGGCATTAGCCCCTTTCATTTGGTGCAGCCACATCAGGGGCGAATGGTCGGTGTACACAGTGAAGCGCCGCCCAAATAGATACGGCTGCAGTTTTGTAAGGGCCCACGCCGTGGCCAGGCATTCCTTCTCTATGGCCGGCACAGCAGGGGGCACCAGCCATCCCGGGGGCATCCCGCTCCCTGTGCCCCGGAGCCGCCAAGCAAAAGGTGCATCCCTTCCCGATGCCACCTGGGAATCCCCGGTCGCCCGCCGGCATGTCTAGGGAGAGCGTGCGGCGGCGTCTGACCCTCAGCAGCTTGCCAGCTCTCTCCCAAGCAGCCGCTGGCTGACACGCTCAGCCCCTTCCCAGGGCTCCGGTCGTCAGCTCTGTCCCACTTGGCCATCCAGAGACGTTCCTTTCACGTTGGAAACAGCCGGTCCTGACAGCTGGAAAGTTCCCTCCGCCCCGGCCTCTGCACCAAGCTCCTTCGTGCAGGGAGTGGCTCCTCCCCTCTGCACACGCGTGTGCACACACACGTGCTTGTGTGCAGTCACACCTGCACTCGCTCACACCCGCGTGCAGCCCCCGCCCCCCATGTGTTAACGCAGACAGGCCCACAACACTGGACACACGCCGGTGTTCACGCACATGTGCACACACCGAGCTGCACCCTCGGATTAAACACCCACACGCATCCGCACACGTTTGCCTGCAGCCACCCACCTCTTAACCGGCCCACATCCGTGCGTGCGCACACGTATGCACGCAGGCTGTACACGCGCACGCACACCAGTCGTGCCAGGGGCTGGCCACCCTGGGGATTCGGAAGCCCAGCCTCCACGTGGCTGGCTGCCCTCCCGCCCCACCAGCCGGCTCCTTGCTTGGCAGCATTAGTGCCGCCCCATTAAGCCATTAGCCGGCGATGACAGCCGCGCTCTCCGAGCAGCAGGGAGGTTTCTGTGGTAACAGGGCCCCTGTGCGCCTTCCGGCTGGAGTTTGCCTCCGAGTTTCCTGGGGCGCCTGCTCCCCCTTGTATGGGACTGGGAGGGGGGAGCTGAGGCTGTAGCAGAGGGGGGTGCACTGTGCTGAGGGGGGCTGCACCGTGCGGGGGGGGGCTGGGCTGAGGCTGTAGC
>QXTE01000157.1:3484771-3519180 GCA_003942145.1 Platysternon megacephalum
ACCAATTAAAAAAAATAAGGAAAAAATGGGAAAGGCGAAAGGAAAACCCGTCCCCCCGCTCTGTGGCACGGGGACATCACAAGCAGCGTCTCTGGGATGTCAGGGCAGTTCAGTCTGTTCCTCACATGTCCCAGGCCCCTGCCCAGGCCCTGGCTGTGCTGCAGGGATGCTGCGGGCTGGATACCTGCTCTGGTGATGGCCACACGCTCTCAGGCTCTAGGTGGCAGGACCCTTCTTCCCAGCATCGCCCCCGCCCCGTCAGGGTTATGATCCCCCTCCAAGTCTGGCCTGCCAGGCCTCTTGGCTGGGGGCGTCTCCCAGCGCTGGGCCCTCTGCCCAGGGTCCCCCCTCGCTCCCCCCAGCTGCTCTGCACCCGGCTCCGGACGGCTCCAGCCCCAGCTCCACTCTGCCTCAGCACGGCTGCTGCTCTGCCTCCAGATCCCTGGGCTGCTTCTCTGGCCCCTCTGGCTCTGGTTGCTGCAGCTCTGCTCCCAGCGCAGGTCTGGTTCCTGGGCTGCTTCTGTGACTCTGCTCCCAGCACTGACCTGCTCCCTGGGCTGCTTCTCTGGCCGGCACGGCTCTGCTCGGGCCCCTCCTTTCTCCTTAGCTCGGCCCCATGCTGACTGACCCAGGCAATTCCGGCTCATATGGAGGAGGGGACACCCCCTCCACGGCCTCTTGACTCCCTGATTAGCCTGCCCGCCCTGTCAATCAAGCTGACCTGGAGCATTGGCCTCTCCCCACTGCCCCTGGGGACCGTCAGTCTCAGGGTCCTGATTTCCCATCGACCCTCCCCCTTTCTTTCGGTACTGGGAGCTAGCCAACCAAAACCCCCTCACTGAGATTTAGTGAGGGGACCACAGTCCCCTTACATATAGATGGGCCCGAGAGCCCCCTGCCCGGACCCTAAACGTAACCACCCCACCAGCCCGGGCCAGAGGCAGCCGATGGCAGACAGAGGTCTGAGCTCCAGACCGGTCCATCCCCCAGGCTCAGCTTCCNTGTGCTGTGGCAGCCTTCCCTGGAGTTGGGGGGATGACGGTCCCCGGGCCCAGTCCTGCTATATGTAAGCCGGGGAATGGTCCCGCTATTGTGGGGAACTTTACTGGCTTATACACGACCCCGGTGAAATGGGCTAGTGAGAGGATCTGAGTCCTCGCTCCCACTCCCTTTACCCAGAGGCCTGCCTGATCTTCCACTCTCCTGTGTGGCTGAGTCCTCATAACCCCGACAAGGCTGGGCCCAGGATTCCTGGGGGGCTCCACCCCCAACCTTGTCGTGGTCACTCAGGGCAGGGGCTAGGGTGTCCCCACTCCGGGGGGCTCTCTCTGCACTGGACGCTTCCCTGACCCACTGATCATCACACACAGTTCAAAGCAAATACAATTTATTAAACAGCCACCAATTAAAAAAAATAAGGAAAAAATGGGAAAGGTGAAAGGAAAACCCGTCCCCCCGCTCTGTGGCACGGGGACATCACAAGCAGCGTCTCTGGGATGTCAGGGCAGTTCAGTCTGTTCCTCACATGTCCCAGGCCCCTGCCCAGGCCCTGGCTGTGCTGCAGGGATGCTGCGGGCTGGATACCTGCTCTGGTGATGGCCACACGCTCTCAGGCTCTAGGTGGCAGGACCCTTCTTCCCAGCATCGCCCCTGCTCCATCGGGGTTACAATCTCCCTCCAAGTCTGGCCTGCCAGGCCTCTTGGCTGGGGGCATCTCCCTGCGCTGGGCCCTCTGCCCAGGGTCCCCCCTCGCTCCCCCCAGCTGCTCACTGCACCCGGCTCCGGACTGCTCCAGCCCCAGCTCCACTCTGCCTCAGCACGGCTGCTGCTCTGCCTCCAGATTCCTGGGCTGCTTCTCTGGCCCCTCTGGCTCTGGTTGCTGCAGCTCTGCTCCCAGCGCAGGTCTGGTTCCTGGGCTGCTTCTGTGACTCTGCTCCCAGCACTGACCTGCTCCCTGGGCTGCTTCTCTGGCCGGCACGGCTCTGCTCGGGCCCCTCCTTTCTCCTTAGCTCGGCCCCATGCTGACTGACCCAGGCAATTCCGGCTCATATGGAGGAGGGGACACCCCCTCCACGGCCTCTTGACTCCCTGATTAGCCTGCCCGCCCTGTCAATCAAGCTGACCTGGAGCATTGGCCTCTCCCCACTGCCCCTGGGGACCGTCAGTCTCAGGGTCCTGATTTCCCATCGACCCTCCCCCTTTCTTTCGGTACTGGGAGCTAGCCAACCAAAACCCCCTCACTGAGATTTAGTGAGGGGACCACAGTCCCCTTACATATAGATGGGCCCGAGAGCCCCCTGCCCGGACCCTAAACGTAACCACCCCACCAGCCCGGGCCAGAGGCAGCCGATGGCAGACAGAGGTCTGAGCTCCAGACCGGTCCATCCCCCAGGCTCAGCTTCCGTCTCCATCCTGCCGACCGCGGCTTCCGAAAGCCTGGCATGCGCTGGGTGACATCACAGCTGGTTGCCGCGACAACGGCTGTGATGTCCCGAGCAGAGGGGCATCTGACATCAGGCGGGGAACTTGGCCCCTCGCTGAGCCGGCCAAGCCCTTCATGGCATGTTCTGCCCTCTCCCTCCCACCTCATTTCCTCCCCCCGCCCAGGGCCGGCGCAACCCATTAGGCGACCTAGGCGGTCGCCTAGGGCGCAGCTATTTTGGGGGTGCCGGCGCCGCGGCCGCCCGTTCAAATTTGGGGGCGGGACCTTCCGCCGCCGCTATTGGGGGCAGGATTTCGGGGGCGGGACCTTCCGCCGCCTAGGGCGCCGGCAAAGCTGGCGCCGCTACTGCCCCCGCCCGACATGTCCCAGATCTCCGGCCCATGCCATGGCCCCTGGCTGGGCTGAACTCTCAGGAGGGGCCGCAAGGCTGCAGCCCAAAGGATCCTGCCGGGTGGCCAGATGGGACCATGCCGCTGTGTGCATTGCTCGGAGCATCCCGGCCATGGCACGTGCTGGGAGGGACGGGAGCCTGAGCGGGTGGTGCCGAGGCCCCGCTGCACAAGCAGAACCCGGCCGGGGCCCTCCCGGGCGAGATCTGGGAGGACGCCCCACGTCCCTCAGCTAGGTCCCTGCCCGCCCCAGCAGGAGGCATCTCAGCAGATGGGCTCCTGCAGCCCTTTGGGGGACTTGACCCCGGGCTCGGGGCGGGCTCTCAGCCTGGCTGCAGCTGGCCTGGCTCCGCCTGTGCTGCCCGCGGTTTCGGGGAGGCCGCGCAGGGCTCTCGGGAACCAACCCCCTGGAGGGGAGCCGCAGGCTGGGCACACGGAGCCTGTCTCCCGTGGTGGGCGCCGTCGGGTCCCAGACTCCAAGTGCCCGGGTGGCTGCCCACTCTGCCTGGCCCAGGCCCGCCCCTCTCTGCTGAGCCGGGCCCTGAATCCCAGCCCAGGGGTTGAAACGGCCTCGACCCAGCCCAAGGGACGGGCACCCTGGTGAGCCCCGGCCGGTCCCGCCAGCTGCTCCGCCCATGGCAGGGTCCCCTCTAGCTCGGCCGTGGGCTGGAGCGGGCAGAGGGCGCTTCTTGCCTCTGACACTGTGGTGCTCCGGTGGGCCTGGCAGATGCCCAGTTCCATGGGGGGGGGCGTCTCCATGGGCAGCCCGGCCCCGGGATGCCTGGGTCACGGTCCCGGCTGCACTGGGGCGTGCTGGAGACAGGGGGTGAACTCCCCCCCCCTCCCCCCAGTGCAGGCTCCGGTTTGGGGGAACGAGCTGGGATTCAGTAGCAGCACCCGCCGTGGGTGGGTCGCCATGGCGATGCGAGCAGCTCTGTCACGAGCGGGGCGGGGGGCTGCTCCTGGCTCCCCAGAGTCTCCTGGAGGGGGGGGGGGGGACCCTGCGCTTTACCGCACATGGCCAGGCTGCCGCTGTGAGCCGGGGTGCTGGTCCCCCCCGCCCCGAGGCAGAGCCTGGGCTGTAGCACCCTGGCACAGTGGGGCCACGCCGGGCAGCTTTGGGGGGGGCATACCCCAGTTTGCACGGGGCGGGGGACGACACACACTTCCTGCATTTCAGCTGGGCAGGGCAGGGCAGGGGTTCAGGGTGGGGGTAGCCGCCCCCCGTCATGCCAGGACTCAGTGCAGTGGGGGGGGGGTTTGTGGAATCAGGGTGGGGGGTCATGCCCCACGCTTCCCCAGGCCTTGGATGCAGCGGGGCGGGGGGATGGGTTTGGGGGGATCTGGGGGCACCATGCCCCATTCTCCCCCAGCCCTTGGGGTGCAGCGGGGAGGAGGGACGCCCCCTCCTCTCCGGGGGCTGGCGCAGCGGAGAGCGGGTGGGCCCGGGCGGGTCCCCTCTGCTGCAAACACCCTGCTGGGAAGCCAATGTCTTGTCTCCGCTTCGGCCCTGCCTCCCCGAAAGCCGCCTACGGCCGAGCTTATTATAGTCTTGCCAGGGCGGGAGGGGACCCCCCACTGGGGGAGCCGCAGCTCTGCTGCCTGGCTGGGTTTGCGGAGTACAAGGCCTGGGGGGTGGGGGCTGGCAGACCGAACGGGGGGCAGGTGGGTGAGTGGGGGAGCTGAGGCTGGGGGGGCTGGAGGAGGAAGTGAGGTGTTGGTGGGGCTAGTGGGGGTGTCAGTGGGACAGTGGATGAAGCTGCCCCCCCCCATTTTGCCCCCCCCGTTCACTCCCCACGACCCAATGGAGAATCCGGGGTGATCTCACGCCAGCGCGTGCTGAGCTTGTGCCCACCTGGTGCCACCCCGGGGCGGGCGCTGGGGTCCCATCGTCACAGCTGGGTGAACCCCGTGAGAGCTGGCACCGCATGCTGCTGGCTGAGATCAGTGCCTCTGGGCTTCCCCCCAGACGCCCCCTCCCCAGGGTCCTGCCTGCTGCCTTAGCAGCTGGGAAGGGGCTTCGGGCCCAGCCCTGCCCAGGCAGCAGCTCTGGGTGACGCTCTGACCCAGCTGTGCCACCTCCAGAGCTGCCCCATCGGCACCCGCACGTCGGTTCTGGAGCCTCCTCTGTGCTCGGCTCCAAGGTCCGCTTGAGTCACCATTGCCAGGCAGGCAGGGGCTGCGTCGGGGAGGGCTGGGAAGAGGCGGGCATGGGGGAAGGGGACCCCCACAGGGCTTAAAGTAAAGAAGCCCCTCCCCTGCGTGCCCGGCACCCCTGGCTGGTAACGGGGCGTTCTCTGCAACGGGCAGAGCCCTGCGCAGTAGTAACGGCTCCTCGCCAGCGTTCGCGGCTCAGGCGGGAGGTGCCAGGCTGGCACCGCTCCCTGCGGGCCCCTTGCTGCTCCAGGCGCTGGCTGTGAGTGGCGGAGTCGCGGTCCCGGTCGCTGGGAGGCGGCTCACGCCGCGGCGGTCGCTGCACGGACGCGTTGCAGGCGTGACCGGGGCTTTGTGCTTTAATTCAAAAAATGGGGTAACGTCTAGGTCAGGGGTCAGCAACCGTTCAGAAGTGCTGTGCCGAGTCTTCATTTATTCACTCTGATTTAAGGTTTCGCGTGCCNCATTCTTGTTTCCTGGGTTAAATGGGGGGAAACCGCTGTGTGGAGGGAGCCTAGGGCTGGTCTGGCAGGAGGCTGCGGGTCAGGAGTGAGGGGCACCGGCAGAGCTGGGGGGGAGCCCAGAGCTGGGCTGGCAGAAGCTGCGGGTCGGGAGTGAGGGGCACTGGCAGAGCTGTGGGGAGCCCAGGGCTGGGCTAGCAGGGGNCGCTGCACGGACGCGTTGCAGGCGTGACCGGGGCTTTGTGCTTTAATTCAAAAAATGGGGTAACGTCTAGGTCAGGGGTCGGCAACCGTTCAGAAGTGCTGTGCCGAGTCTTCATTTATTCACTCTGATTTAAGGTTTTCCGTGCCAGTAATAACATTTTAGTGTTTTTAGAAGGTCTCTTTCTATAAGTCTATAATATAGAACTAAACTATGGTTGTATGTAAAGTAAAGAAGGTTTTTAAAATGTTTAAGAAGCTTCATTTAAAATTAAATTAAAATGCAGAGCCCCCCGGACCAGTGGCCAGGACCCGGGCAGTGTGAGTGCCACTGAAAATCAGCTCGCGTGCCGCCTTCGGCACCCGTGCCATAGGTTGCCTACCCCTGGTCTAGTGTGTATCAGGGAGAGCTGCTGCATGAACTGTGGGTGCCTGTCCCACGAGCACCTGGGCTCCCCCTCAAGCTCTGCCAGTGCCCCTCACTCCCGACCCGCAGCCCCTGCCAGCCCAGTCCTGGGCTCCCCCTCAAGCTCTGCCAGTGCCCCTCAATCCCGACCCGCAGCCCCCTGCCAGCCCAGTCCTGGGCTCCCCCCCCCTGCTCTGCCAGTGCCCCTCACTCCCGACCCGCAGCCCCCTGCTAGCCCAGCCCTGGGCTCCCCACCCCCAGCTCTGCCAATGCCCCTCAATCCTGACCCGCAGCCTCCAGCTGTCCCAGCCTTGAGCTCCCCTCCCCCTCCCCCCCCCCCCCCCCCCCCGCCCCCCCCCCCGCCCCCGCCCCCCCCCCGGNGCTGTTCCCAGCCCCGGGCGGGTTGTGGGGTGCGGGGCTGGGCTCTCCCGCCGGCCTGCTGGCAGCAGCACCCTGGCCCTTTAAGGGGAGCCGGTGTCCTGCGGGGTTGCGATGCTTCCCCGATCCACGGGGCTCGCTCCCTGCAGGGCCCGGCTGCGCCAGCCGCGAGCCGGGCACGGGAGGCTGCTGCTATAAATAGCTCCCCGAGGAGGAACAAATCGGCTCGTTAGGAGAGGGGGTCGGTGCAGAGTCAAAGGCAGAGCTGGGCCCTTCCCTGTAACAGGGACCCGGGTTGTTCTCGTTTCCTGGGTTAAAGGGAGGAAACCGCTGTGTGGAGGGAGCCCAGGGCTGGGCTAGCAGGAGGCTGCGGGTCGGGAGTGAGGGGCACCGGCAGAGCTGGGGGGGAGCCCAGAGCTGGGCTAGCAGGGGGCTGCGGGTCGGGAGTGAGGGGCACTGGCAGAGCTGAGGGGGAGCCCAGCTGCTCGTGGGACAGGCACCCACAGCTCCGTGGCTGGCCCTGACTTGTCAGCTGCCATAGTGGGGTGGGGGTTGGGGGGGTGTTTTGAGGGGCTGAGCCCCTCTGGCCCCAGCCTGGGTGGGGTGGAAGAATGCTGCTGGGGGGGGGTGTGAGCGGCTAGCCGTGCACCTCCCGGGGCTGGGCCTGCTCTGGAGTTTCACAGCTGCCTCAGCTCGTCCCCCCGGGCTGAATTCACAGGCAGCGTTTTGCAAAGGGGGGGGGGGGAAAAACCTCGTCTGCCCCGCAGCAAACAGGATCAGCTGCTCTCTGCAGGAAAGGAACCGCGCCTGGGGTGGAGGCGGCTCCCCACCACGCTGGCAAACCAGCCCTGGCCAGAGGGACCCGGAGCCCCCGGAGCAGCTGGCTCCAGGCCTTTCCTGGTGGCTCCAAGGGGTGGGCGAAACGAGGGAGATGCGCCAGTGTCACATGATGTGCTTCTGATCCACGTGGGTCTGTGAGAGCCCCCCCAACCCCCGAGCTGGCTGTTCCTGGCTACAGCCCGGGCGGCTGCCAAGATGGCAGCCATGGCCCTGGGCAGCCAGCAGCCATATTGCCCAGCCTGCAAGACCAGGGGGGGCTGGGTTAGCGACACCCCCATGCGCCCCGGCTGGACCCTCAGCACTAGGGACGCCAACCTTCCCGGTGTCGCCGGGAGTCTCCCAGAATCAGGTCCTATCTCCCAGAGGCTACTAAAGCCAAACCAGGAGATTTGAGGTCGCTAAAAGTCTGGCAGCGTAGCAGGGCTAAGACAGGCTCCCTGCCTGCCCTGGCCCCTCGCCGCTCCCAGAAGGGGCTGGCATGTCCCTGTGGCCCCTGAGGGGCGGGGGGGGGGGCAGGCAGCTCTGCATGCTGCCTCCGCCCCCAGCACTGACTCCGCAGCTCCCATTGGCCAGGAACTGCAGCCAATGGGAGCTGTGGGGGTGGCACTTGTGGGCATGGGCTGTACGCGGAGCACCATTCTCCCCCCCCCCCCCCCCCCCNCACTTCTGGGAGCAGCGCGGGGCCAGGGCAGGCTGGGAGCCTGCCTTAGCCCCGCTGCGCTGCCGACCGGGAGCCGCCGGAGGTAAGCGCCTCCAGGCCAGAGTCTGCACCCCGCCCCCCCTCCTGCACCCAAATTCCCTCCCAGAGCTCGCACCCCTCATCCCCTCCCTCACCCCAATCTCCTGCCCCAACCCTGAGCCCCCTCCAACATCCAAACTCCCTCCCAGAGCTCGCCCCCCGCCCCCCAAACCCCTGCCCCAGCCCGGTGAAAGTGAGTGACAGAGGGAGGGGGGGATGGAGTGAGCAGGGGTGGGGCCTTGGAGAAAGGGCAGGGCTGGGCGGGGCCTCGGGACAGGGGGCGGGGCAAGGGTGTTTGGTTTTGTGCGATTCGCCCGTTAGAAATCCTACTCGGCACAGGGGCGAGTGCTCCCCCCCCACCGCAAGGCACAGGGGATCACTTTCCCTCAATAGTGCCCCGAGGGCGTAAGGGGGCTTTAAGTGCTAACGTGGCAGAGAGGTACCACGCTGGGGGGCTCGGAGAGAATAACTCCCGCTTTGAGTGAGGAGCGGCTGTTTGCGTCTGGAGCAATGGTGATAGCAGAGCAGTGTGGGCGGGGACATGGGGGGATTGTGAGGTCACAGACGGGATTATATGACCTCAGATGTGGGGGGGAGGAAGGAGGAGCAGGTGGGATGGGGCTTTGGGCCACCTTGGCACTTCCCGTGTTTCAGTGGCAATTACAGCCACCCCGAGGCTGCTCTGCATTACGCTCTGCTCCCCGCGGGCTCCAGGAGGTGTGGGGCGCCCTCTGGGGAGGGCAGAAGGGGGGGCGCAGGATCTCCCAGGCAAAGCTGCGTGTGGAGGGGGCTGCGCAGGGCCAGAGCTCGGGGGTTGGCAACAGAGCTCGTGTCCTAGGGGTCTTCTGCTTGATCCTGCCTGGGCCGCTGCCCTGATCAGCTGTTTGCCCCTTAACACTCCCCGCCTTTGGCTTGCGTTTGTACAGCGCCTAGCGCCAAGCCGGCTGGTTCCACGACCGACACCACGGCCCAACGGCGGGTGCCGATCGACGCCAGGATCCGCCCCCTCCCCGGCCAGAAAGCTGGGCCAAGCAAAAGCGAAGGTCTAGAGAGAGGGACGTTGCGTCCAGCATCTCAGGCCCTGGCTTCGTGTCCGTGGCAGGACGTGGAGGGCCGGGGGCAGCGTGGCTACCAGGACTGGTCTGGGTGCAGCCAGCAGAGGCTGCGTGCCTGATCCAGCCTCACTACGCCGCCTGGTTTTGCCTTTGCTTCCTGCTCCCCCCTCTCTCCGCCACACCCACTCGCTCATTTCCCTGCTCTCCCCCCACCCCAGATGTCTTTCTTGAGGGGCTTTTTAACCGTTCCCCTGATCGCTGATTTCCCCCCACTTAGGTTAATTACGCCTGCTGTTTTTGCTGCATTTTCAGGGCTTCTGTTGCCATAACAACCAAATGCAGATTTTTTTTTTATATCTATATTTTTTTAAATCTAGGAAATTTTGTTGTCAGCTCTTCTGACTCAGAGAGGCAGCCGGATTGGATTGGATTGGATCCTTTTATAGATCTATTCTTGTAGGCTCGGGGAGGGGTGGGGTGGGGGAGGAAGCATCCAGAACCAAGCAGCGGCGGAGGGGATGTTATTTCCTAGCTAAAACTGGGCTTTTCAATAAGAATCGGGGTCTGTATTCGGCGGCTTTCTCTCCAGCCGTCTATTCTCTCTCTCCTGATCCGGCGGAGCAATGGAGCCATTGATTATACTCTCCGGCTGGGGCTAGGAACCGAGCTGGCAGTTGGTCTGTGCTAACAGAGACGGGATTTCTCTTCGCCGGCCCATTTGTCTCATCCACCTGTTAGGCCTTGGCTTTGGGGGCCCGAGGGCACCAGGGGGCTACTCCCGGAGTGGGAAATGAAGCCCGTAGGAACACAGAGATTAGTCCCTCTAGTCCAAGGTGCATCAGAGGAAGAGGAGCGAACCCCTCTGTCAGCATGGGTGGGATAAGCTTCCCCCCCAGTATTAGATCACCCCCGATCTCTAATAGTTAGAGTGGCTTAAAGCTTGAAGCGTGAGGATTAACATCAGTAAGTCAGAGAGGAAGGACGGTCCAGTGTTTAGGGCACTAGGGCTAGGACTTGGGAGACTGGCGTTTAGCCTCTCTGTGCCTCGGTTCCCCCTTTGGCGAAATGGGGATAATGAATATCCCTACCTCGCAGGGGGTGTTGTGAGGAGAAATACGGTAAAGATGGCGCAGCGCTTTGCGATCCACTCTGGGGCCGTATAAATGTCCAGGCCTTTTTTTGACATCATGTGGCAGGAAGTTCCACAGGCTCATTACCCTGCTTGCAAAAGTGTTTCCTTTTGTTGGCTTGCCACCTTTCAATTTCATCCAACGTCCTCTTGCCCTTGTGCCACAAGGCCAGGAGAATGGAAGCGCCTGATCTCCCTTCTCTGGACCACTCAATATTTTATAGGTTTCTATCATGTCCCTGCTTATGCCTCTCCCAAGGGAAGCAACCCTGATCTTTTCAGTCTCTCTCCACGGGAGAGTTTTTCCAGGCCCTGGACACAGCCCCATGCTTGGGACAACCCTAAATCTCTGACTGCCGGAAGCCAGGAAGGGAAGACGGGTGGATTTCTCAATAAATGCAACATAATGAAGATGGTGGCGCCTCTGGGAGCCTCCCGAATCTTTAAAAATATGAACAGTGGTACCAGTCTCTCATTTCCTTCCCAACCTGCAGGAGATAAGCGCAATGGGTGTGTGCGTGGGCGCTCGCTCTGCGTGAAGATCATACGGGAAGGAAACTGGGGTTTTGTATTTAGCTCTGATCGTGCCAAGGCCCGGGGTCCCTTATCTCTTGTGGCAGAGAGTTCCACAGGTCCGGGTCCTCGGACAGCTCTGCTCTCACTCGGGCTCCTCCCCCCCACTGTTGGCTGACAGTTTCAGCATCCAAATGAAATGGGAGCATGGTGATAATTAAAACTAATAATTAACTTGTCGTCAGTAGCTCTCCAAGCGCTGTGCAAAGGAAGCCAGGATCCGTAGCCCCATTTGGCAGCTGGGGAAACCGAGGCATGAGGCATGAAAATGACTTGCCCAAAGTCATCCAGCAGGCCAATGGCAGAGCCCAGATGTCTTCAGTCCTGGTCCGGAGCTCTGGCCACTAGGCCGCACTGTCAGATTTCACAGTCACGAGGGGCTCAGCTTTTAGGCTCAGCGGAGAGGTAGTGCATAGATCCAGGCACTGGGGTGACATGTTCCCAGCGAGCCACGTTCTGCCCCAGCTAGGACACCCTAGATACAATGAGCTGCACTAGGCACACAGGGAAAGGGGCCACCGTGACCAGGACTGTGTCCAACGGGGCTGGGGGGGGGGGCGTCTTCCAGCCAGCCAGATGTGGGAGTCGGTGCTTCTGCTCCTGCAGGACCCCAGGGCTGGTGACAGCATCGGTCCAGGGGGATGCCAGGGAGTCTGCGAGCACCCGCTTCCTACTGACCAGGTCTGGGCTCAGCGGCTCCGATCCCTGGGGGGGTGCTGCAGCTGACATTGGAAGCCGAGAAGGGGCGAGTGGGGTGTCGCCCCTGGCCCGTGATGTCCCACCTGCCCTCCCCATGGTTCCCTTTGGCCACGTGGCAATGGGAATCAGACCACACATGTGCCTAAGCAGCCGGCTGCTTTTGAGGCCTCTAACTGTGAATTTAAGGGGGCTGATTTTTAGCACCCCGCCACCCCCCAAGATTTGCAGATGTTGCCTTTGAGCTCTCTGCCTCGGTTTCTCTATCGGTACATGGGGGATGGCCCGCTGCGCCTTTGTGAAACACCCTCCGAGCCTCGGCTGGGGCTGGGGCCATTGCAGTGAAGCCAGGGCTAGTCACGTTCCCGCTCTGTGCCTCAGTTTCCCCATCTGTAACCTGGGGCTGCAGCGTGTGTTGTTATTACCGGGAATACAAAAGGCCTCATTCCGCCCCTGGATCCGCTAATAACAGGGCCTTGGCGATTGCTAGGCCCCTGCCCGGGGGGTTCCCCCAGTGACCGCTCGGGTGTAGGGGGGGACACTGGTACTGCTCATATAAGGGCAGGGCACGGTTAGATCTACCCCAGCCCCAGCCCCACCCTGTCAAGGATTGACAGTCACAGGGGGTGGTTCAGAGTGGGGGCGAGGCTGCCCATTGGCAGGAGCCAGTGTTGGAAAGGAAGCAGGGGGGAGGTGGCTTATGGAGCTCGCTGGGTCTGAATGTGAATAATTTTTAATGCCCTCCCCCCCCCCATCAGTGGGGATATTCAGGTGCAATTAGCATTAATTAGCCCCTGTCACCGGCAGCCTCTGTGGAGAAGGCTGGGGGGGGGGGCCATGGGGACTGAAAAGGGTGTGTGGGGGTGCTTTTACCCCCTCCTGTTCTGTGCCTGTGCTCAGAATAGAGAGAGGCCCCCCCATGCTGTCAATCACACCCCCCCCCCCCTTAGGCCGCTGAACTGTAGGGAGAGGTTTCCTCTCACTTAAAAATTGCTGAAGTTCCAATTCCTCTGCCCCCCCAAATCCCCTGTGATCTCAGGCAGGGCTGCCTGGATCAAGTCCCTATTCAAAGGGATTTGAACCAGCCTCTCCCCGCATCTGGCTGCACAGTCAGATTCTGTCCTGCCCCAGCGGTTCCATTGGGTATAAAGCGTTCAATGGCCCTGAGGCCGGCGCTCCAGGAGACCCAGCTGCACTGGAAGCCAGGTCTCTTGCTCCACGTCCGGCAGAGCAGGGATTTGAACCTGGGTCTCCCAGCTGAACGTTTCCGGTTTCCGAACTTCCTGCCTAGCTCTGATCTCAGGGGAGCCCCATGTGGGGGGAGCCGGGGCATCTGGGGCAGGGGCGGGTAGGCCCTACTCGAGTGGCGCGCCGGAGATGAGGGCCGCGCAGGGGAGTGGAGAGAGGGAGGCGGGTGAATGGGGACAGACAGATCAGTGAGCGTTTTAGAGACTTAAAACACGTCGGGTGTAAGGATTCATTTGGTTCTGTTTGTACAGCGCCTGGCACAATGGGAGCCATTACCGTAATACACCTAATAGTGTACAGTACCTGTCACAATGGAAGCCATTACTGTAATACACCTAATAGTGTACAGCACCTGACACCATGGGAGCCGCTACCGTAATACACCTAATAGCGTACAGCGCCTGGCACCATGGGAGCCGCTACCGTAATACTCCTAATAGTGTACAGCGCCTGACACCATGGGAGCCGCTACCATAACACACCTAATAGCGTACAGCGCCTGGCACCATGGGAGCCGCTACCGTAATACACCTAGTAGTGCACAGCGCCTGGCAGAGTGGGGTCCTGGTCCCTGACTGGGGCTCCTGGGAGCTACTGTAATACACCTAATAAATAACGTACAGCTCCTAGCACAGTGGGGTCCTGGTCCATTGGCTATGGTCATACAAATATACAGGAGCAATAAGAAGAGCCGCTAACAGTTATCTAGGTGGGAGGTGTTGGTGGGCTGGATAGACAGATCCGGAGGTGGGTACGCAGAGGGATGGGTGGCTGTTCAACAGGCAGGCTTCCGATCTGCTATGGCCGCTCCCCTGGGTGCTACATCCTGCCCCACCGGTTTCCCTTCAGCCCCCGCCCCCCATGTGGAGCCCCTCCACCTATTCCTCCGAGCTTGGCCCAGCGGTGTCACCCTAAGGGGTCAGCATCCGGGGCTATCTGCCCCCCCCCCCGGGGTGCCCTTTTTGCCAGGGTATCACATAGGCGCCCCCACCCCCCCCCCGAACTATTTCCTTTGGGCGGGCGGGGAAGTGGGCCAGGGATTCCCGAGCCAGGGAATCCAGCCCAGGTTTTCCCCGCGCCTATGCAGCCAGCAGCCTCACGCCTTGGCTGTTGGATTTTCCAAGGTGCCAACTCTCAGATGCTCATTCGCTTCCCCCGGGCCCCCATCGGCGGCTGGCGGCTCCCTCGGCGGGGAGGGGGGGGCTTGATTCTCCGGACCGACGACCAGCGAGGGGGCGGCTGCCCCGCTCCGCCCGGGGGCCCCCTCCGATCGCCCTGCGGTTCTGCGGACACCCCGCCCGGCGCCCGCCCCCACCCCACCCCCGCCGCCTTCTCCAAGCAGCTGGGGACGCGGAATTGGCTCCGAAAGCGCCCCGCTAAAGCGAGCCCCGCGGGCTGGGGCGGGGGGTGTCCCGGCTCCGGAGCCTGGCCGCTGCCATGGCCGGTTCCTGACGGGTGGCACCTGCCGCGGCGCGCCGGAGGAGGAGGACGCATGGGGGAGGCCGTGCGCCACGGGGCCCGGAGCTGTGCCAGAGCCAGGAGCCCCCCGCGGGGTCGGCCGCTCCGAGGCAGCCTGGGCGCCGCTCAGCGGGGGCTGCTCTGAGCCCTGCGCCCTGCGCTGCGCGGCGGGCCGGGCCGGGCCTCGAGTGGCGGCGGCCGGAGGGGGATGCCCGGACTTGCGCGCTCTTGCGCTCGCCGCCTCCCAGCTCCCCGGGCTGCGCGGAGCGGCCGGGCCAGGGAATCGACGCCCCGCTAGGGGCTTTCGCCGCAGCCGGCCCGGTGGGCGCGAAGGGGAGGCGCCGATGCGGCGGGGCGCTGCTGCCGGCGCGGTCCGCTCCCCCGGGCACTCATGAGCAGAGGGAGCAGCCTGCAGCGGAGAACCACCTACCTGATCTCCCTGACCCTGGTCAAGCTCGAGTCCGTGCCGCCGCCGGAGGAGCAGGCCAAGGCGGGGGCGGGAGATGGAGCCCCCCAGCCCGGCTCCAGCCCGGCCACCCCCGGCCTCTCCGGGGTGACGGCGCGCCGGGAGGGCGAGGGGCCCCGGGCGGACGAAAGCGCCAAGAGCAAGCGGCAGGAGCGGAGCTTCCACCGGCAGGATGCGCTTTGGATCAGCACCAGCAGCTCCGGCCCGGGGGACTATTTCCTGCAGCTGTCGCCCAGCAGCCCCAGGACCCCGGTGCCCTCGCCCTCCCCGTCCCCGGAGAGCGCCGGCCGGCTGCTCGCCCTCTGGGCCGGCCCGGGGGTGCCCTCGCCCAGCGCCAGCACCCCCGGCCCGGGTGCCCCGGCTGAAGACCCCAGCGCTCCGGATCCCAAAGCGGACGCTCCTCTGACCCTGACGCCGCCGGCGGTGCCCCCCAAGCCAGGCACCGCTCTGCACCTGGCAGCCCCAGCTGTGCCCCCCAAGCCGGACACTGCACTGCATCCAGCTGTGCCCCCTAAACCGGACACTGCACTGCATCCAGCTGTGCCCCCTAAGCCGGACACCGCACTGCACCCAGCTGTGCCCCCCAAGCCGGACACTGCACTGCATCCAGCTGTGCCCCCTAAACCAGACACTGCACTGCATCCAGCTGTGCCCCCCAAGCCGGACACTGCATTGCATCCAGCTGTGCCCCCCAAGCCGGACACCGCACTGCATCCAGCTCTGCCCCCCAAGCCGGACACTGCACTGCACCCAGCTGTGCCCCCTAAACTGGACACTGCACTGCACCCAGCTGTGCCCCCCAAGCCGGACACCACACTGCATCCAGCTCTGCCCCCCAAGCCGGACACTGCACTGCTCCCAACTCTGCCCCCCAAGCCGGATGTCGCACTGCTCCCAGCTCTGCCCCCCAAGCCGGACACTGCACTGCTCCCAACTCTGCCCCCCAAGCCGGACACTGCACTGCTCCCAACTCTGCCCCCCAAGCCGGACACTGCACTGCTCCCAGCTGCCCCACTTGTGCCCCCAAAGCCAGAAGCTAGTGTGGCCCCAGCGGCTCCGGGGGTGAATGAGACCCTGGAGGTGCCAGGCGAGCGGAGCCAGACCCCCAGGGAAGGTTTGCCGCCCCTCACCACCAGCTGCTCCTCCAGTGCGACGGCTCCAGGCCGGAGGCTGCTGCTGAGCCATGCCAGCTGGGGCTGCCCCGAAGTGCGGGAGCCCGGAGCACCCGAGGGCGGCGGTGGCGGCCGAGCCGGGGGCTCCTCGTTCTCCTCCCCCCTGGGCCCTGGCGCCTCCTCGCCTCACCCAGCGGCCGGGAGCCGGCGCCTCCGGCTGGCCAGCAACAAGCCTTTCAAAACGGTGACCACCAGCGGCGTCAAGATGGGCTCCGAGCCCAAGGCGGGCAAAGGCGCCCACAAGGGGGGCCCAGGCAACCGGCTGTCGTGGCCGGAGAGTGAGGCGAAGGGCCGCATGAAAGGGGGCCCCAAAGGCGGCGGGGAGGCGGCCCCCCGGGCCACCGCCAGGGCAAAGCTGTCGCCGCGCAAAGGCAAGAGCAAGACCCTGGACAACAGCGACCTGCTCCTGGACGCCGAGGGCCCGGCGGCCTCGGGCTCCTGCCCCTCGGAGGCCGGCGTGGGGCTGAAGCGGGGCCGCGAGGGCGGCCGGGCCTCCACCCGGGACCGCAAGATGCTCAAGTTCATCAGCGGCATCTTCACGAAGAGCCCGGCCTCCACCCCCACCCACCCCGGCCCCGGGTGGGGCCTGGGCAGCCGGGAGCTGCTGAGCCCCGAGCGAGCCAAGGGGTCCTCGCCCAGTAAGTACGGCGGCAGGCCTGGGGAGGGGGGTGCAGTTGTGGGGGTGGGAAGCCAGGACTCCTGGGTTCTATTCCCAGCTCTGGGGGTGGAGGCGTAGGGGGGGTCTAGTGGTTAGAGCAGGTGGGGCTGGGAAGCCAGGGTTCTAGTCCCAGATCGGTCACATTTCCCTGATGAGCGTGGCTGAGGCATATCCCTCCCATGGTGCCTCAGTTTCCCTTTTGGTAAAATGGGGGTGACAGTCCCCACTTGGGGAAGGGCCACTGATGAGGGGTTCAGCGCGCGGAGGCCCGCGGCGAAAGAGGCTCTCGATGGGCACAGTCAAACCACAGCTCCCCCGAGAATGACGCAGACCCGTCCCTGCCCCATCCCTTAGGCATGGGCGGGGGCTACGGGCAAATCTGCGTTATGGAACTTCGCGGGTCCAGTCCCGAGTGTGAGCCTGGGCACGGATCCCCCAGCAGCTCCGTTCTGGGGTGTGATGGAGCCCGGAGCCTCCACTGCGTGTGTCGGTCATCGAGATGGGGGTTTCTGGTTAAGATGAGAAAGCCTGGTCCTCCCAGAGCTTCTCCGGGGGAATCTGCCTAGAAGAGGAGGACGCTTTGACCAGTACCATGCAGGCGGGTTTCTGAGACTGTGGAAATCCAAGAGGCGCCGCGTTAGGTGTCTCAGGGGGTCACCGAGCGGGGACGTGAACTCAGAAACTGCCGCGCTGGGGGGGCGTTTGGTCTCAAGACGTCACTGCTAAAGGGTTAATAAAGGCCAGTGGGGGGGGGGGGCGAGTCTTGCAGCGGCGAGACCAGGGCCCCGCTGTGCAGGGCGCTGCACAAACACACGGCAAAGAGCTGGTCCCTACGTGGTTAGCGTGAGCAGCGGCGGGTTAGGGGCGGTGAGACGCCCAGCAGAGCGGATTCTCGGTGGGGCTTTGACCTGGTGGACTCTCCGACAATGGCTTAGCCATTTATTGAAACATCTGCTCAGCATTTATTAACCTGTGATTAATGGAACCATCCCAGACAGTGGGACCTGCTGCTCTTTGGCGAATATGTGACCCCCCCTGCCCCCAGGGTTTTAGCCTGTGGTTGTGTTGTCCCCCGGAAGCTCTGGGGCTAGGATTGAGGGGTATGGATCGGCTTCCATATGAGGAGAGATTAATAAGACTGGGACTTTTCAGCTCGGAAAAGAGGCGACTAAGGGGGGATATGATAGAGGTCTATAAAATCATGACTGGTGTGGAGAAAGTAAATAAGGACGTGTTATTTACTCCTTCTCATAACACAAGAACAAGGGGCCACCCAATTAAATGAATAGGCAGACGGTGTAAAACAACCCAAGAAAGTATTTTTTCACGCAACACACTGTCAACCTCTGGAACTCCTTGCCAGAGGGTGTTGTGAAGGCCAAGACTATCACGGGGTTCAAAAGGGAGCTAGATAGATTCACAGAGGATCGGTCCATCAATGGCTATTAGCCAGGATGGGCAGGGATGGTGTCCCTAGCCTCTGTTTGCCAGAAGCTGGGAATGGGCGACCGGGGATGGATCACTTGATGATTGTTCTGTTCATTCCCTTTGGCAGCCAGACTGCTCCCCACTGTTGGAAGACGGGATACTGGGCTTGATGGGCCTTTGGTCTGACCCAGTCTGGCCGTTCTTATGATTTTGCAGTTTTGATTGCTTGGAGATGCTTGTCAAAGCCAGCAGCGTTCTCCCCCCATCCTCCGCCCCCGTCCGTGTTTGGCACTGAAAGTTTCCACGGTGAAATGACGAGGGATCACCTAGGAAACGCTCCGTCGGCAGGGAGGTGGGGACCGAGCATCAGTTCCCCCTGCCGGGCGTCTCCCGTGGGAAAGGGACGCAGAATCGGCTCCCAGGAGCAAGGTGGGAATTGGAAGGGGCAGCCCGGATTGACCCTCTGAACAACGGGAGCCAAGCGGGTTCCTAACCCGGCCTGTATTACGTGGGAGCGGGTGCTCTGGGATACGGCCGGGGGCGGAGGGCAGGAAAAGGACTTCCCAGCGGCGAGACGGGGCTGCGCTTGTAACGATCCTTTTGCAACATGAAGGATGAATCGGCCCTGGAAGCTGATGGGCGGGTGCGTTTTAGCAACCGGGAATGACAGGCCGCCCCGTCGCTCTGCCGGGCGAGCCCAAGGCCCCTGCCACGTCAGGGTTAAAATGCTACAGAGCCGCAGGGCGTCGGGCTAGCACAAAGGGTTAATCAACACCCAACCATTTCTCTGTCATGGGGGCACAAAGGGTTAATACACACACACACACACAAAACCTTCCTCTGTTGTGCAGGTGCAAAGGGTTAATACACACACATACACACACACACACACAACCATTCCCTTGTTGTGGAGATGCAAAGGGTTAATACACACACATTCCCCTATTGTGGAGGCACAAACGGTTAATACACACACACACACACAAAACCGTTCCCTTGTCGTGGAGGTGCAAAGGGTTAATACACACACGCACACAACCTTCTCCTGTCATGGAGGCACAAAGGGTTAATACACACACACACACAACCTTCCCCTGTTGTGGAGGTGCAAAGGGTTAATACACACACACACAACCATTCCCTTGTTGTGGAGATGCAAAGGGTTAATACACACACATTCCCCTATTGTGGAGGCACAAACGGTTAATACACACACACACACACAAAACCGTTCCCTTGTCGTGGAGATGCAAAGGGTTAATACACACACGCACACACAACCATTCCCTTGTTGTGGAGGTGCAAAGGGTTAACACACACACACACACACACGACCTTTCTCTGTCGTGGAAGTGCAAAGAGTTAATATACACACACACAACACACAACCATTCCCTTGTTGCGGATGTGCAAAAGGGTTAATACACACACACACACACACACACACACTTATCCTCCAGGCAACAACCCAGCTGGTTGCAGGTAGCTCCAGCGGCTCAGAGATGCAGGGTGTCCGTGTGGGCCTCCTTGCCAGACTTTAATTTCACAACCCAGCCCTGCATCCGTAGAGGAAAAGCCCCTCGTGGAATTCCAGCGCGGGGCAGCATTGATCCAGAGCTTGTCTTGTACTTAGTTCCTTCCCTCTGATGATGCAGCCTCCCGACCCCTGGATCTCTGACCGCTAGGCCCCACTCCCCTCCCAGAGCTGGGGACAGAACCCAGGCGTCCTGGCTCCCTGTCCCTTGGACAGCCTGCCTGAAACACTGAAAAAAACCCTATAAAACAGCTTTATAAAAAGTGTATTTGCAAATTTTATTTTTCAAATATTTCAAGAGCCTTTATTTGTGGGGTAGAGAGAGGGGCTTGGCTGGGAAGAACCGGGGAGTGGAAGGGGAAGGGAAAAGGACAGCGAGCTGGGATATAGAAAGGGGGGGGCAGGATGCTAAGCAGAAATGTAATTTGATTAAAATATTCCCTATGTCTGTGGTTCTGGTGCGATAAAGGAGGCCCCTTGTCAGACTCAGAGGCCAGGGTGATGGGCCTGGCATACGAACCGAATAGAATGCTTAGCTATTATGACGAGCTTCTGAAGTGGAGCACTTACTCCAGATTAAAGCCACTGTCGAGGGTTCGCACGGGGAGTTATGCCGGCAGAGTTAGAGCCGCCAATTGCTCCTTGTAGACAAGCCCTGAGTCTTTCTGGCTCCGATCCTGAACGGTCGGAGAACTCCATGTCTTAGAGAGAGATCTAGAACAGATCCCCAGTCTCTGGTGTGTAACAGAAGGGAGCTCGGCTAGGAAATGACCGAGCTGCTGGTGCCCGGGAGAAGGGCAGACGCAGGTAGGAGCGGGCCCCAGACAGCTCCATTTTTCCCCTCTCCGGCTGCAATGACTGAATCAGCCCGGCTCAGCTGGGGCCAGATCCCTGCTCTGGGGAGCTGTCATGAAGACATGTTCATCTTCTGGAATTGCAAAGCCGTTCCCAAAGGATTAGACACCCGGCAGTGAGCTGGAAAAGCCCAGCGGCCTGGGGCTGCCCAGAGCAGGGAATGCCCTCCCCTCCGAGGACTGGAGGGGCTGTGGTTTTCAGCCAAATGCCAAGTGCCATTTCAAGGCTGATGCCTCCTGCCTCCTCCATGCCATCGGGCAGGCTGGGACGTGGGCCTGATCTAGCCCTGCTGGAGAGCATAACCCCCCCCCGCCCCTCCCCATGGATCAGAGGTGTGTGCGGGAGGGTGTCACCGATGGCAGCAGCAGGCACAACGCTAGGTAGCTGCAAAGCTGTCTTGGCTGGCAGCTAGGAGCTGTACAATGGGATGCTCATGTAACGCTGGTTTCTCCGCACACGCCCCCCCCCCGGCTGTTCCGGGGGTTCAGCACCTTCTCACTCCCTTTGTTCCCCGTTTCCCTGGATCCCCCCAACATGGCCCCCTCCTTCGCCGCATCCTCTGGGCGATTAGCAGAAGTGGGAGGTGGGCACGGGGCCAGCGGAGCCATCTCGCAATTTGCTGAGCTCCCCGTGTGCCTCAGACCAGGGTTCGAATCCCAGCTGGCGGGGGGGGGCAGCCAGACTGCTCCCTGCAGAGCATCCCAAGGGAGCAGGGAAATACCAAAAGCTGAAATGGGCAGAAGCCGCGATAGCTTCTTCCTCCTCCCAAGGTGACCCCGTGGAGAGGCGGCCGCGATCCGGGAGGTGGGTTGGGAATTTTCCAATGGAACGTCTTTCTAGCAGAAAATGCCTTTGTGGAGTCCCAGATTCCAAGGCCTCCTGGATGCCACAGGCCACGGCCCGTCCCTAGAAGAATTCGTAGAGCCAATAATATACTTGGTTCCTGTCCGCCGATGATGCAGCCCCCCTACCCCTGGATCTCTGACCACTAGGCCCTACTCCCCTCTCAGAGCTGGGGACAGAATCCAGGCGTCCTGACTCCCTGTCCCTTGGACAGCCTGCCCGAAACACTGAAACCGCCCCCCCTAAAACAGCTTTATAAAAAGTGTATTTGCAAATTTGCAAAGACATCTCGCCTTGGTTTAAAAATCGCCGCTAACGGCGAATCCACCAGGGACGAGCCCGGGGGTGAATTGTTCCAATGGTTATTTACCCTCCCTCTTCGAAAGGGATGCGTTCCCTCCCACCTGAGTTTGGCTCGTGACCGCTTCCGAGCAGAACGGTCGGTGGGGAAACGTTGCACAGAAACGTGTCGACTTCGTTGGCGGGGGAGGAAAGGGCAAAGCAGCCGTTCGACGAGATTGGAACATTTTGTTTCGACATTTTTCGGACGGGCGGGTTGGAATTTTCCCTTCCAAATGGTTGTGTGTCATGGAGAGATTTCTTTTGCACTGTAAACATTTTAGCAGGAAGCTTTTCCTTGATGATGAAATGAAACATTTTGATTCGAGTGGAACGTTTTGCTCGGCCCAAAACACAGGGTTTGGGGGGGTTGGTGTTTTGGGATTGTCTTGCAGAGGGAATTTCTGAATGGTTTTGCTTTCCCGGAGTGGAATTTTTTCCCCCAAAGCCGTGGAATTTAATTCAACCCCCTGGCGATTTCTCCCTGACCCCTGGGGCAGCGTCCCGGGGCTGCTTAGTCCCCACTGCTCTGGAGTTCTGTCCTGTGTCCTGGGCTCAGGCTGTTTGCAGCAACAGGAGCTGTGGATGGCTGTAGCCCCCTCAGCCCTCGCAGATGTGGGGACCCCCCTCCTGGCCCTTAGCTGGGACCCGTAGCTGAGCTGTCAGACCAGAGATCAGGCTCCTTGGCTGGATGGGGTTAATTTGGGGAAGCTTTGATGGGAGCCGGAAGAGCCATGGCCTGCCTCAATCCAGCATCTCTGACAGCTGCCTTGCCCGGGCACCAGCTGAAGCAGGGGAACCCGCCGCTGAGCCGCTTACGTAACGTGCGACGTGCCCGGGGGCATTTTCCATGGGAGTCGCGGGCTCTTGAGGATGCTGGCATGGCAGCTAACGGGAGCTGAGCCAAGCTCTTGGCCTGAAAGCTGGAACCAGAAAAAACTGGGCACTGTTTGTGGGGGACCCGGGGGGTGGCGCACCTCAATTGCAGGGGGAACCCAGGGGAACATGCCTTTTTTGCAGGGGGGGACACAGGGTGCGACATGCCCCGATTGCAGGGGGGGGTACCCGGGGGATGGCACACCCCAATTTGCAAGGGGTGAGATCTGGCCCATTGACCTCAATGGGGTGATGTCAGTTTACCCCAGCTGGGATCTGGTCCATAGAAGTCAGGTCTGGGAAGTACCCTGTCATTCCCATTCACTCCCTCTCCTGGGGCCTCCCCGGATTGCCCCTACAGGGCGTTCCCCGGGGCTTTGGCCTGGCTTGGGTCGCTGCTCCTTCCCTGGCCTTTACCTCCCAGCCGGAGATGGTTTGCTGCTAGGAAGCTTCGCCTGAAATTTGGTTTCCCCTCTCGCTGGCTACCCCTCATATCTGTCCATGATGCCCAGCAGGGCTGGAGCAGCCTTGGGGTGGGGGGCAGTTGAGGGGCGAGCGTGGGCAGCAGCTGAGCTGGGCGGGTGGGCTCGGGCGGCCTAGGGGTGGGAACTCTGCTAGGGGAGTAACGTTCCCAGGCCGTGAAATGACCCGCGGTTAACCTTGATCTCCCCGGCCGTACGGTCTGCGTCAGACTCTTCTGCGGGGCCGCAGGGACAGGCATGCAGGATGGGGGAGCCCAGGGAGGTGAAGGGGAAGCCCCTTGTTGTTCCCGAGCCCGATGGGTTGGTCTCGGATCCGTTGCTCTGTGTGGTTATTCCGCGGTAACGCCAGGCGGCCTCAAGTGAGCTCAGGGCCTCGTTGCGCCAGGCGCTGCACATACGGAGCGAGAGACGGTCCATGTCCCAGAGAGATCCCAGTTTAAATAGACAAAGGGTGGGAGGGGAAACTGACGTGACTTAGAACTGCCCCAGCCTCTGCAGGCCTGGGTTCTGGTCCCGGCTCTGCCACTGTCCTGGGCATGTCCTCCCCCCCCCCCCCCCCCCCCCCCCCCCCCCCCCCCCCCCCCCCCCCCCCTNTGAAATAACACCAAGGCCTGGGTTCTGGTCCCGGCTCTGCCACTGTCCTGGGCATGTCCTTCCCCCCCCCCTCCCCCCGTGCCTCAGTTTCCCCTCCCACCCCTTTGTGGCTGTTTTGCTTGTCATGAGCAGCAGGCCAGACCCCCCCCAGTGGCAGGGATGCCTACTCCTGTTCCCTGAGCTGTCGTGGGCGTCCTCGGGCTCCGCTTCGATTTGTTCCTTCACAGTTTGGGGTTTGAGTCTAATTTGACGTGATGCTGGTTGGTTTTTTTCTCCCCGTCACAAAGTATAATGGCTTGTGAAAGGCTCCACGCCTGGCTAGGGGGTGCTTCTGTCCTACCCGCTGCGCCCGGGCACCGGGCCAGTCGGCACGCTGGCACCCCGCTGGTGACACAGTGCGGGGAGGGGGGAGGCGGAGCAGGAAGGGTGTGGAGAGCGCATGGGGGGCCGTGATCTGGGGGTGAGTCAGTGAGGACCCAAGGACGCGGGGAGGGGGGGGCACCATTCACTCCCCCTCGCTGGAGGATGATGGCTTTCCTTAGTGCTCCAAAGACCCAGCCACGTGATGGGAACGGGGGGGGGGGGGGGGGGGGGGGGGGGGGGGGGGGGCAGATGCCACGGTGAAGGACAGAAAGAACAAGCAGGCGGCAAGCCCACAACCTCACCCCACCTAAGCTCGCTGTGGGGGCAGGGTGGAATCCTGCTCCCTGTTGTTCAGCCCCTGAACCCCACCCCCGAGGGGATCCCCAGGAGCCGCTGGCAACAGAGCCGGGCACGCCCTGGGCAGGGATGGCGTGGGCTTGGCTGCCACCCTGCGCCCTGGCTCCCTTTTGTCGGAGGGAGGAGCGCTCGCTTCCCTGCTGCCGGGCCATGTCCAGCGGCGACACCGTCCCCGGGCACCGTGTCTGCCCCCAGCTGAGCTGAGTCCAGGGGCCAGGAGATTTGGGGGCCCAGTGGGCCTGAGTCATTCTCAGGCCTGCGGGCACACGGACCCCCCTCCTGGGCAAGCCCTGGCTGCGGGAGGCAACATGGAGGTGTGGCCGGATGAGGGAAAGGAGCGGGAAAAGCACCCTGCACCACAGCTCGTCTGCAGCCATGCGCGGCCCCCGAGAGGCAGGACTTTCGATCTGTTTTGGCCTGTTCCAGGGGCCCCCCCGGTCTGCCGTGCTCGGACCCTTGCCAGCTGCTCGCCCGCCGTCTCGCCACTAGCTAGGAATCTGGCTCAGCCCCTGCGAGGGGCGTCCATGGTGCCAGCCTGGCTTGAGTTGACAGGGTCTGGTCTCCGAGACCCCCGTGATGGTAACCTTGATGCTGGTGCCCGTCAGATAAACTCAGAGGGCGGGGGAAGGGAGTAGATTTGTGCCCCTTGGGAAGGGCGTTGCTTCCTGGGCCAGGTTCACAGTCACTCTGGTAACGAGGCTGTAATTAGCCTTGGGTACAGGCGCCGAAATTCCCGCCCCCCCCCCCCGACCTGGGGCCTTGCCGTGGGCTCGGATAACGCACGTGCCCCCTGACGTGAGAGACAGTCCCAGCCCTAAAACACTCCCGGTTTGAATAGACAAGGTGTGGTAGGGGAAACTGAGGCACAGGACTGGGCTAGCAGGGGGCTGCGGGTCGGGAGTGAGGGGCACTGGCAGAGCTGGGGGTGGGAAGCTTGCAAATCACCTGCCTATGCCAGCCCTGCTCTCAGCCTTCCCTCTCCTGAGACCTTTCTGCAAACGCCCTGAACCGCTCGGGTCCTGTGCTCAATTTGCTGCTACCCTGGTGCATTACGGTAGCCCTTAGATGCCCCAAACCAAGATTAGGGGTCCCATTGATCAGGGCTGCACAGACATAGGGTGAGAGGCAGCCCCTCCCCTGCAGAGCTCACAGTCTAAATAGATGAAGGGTGGGAGGGGAAACTTAGGCACAGAGCCAGGAAGAGACTTGCCCCAAGTCACCCAGGAAGGGCAAACTGGGACTTACAGAACCCAGGAGTCCTGAGTCCTTGCCTGGTGCTGTATTTACCAGACCAGGCTGCTTTTCCAGTTGCCTTTCTCGACAGCGTTCCTCGGTGCCCAAGCACCCGTTTACGGGGTGTCTCCTTTTTAAATGAGTCCCTAACGCTTGGGTCCGGGAGACAGTGCTGGGAACCGCCTCCGACCTCAGTCGGCAATCGGGCGCGTTTGTGGTCTCGCCGCTCGGCAGATCCCGGCGTCGTAATGAGCCGCCCGGCGGGTGATTCGGCCGATCATTATTTCTCATCTCTGAAACGAGCCAGCATCACCTGGCTTTGGGTCTCTGAAGCGCCTTTCTCCGCCCAGAGACAGGCAGCTTCTGGGCTGGATGGTGAAACCTCGCCCCACAATCCCATTGAGAAATTGGGGACTGGGGAGCCAGACTTTTACCCCATTTGCCCCTATGGAGCAGGGCCTTAGCCCACAAGCCGGGCCACTGAAATCAGCGAGGCTCTGAAGTGCTGATCTCTCTGGGCCCGGGGATCAGAGCCCAGCTGCGTGCTGCACCCCTGCCTTGCATTTACAGTGCGTATGATGGTAGCACCCGAAGGTCCCACCCGAGAGCAGGGCCCCTCTCGTGACAGTCCGAGCCCTGAAGAGCTCACAGTCTGAACAGACAGCGTGAGAGGGGAAACGGCGACAGGGAAGTGACTTGCCCCAGGTCACCCAGCCGGGGAGTGGCAGGGCCAGGAATGGGGCTTACTGTTGTGTTAGGACGGAGGTTGTGACGTTTCGCTGCCCAAAACCCAAGAGCTCCGGCCCAAGGCACACTTTGTGTGGGGGAGGGTTAGAACGGGCTGCCCCCCACAGCCAGCCACGCCATTGGTGCCCGGGCTGATCCTGCCGCATGCCACCCCCGGGCCAGGGCTACGCCAGCACCCATCACTCTCTCTCTCCAGCGGGTGCCTGGCACAGCCGGCTCCTCTCATCCCTGGCGTGGCTCCGACACCCCCAGCTGGTGGTGGTGGGGGGGCGAGCTGAGCACCCTCCAAACTCAACTCAGGTGTGGGGCCGAGTCCCGGCTTCGCTGAGCTAACGGGACTCTTCCCTCTCCAGCCCCGTCTGCAGGGAGGCTGGTCCCTGAGCCGTGATCGGAGCAACTAATTAGTAACGACAGAACTCTTGGTGTTTATTAAACACCTTCCCATCAGCCCTCTGGCCATCCTGTGCGGCGCGGTCCCTGAATTCCTGACCGTGGGGGTTATTGTCGGTGGCTTTCCGCAGTCCATTCTCCATCGCAGCAGCCTCCGTGGGGCGGGCTGCAAGGGGCTGTAGAGGCAGTGCGGGCTAGTGGCTAGAGCAGCGGACTGGGAGTCGGGGGCTCTGTCCCCCCACACCCCTCGTGAGACCTGGGATGAGGCAATTGGGCTCACCTGTGAAGTGGGACTAGCAGCGTTAGCCCTTTGGCCTGAGCGGTGCTGTCGATTGCCAGGCCTGTCCGGGCGGCCTGGCCAATGCTCCGAGTCAGGACAGAGTCCCCTATCCCTGAGCGCAGCGGGACAAACGACAGCAAGCCGTTTCCTTGCTCAGAAATCCCCAGGTCTGCCCTCCGGCAGGTTCTGTGCCCAAGGAGCGCCGTCCCTCTGCGACCCGCTCACAGCTCCTGCTCCTGGCTTCCTTTGCCTCCAGCGCCCACAGGCTGCTGTATCTCCCTTGCCCCACGGAGACCCCTCAGCCCACACGGCTCTGCTGTGACCCGCCATGTGGCTACTGCCTTGGCCATAACTGCTCCTTCTCACGACCCTCAAGGAGAGCGCTTGGCCGCCCGACGGCTTTAATGAGGCCTGTGATTGGCTTTGGATCTAAGGTGACTCACCCGAGGGCAGCTTCTAAGCACCTCCCAGCACCACGGTGATAAACAGGGAGCACCTGGGCTGGAAGGAACCAAGGCCTTGTTTAAGGCTAAATAAGGCCACCCTCCCCTCCCGTGACGAGCAAGCGCAGGAAAAGTCCAGGGCAGCTGACTGAAAACGCCTGAACGTGGGAGTGCTCCTCTAGTGTTATTTAGATGTGTTACGGTAACAGCTAGTGTCGGGGAGGGGGGGAGCATTGTGCTAGGTGCGGTACAAACACAGAGTGAGAGACATTCCGTGCCCCCAAGAGCTCATGGCTTAGATGGCTAAGAGTGGGAGGGGAAACTGAGGCACGGAGAGGATTTTTTTGGGGGGCGGGGGGAAGGATACAGCACTTTTCATCCATCGATCTCAGAGCACTTTACAAAAGAGCTAAATAGCATTATCCCCATAGTACAGGCAGGTAAACTGAGGCACGGAGCAGCGTTGTGACTTGCCCAAGGGCGGCAGCAGGGCTGGGAACAGAACCCAGGTCTCCTTAGTCCCAGGGGGGAGCCCCTACCCACTAGATCTCACTGCCCCTTGGCTCCCTGCAGTGACGGGATCATAAGACATACAGTGCCCCCTCCAGCCAAGACGGGTAGTGTCAGTAGCCGTCTGCCCGGCCCCGGGGAGCTGCTCCTGAGGCAGAGGAACGAGAGGTAACCACAGAAGCATGAGGCGGGTGAACAAGGTGGCAGAGCGGTGCCAGGCCTCGGTCTCGGGAAGGCTTCCTGTGGCACAACCTACCTGCTGGCAGAGGGGGACAATGGCCTGTCTGGAAGGCAGGGAGCCAGGGGGTTCATGCCACGTCCCAGTGAGCACACCGCATGCGGCTACAGGGACCTGGCCATCCCTGCCTGGCAGATCCAGTGTGTAGACACAAACGCCCAGGCATCCGAGCGCCGGTCCCTTTAATGCCCTGCGTCTGCTCCCCCTCCGCGCAGCGGGGGTGTTAATCAGGGGCGTTGTCCCCGTGGAGCGCCGGTTTTGTACCAGCCAGACTTGCCTTTGATCTCCGCTGACTGGCATTTCAAACGCCGCAGCCTGGGAGAAGCCACCTGCGGGAGGCCTAGACAGACGGCGCGCGCGGCGGGAAGGGATTAAAAATGTGTTTTGTCTGGGCGCCGTGGCAGTCGGCACCGAGGGAGCTGTCGGCTTCCTTCAGCCGCGGAGCCGCACGCCCGTCGCGTGGCGGTGCCCCCTCCTCCGCCCGGCGCAGGGGTGCTCTGCTCCAGCGTTCGGGGTGCTAGCTGCCTGCCCGTGGGGGCACAGGGGGGGCGACGCACAACCGGTCCGGGGCTGTCAGGGGCTCATTCCCTTGTTTTGTCCGCCTCAGCACCGTGCGTCTGCTGGAACGTGGGCTCTGGGAGGAGCGAGGTAGGGCTGGGATTTTGGAAATCTCTGGGAGTTGGAGCCAAGGGGTGTCAGCGGGTGCCCGACCTGCTTTTGGAGAATCTCAGCCTGGGTAGGAACATGTTCTCGCTCACCCACCAGATATGGGCTGGATGTAGGAATCCCAGGGGAAGAGCCTCTGGATGCTCACACTGGTTCCTTCTGGTCTCAACTCGATGCCAGCCTGGCCGCCGTGGCGAGCCAAAGCCCAGATCCTCATTAGGCACCTCCACGATGGTAAGCGTGGGCAGCACCAGCGGTAAGTTACCCAAACTACCCACCGCTGATATCCCTCAGCCCTGGGGGACCTGCTCCGGGCTTCAGAGGGGAGTCCGCTCTGTGCCCCCTGCTGAGGCGGCCGACAAGCCCAGTGCCCAGCGTGGCGATGGGTTTTGTGAGGTGGGCACTGTACCCCAGCCGATAGTCATTATCTCTCTGTACTGTGGTCGTGCCAGGAGACCCAGTCGGGGATTGGGGCCCTGTTACCCTGGGTGCAGTGTGGTCCCTTCCCCTAAGAGACGGCAGGCGGGCCCGACAGAAGGAGAGAGCCGAAGCTGGTACCGTTGGCACGGATCATCCTCCAGCCACAGCCAGCCACGGCGGCGTCTCCCCAGCCCTGCCCGTGGCCGGTGGTTCCGTGGCCTCGTGCCAGTCCCCTGCCCTCCGTCCCAAGGGGGGGGTCGATCGCGAGCGGCTAGGACGGCGCTAACCCTCCGCACCCATCCCTCCGCAGCCGACACTTGTTCGTGGGATGTGTAGCCGGGGAGCTGGATTTCAAGGCTCGCTGAGCCGGCTTTGTTTATGGCGGCGTTTGGCTGTTTAATTGACAGGACCTGCCCTCGGCCGGGCGGTGGAAACCAGCAGCTCCTCTCCTGTTGGCCGTCAGGGTGTCCGAGGCAGCTAGAGGCATTTCCTTCCCTCCCGGCTATACCAGAGCAATAGAGATGAAGGCCTCAATGGTATGTAAGCGCCTAACTCCTATTGGTTTCAATGGGAGTTAGGTGCCTAAATTCCATGGTCGTATCTCAGGCTTTAGCGTCCTCCGGCGAGCAAGAGCCCTGCTTTGCCCTCAGCCTTGTCGCTGCGGCAAAATCGCCTCAACTCCCGCGACCACTGCGCTGAATCCCTCCTTAGGACTGTCACAGGGTGAGCTGGCCCTTTAAGGGGAGGCGGGCTGAGCCACACCTGGGCCAGGTGGCGCCTGATCCCCGCTGGCCCTCTGGCTCTAAACGGGCTGACTTGAGCCCCTCCCCTCACTTGGCAAGGGGGCTAAACCCCGCTCCCCTTAAAGGGCCAGCTCGCCCTGTGATGAGGACCTGGAGCCGGGGGGCTTTCAAAGCCAGCTCGCTAATTCGTTTCCTGCTAATCAGATTTGTCGTGCAGCCCTGACAGCTGGGGCTGGGGGCAGTCAGATCTCACGTTCCAGGGCCTACGCTGATCTCTCACCCCGGGGTCAGGAAGGAATCCCGGCCCACTGGCCAGGTGCATTCTGGGCTTTTCTTCCCACCACGCAGCAGATATTGGCTGCTGCTGGGAGCAAGATGCCGAACCTGACGGGCCAATCGCAGCGGCTGAGTTTGTCCCAATCTTGGTGGCTGATTTGCTGCTTGTGCGGTTCCGCACCAATCAGGCGGGGGGAGGGGTGATGTCATAGCCGGGAAGGGTTGTTACTGGTGCCGAGCCAGGATTTGCCCAGCAATACAGTGGCTGAGTGTTGCGCCAATAGCTTATGAAAGGCCTGTTGGGTCGCGGGGGGAAGCAGCAGCCCCGCTGGTCACCGTTGTGGATAAAGGTGCACAGGCATCTTTGCACGACTTTGAAGTGCTGCACGGGCACTTTGCACGCGCGCCGCCCGGCCCGGTACGTGCATGCCCGGCTTCCGGAGGGGGACCCCGCTCGAGCATCCTTCAGGGCAAAGGAAGATCGAATCCACAGGGCAGAGATTTGCACCGACCGGGTGCCAGGCCCAGGGCAAAGGAGAATTAGGTCCAGTCTGGCTGCAACGGGTCCAGGCGGTGGCATGACACTGAGCCGAAGGGCACTCCTGGCTGGCGGGATCCATCAGGCCGTGACGTAGTTCTCCATCCCGGGGTGACCCCCCCGGCTGGATTATCGGAAGAGCTCGCAAACTGCCTAAAGGGGGAGCTGTGCTCTAGTCCAAATGTTGGGTGCTGCCCTCTGGCCCTTCATCCTGGGGGGGGGGGGGGCTGTCGAGACAAGGGAGCAAGGGGACGGTGGCTGAAGTGGTGCAAAAGGAAGGGGGTTTTGTAACTTTCCAACCCAAAGTGACGTACAGCCCCCGGCAGCCTGCCCGACACTGGTTTCCTCCGGCCCCCAGCAAAGCTGCATGGCAGAAACCTCGAAGGACCTTCACTGGGCTGTTGCCCGTGGTCCTGCTCTAATTGGTGCTGGGATTCTCCTTCGTTAACACTAAAGGGGGGGGGGGTTTGTGTCAGGGGAACTCTCGGTGACACTCGTCAGGCGCCCAGCCAAGCGCGACCGATCCAGTGCGTGCCAGCAGGTGCCAGACTGTGGCTTCTCCCAGCCTGCTTGATGCTGTCACCCGAGGGCCATGTGCCAACGTAGGGGGGGCTGCCAGGCCCCCCCCCCGTCCCCCTCTCCACACACACCTGCAAGCCTGGCGTTGTGTTTGCCATCTGGGCACGGTCTGAGGCTCGGTCCCGAGCTCCCTGCTCCTCCGAGGGCGATCCCTTCCGCTGCGGCAGCCCGGTTCTCATCGCCGGCCGCAATCCCTCGCATGTGACTGTGTCCCCAGCAGGCCTGGGCAAGGTGGCAGGGTGTGGTGGGACTTGTCGCACGTGGCGACGGGGTGTTTAACCGGGCCCTCTCCGGGGCTGCTACGGCCGCTGGCGCAGAGCCGGCGCGACGTGCCCATAGGGAGCAGCCTGGGTCTGAGTGGGGGGCATCAGGAACTACCCAAGAGCACGATTTCTTTGTGGCTTGGCCTGGCCGTGTCCGGGGATCCAGGCTCCCCGTCCAGCCCCTGACCGAGAGGCCGGGGCATCTGCCTCGTTCGGGGCTGCTGGCTCCCGAATACTCTGAACCCAGGGGTTCCCCACGGCTGTTCTGAACCCCAGTCGCTTCCCAGCTTCGGGGCAGGCCGCGAGCCATCCAGATTTTGCCTCCTTGCCAGCGTGGGGCGTGCAAGGGGGCCCACGCCGGTCGTGTCCGCTCCTCTCCGTCATGGGCTGGAGTCCTGTGATCACCGAGGCCAGAGGCTACCGAGTGACAGCCTTCGGTGGCTGTTAGAACAGCGCTTACATAACAACCCGAGATGACGGCGCCAGCCCGGGGCAGAGAGAGCCGAGCCTGTCGCTGCGACTCACAGCGCCGGGCAATCACCGAGTCAAGGCGGCCGCAGGGGAGGAGGAGGAGGGCGGATTACAGACACAGCCTCGCTGGATTCTTCGGCTAACCCAGCCCCTCGCCCCTGCTTTCTACTGTCTCCCGCCGAGCGTCTCCCTGATACTGAAGGAGGGGGGGGGCAGTTTACTAGTTTACTCCCTGTGTCCCTGCAGCACTGGGATAGTCAGAGGTGCCTAAGGGAGTTAGGCACACAACTGGCTTTCACTGGGGCTTGGGCTGCTCTTCCCATTGAGGGCCTTTGAAAAAGTCCTTCCTGGAGAAGATGGTGAGGGCCCTTCGGAGAGCCGGATTCGATGCCCTTTGCTTTACCACCTCGGACAAGTCACTTAGCTACTCTGTGCCTCAGTTTACCCATCTTTCAAATGGGTATAACGCTCGGGGGAAGGGGGGTTGAAGAGCATGAGGTGCTCAGATAGGGTGGTGCTGGGAACCATATGGGAACCCAACAAGATAGCCACGGACGTGCCTGACCAGGATGTTAGGAAGGTCGGGTAGCATCCCCCGTCAGGGGCCAGGGCATGAGAGAGAGACGCCCCTAGGTGGGGGCGACGGAGCTGTCAGCTGGTTGGAGTGGGGTGGCACCAGCTGGAAGCTGTCCACTGTGGGACCAGCGGCCAGCGTGGCTGCAAGAGGGGTGGCACCCGTGGGTACCTGGCTGTCAGGAAACACCCTCAGCTCCAGAGCCAACGGGGCTGTAGCCTGGGCCCTTGTCTCTCCGGGTCGCTCGGCAACGCGCTGGGCACTGTTGCTTAGCAACCGTTCCATGGTAACCCAGAGAGAAGGAATGAGTTCGACTGTGCGGAGCCCGGCTGGGCGAAGCCCGTGGCAGGGCCTGTCCCGCCGGCGGCAGCCTGGGCCCAGAGTCGCTCCAGAGCCCAGACCCTGGGCAAACCAGCAGAGAAAAGACATTAACCAGCCCCCACAATCCCCCAGCTCTCTGCTTCGCGGGCGAGACCCCATCACTGGGAGCCAAATCCAGCCAGACGCAGCACCGGGTGGATGCTGCCCTCGCTTTCCACAGGGGCCAGGATATACCGTGTGGTGGACCGCGGTATCCATGCTGGTCTATATGGGGAGTCTATATAGTGAAACTGGGTCCTGGATCCATGCTGGGCTATACGGGGCAGTGGGGTATATACGGGGCTGGTATCTATCGTGTTTGTGGTGCGCAGCTGAGTGTATATGGGGTAGTATGTACGGTGTAGCCCAGGGCTACGTCCATGCTGTTGCGTCCGGAGCCGGGGGGGTCTGTGGGGCGGTGCCGTGGTGGCAGATCCCGCAGCCGGGGGGCCCCCCGTGTAAATGCCTCGATGGAGTTTTGCTCCGGTCGCTTTCCCGCGCCGCTCTCCAGCCGCTGATCGGTGCCTCTGTCAGCCAGCGCTCAATAACCCAGTGTCTCCCCGAGCGGCCAGGCCTGTGTGTAAATAGCCTCTCTGTGCCGCCTCTCCGCGTCCGGGCACCCCCTGGCTCCATTCAGCTTCCAGTGTAAAGACCCAGGCTCCAGGCCCTGCCGTCCCCAGGCTGGCACAACGCCCTCCCCCGCCTCCACTTCCCCCCCCGGGGGCAGGGGGGAGCTGCTCCCTTAGCAGAGCGCCGGGCCCCCTTGGCCAGGCCAGCACCTGGGTACACACCGAGGGGGCCTGATCCAGAGCCCCGACGCCTGCCTCAAGGCCCCTTCGCACCAGCCAGAGCCCCAAATTCCCTGGTGGTTCAGAGCCGGGGCCTTTCCTTCATCACCACGGGTTGGGGCTCTGTCGCCGGGGGGAGCGGGAGCCAGCGCTGAGCTGCCTGGCCCACCAGGGGCATCTCCGTGGGCCTCATGCCCCCTTTCTCTCTCTCCTCAGAGGCCATAGCAAACAGCCAGGAATGGACCCTCAGCCGCTCCATCCCGGAGCTCAGACTGGTAGGTGTCTCATCGCGCCACCAAGCGGGCGGGACGTACGGAAATATGGGACTTATGGCAGTGAGACCCGACCCCCAGGCCTGGGTCGTCCCGTCCCCCCCCCCACCATTCTGCCCCTCAATCCCGACCCGTAGCCCTGGGGTCCCCCCCACAGCTCCGCTGGTGCCCCTCAATCACAACCTGCAGCCCCCAGTCCTGGGCTCCCACCCCCCAACCTCTGTGGTGCCCCACGATCCTGACCCACAGCCCCCAGTCCTGGGCTTACCCTGCAGCTCTGCCGGTGCCCCTCAATCCCGACCCACAGCCCCCAGTCCTGGGCTTCCCCTGCAGCTCTGCCGGTGCCCCTCAATCCCAACCCGCAGCCCCCAGTCCTGGGCTCCCCGCCCCCAGCTCTGCCGGTGCCCCTCAATCCCGACCCGCAGCCCCCAGTCCTGGGCTTCCCCTGCAGCTCTGCCGGTGCCCCTCAATCCCGACCCGC
>QXTE01000157.1:3525736-3542338 GCA_003942145.1 Platysternon megacephalum
CTGCGCGCAGGGAGCGGGGCAGGGGGTCACTGGGGGGCGCTGTGCCCAGGGAGCGGGGCGGGGGGTCACTAGGGGGCGCTGCGCGCAGGGAGCGGGGCGGGGGGTCACTAGGGGGCGCTGCAGGGAGCAGGGCGGGGGGTCACTAGGGGGCGCTGCGCGCAGGGAGCGGGGCAGGGGGTCACTGGGGGGCGCTGTGCCCAGGGAGCGGGGCGGGGGGTCACTAGGGGGCGCTGCGCGCAGGGAGCGGGGCGGGGGGTCACTAGGGGGCGCTGCAGGGAGCAGGGCGGGGGGTCACTAGGGGGCGCTGCGCGCAGGGAGTGGGGCGGGGGGGTCACTGGGGGGCGCTGCAGGGAGCGGGGCGGGGGGTCACTAGGGGGCGCTGCGCGCAGGGAGCGGGGCGGGGGGTCACTAGGGGGTGCTCTCCCCTCGCAGTCAGCGCTGGCCCCCATGGCCCCCAGGATCCAGAGGCGAGAGCTGTATCTGGTGCATGGGGCGTTAACCCTTCGCACGCCGTCGCTCCGGAGCGTCTTTCCCCCTCCCTGGCCGGGCGCCCGTGACTTGATCCCCGCCCCGAGGACCCTCGCGGGGGGCGGCGCCCGGCCGCCAGAGGGGGCGGGAGTGGAGCTGGGTGGTGCCTGTCCACCCCCATCCGTCCGTCCGTCCGGGTGAGACGGGGCCGTTCTTTCTCCCACCCCCCAGACAAGATCAGCTCCACCAACCCCCGGGTGATCGAGGACCCGCAGGCCCGGGCGCTCTGCAGCGACATGAAACGCTGCCTCTACTACGAGACCTGCGCCACCTACGGCCTCAACGTCGACCGGGTCTTCGGTGAAGGTAACCGCCGGCCGGGGGGGCTGAGCTGCTGCTTCCCTGTCTGCCACGGGCTGGGCCAGGACCCCAGGCAGCTCTACGTGGCTGGGCCTGGCGTGGTTCCTTCCCCCATGGAGCCCTGTGGCCGTGGCTGGGGTGGGCTCTCCCCGGGGGGGTCCCTGTGGCCGTGGCTGGGGCGGGCTCTCCCACGGGGGGGGGGGGTCCCTATGGTTGTGGCTGGGGCGGGCTCTCCCTCGGGGGGGGGGTGTCCCTGTGGCCGTGGCTGGGGCGGGCTGTCCCACGGGGGGGTCCCTCTAACTGTGGCTGGGGCGGGCTCTCCCTTGGGGGGTCCCTGTGGCTGTGGCTGGCGTGGGCTCTCCCTTGGGGAGGGGGTCCGCGTGGCCGTGGCTGGGGGGGGGTCCCTCTAACTGTGTCTGGGGCAGGCTCTCCCTCGTGGGGGTCCCCGTGGCCGTGGCTGGGGCGGGCTGTCCCTCGTGGGGGTCCCCGTGGCCGTGGCTGGGGCGGGCTCTCCCTCGTGGGGGTCCCCGTGGCCGTGGCTGGGGTGGGCTCTCCCTCGGGGGGGGGGTCCACGTGGCTCCCTGTCTCTCATGGGACTTTCCTTCCCCTCCCAGTCGCCCAGAAGGTCGTGACTCTGAAGAAGCAGCAGCAGCTCCTGGCCTCCTGCAAGTCCCTGCCCAGCACCCCCAGCCACTCGGCCGCCTCCACCCCCGTGGGCGGGATCCACCCTGGGCAGGTACGGCCAGCCGCGGCAGCCAGCGCCTCCCTTAGCCAGCAGGGGGCACCGCAGCACCCGGGGCGCCCCCTCCCCGGCCCCAGCCGCCTCCAGGAGCCGGCGGCGGGACAGCTCCAGCCCCCAACGGCACCGCGATCCCCGGGCCTGCCCGATCTGCCCGCTGAACCGGGGCAACTGGGACAAGCATGGCCCGGGGGGGGGGCATAGGCAGAGCTGGCACTGCCCTGGCCTGGGGGAGTGTGTGTGTCGGGGGGGGAGGGGAGAGAGCTGGCACTGCCCTGGCCTGGGGGAGTGTGTGTCGGGGGTGGGGGGGAGCTGGCACTGCCCTGGCCTGGGGGAGAGTGTGTGTCGGGGGGGGGGGGGGGGGGGGGGTTATAGGCAGAGAATAAAACCCAGGAGTCCTAACTCCCAGCCCCTGCTGCTTTAATCACTAGGCCCTACTCCCCTCCCAGAGCTGGGGACAGACCCCAGGAGTCCTGCCCCCGCCCCTCTAACCCCTAAACCCCCACATGCTCACTGCACTCCCTGGCCCCCAGCCCGTCGGGGGCATTTCCGGGGCCCAGGGGGAAAGGGGCCCATGGGCAGCCTGTGGCTCCGGGCAGGGGGACGCTGACGCCCGGTGCCCGGGGCTCTTTTCCAGGCCAGTAACGGAGGCCACACGAGCGATTACTCCTCCTCCTTGCCCTCTACGCCCAACATCAGCCACCGCGAGCTGCGGAGCGAAGGCTCGGTCGGGATCGGCACCCCCAGCTCCCTGCACCGCGGAGCCAAGCGCCGCACCAGCCTCTTCACGGTGAGCCCCCCCCCCCCATCTCTGGAGCTCCCGCCCGGGCACGGCTGAGGGTGCCGTTCCCCGGAGCCCCGTGCCGCTGCCGGCCACACACCGCCGTGGGCTGCAGCCACGCACCACAGCCACCAGGGATTGGGAACGCATGGGAAGGTGGGGCCCGGGCATGTGGGTTTGGCTCCCAGCCAGCTCAGTGGTGCCCCCTGGGGGCGGGACAGTGGTGTGTCCTGGGCCCGGCTCAGTGGCACCCCCTGGGGGCGGGACAGGACAGTGGTGTGTCCTGGGGCCGGCTCAGTGGCGCCCCCTGGGGGGGGGACAGGACAGTGGTGTGTCCTGGGCCCGGCTCCGTGGCTCCCCCTGGGGGCGGGACAGGACAGTGGTGTGGCCTGGGGCCGGCTCAGTGGCGCCCCCTGGGGGCGGGACAGGACAGTGGTGTATCCTGGGGCCGGCTCAGTGGTGCCCCCTGGGGGTGGGACAGGACAGTGGTGTATCCTGGGGCCGGCTCAGTGGCGCCCCCTGGGGGTGGGACAGGACAGTGGTGTATCCTGGGGCCGGCTCAGTGGTGCCCCCTGGGGGCGGGACAGTGGTGTGTCCTGGGCCCGGCTCAGTGGCGCCCCCTGGGGGCGGGACAGGACAGTGGTGTATCCTGGGGCTGGCTCAGTGGCGCCCCCTGGGGGCGGGACAGGACAGTGGTGTGTCCTGGGGCCGGCTCAGTGGAGCGCCCGGGGGCCGTGTTCCTTTTGCCGAGGGCTCCTTGTCGCGTTGCAGAACCGCCGGGGGAGCGATTCGGAGAAGAGGAGCCTGGACAGCAGAGGGGACAGCACGGGCAGTGGCCGCGCCATCCCAATCAAACAGGTGAGAGCCCCGGGCACAGCCGGGACCCGGCCACCTCGCCCCGTGGCAGCTGGCATCCCCCCCAGTGCCCGAGAGGTGCGCCCAGGATTTTCCTTTGCAACAGGGACATCCTCTCACACACACACACACACACACACACACACACACACACACACACAGCAAATGCACACACAGCCAACACACACACAGAGCAAACACTCACACAGCAAACACAGACACACAGAGCAAACACACAGCCAGCCAACACACACATACAGAGCAAACACACACCCAGCAAACACACACACACAGAGCAAACACACAGAGCAAACACACACCCAGCAAACACACAAACACACCCAGCAAACACACACACACTCAACAAACACAGACACACAGAGCAAACACACACCCAGCAAACACACCCAGCAAACGCACACACACTCACAACCCCAGCCAACACACACCCAGCCAACACACACATACAGAGCAAACACACACCCAGCAAACACACACCCACACACAGAGCAAACACGCACACAGCACACATACAGCACAGCACACACACACAGTAAACACACACACAGCAGACACGCACACAGCACAGCACACACACACACACACACACCCAGCATACACATACACACCGCCCGGCACATGCCTGCCCGCCCAGGAACACACACGGGGATGCACACAGCTCTGATGGCTTCAGCCCAGCCTCCCTGGTATTCGTGCATGTCCAGCTAGGGGTCTGACCCCGACTGGGGGGGAGCAGTCCCTGCGCCCAGCCAGCCCACCGCACACGCGGGCAAGCGCTGTCTCCACCTCCCTGGCCCTCCTGTGGCGGCTGACTGCCCAGATGCCAGGGGGTAAGCGGCATTGGCTGTAATCCACCCGCTGAGCCTCTCCATCCCCACCAGAGCGGGTGGGGACGGATCGGGGCGCGCAGGTCGCAGCTCCGCGGGGACCCGGCCCGCAGCCAGCGCACGGCCATGACCAGGTCTGCAATCCTGCGCTGGGCGGAGGCACCCAATAACCTCGGCGGGCGAGGGGTGTCCGGCGAGCACGGGTGAGCTATGAACGCAGGGAACCTCCCCCAGGCAGGGTGACCCACAGCCCTGGTCGTGGCTGGATACCGGCTGCGGGGGTCCCTGAGAGAAGGCGGTGGCCCCTAGTGGACAGAGCACTGGACAGGGACCCAGCCGACTTGGTTTTATTCCGAGCTCAGCCACCGACCGGCTCGGTGACCTGGCACCTGGCACAGCCTCGCTCTGTGCCTCAGTTTCCCCCTCTGTAAAAAGGAGGGGGGGGGGCCTCCTTGGCATGGATAACGCACTCTGCGGCCCTGGGCAGGCAGCCCCGGGAAGGGCACAGGGTTCGTCCCGAGGCCGGCGGGAGGCGGTGGCTCAGGGCTGGGCAGTCCCCCTTGCTCACCGTGGGACAAAGCAACAGGGTCACTCCAGGGATGGTGCCGTCACCATAGAGTATGGGAGCGGGAACTGCACTCGCTTGGTCCCTGGGACACAGGGTCCTTGGGGCTCACACTGAGCACCCCCCTGGGCTGTGGGCTGCACCCCGACTCACCCCGCTAGCCTCCCCTGATATGGGCAGTAGCCTGGAGGAACCCCGCACCCTCCCCCGCAACCCCTCTGGCCTTGGCTAACCTGCCCCACTCCCCCCAGAGCTTCCTGCTGAAACGCAGCGGCAATTCCCTCAACAAGGAATGGAAGAAGAAATACGTGACCCTGTCCTGCAACGGGCTCCTCTTCTACCACCCCAGCATCAACGTAAGTGCCGGGCCGGGCCCCCCGCGCCAGGGCCCTGCCCGGCTGAGCGCTCAGACCCCTCACCCGGTGTGGCTCGTTCAGCGGCTCTCCTGGTTTCCCCATCTCCCCCGGCCCGCTGAGCGCCAGCACTCAGGACCGGGCGCCCAATCTGCACCGTCCCGCCAGGGGAGAGGGGACACCGCCCCGTCGTCCGGGACCGGGGCCGGGCCAGGCGCCGTGGGGATGGGCAGGCAGGGCGGAGTTCGCTCCGCGGGGGCTTTGCGGTGACTCCCCGTCTCCCCCCTCCCCCTAGGATTACATTCACAGCACCCACGGGAAGGTGATGGATCTCCTGCGCACCACCGTCAAGGTGCCCGGCAAGCGCCCTCCCAGGGCCATCTCCGCCTGCAGCCCCTCCTCCAGCATCAACGGCCTGGTGCGGGACGTGAGCGGGGGGCAGGCACCCGAGGGTGGTGGTAAGTGACCGCGGGGCCCCGGCCTGTGCCGCCTCCCAGCTGGGCGTCAGCACCTGGACCCTGGGTGGTGGGCAGCCTGGGGGTCTCCCTGCTGCCGCGCCAGCCTGGCACCCCCAGGGAAGTGGGGGAGGTGGGGGCCTGAGGCTCGTGTGCGTAGGGGAGGCTGGCACACCGGGGGAGGCAGCTGGGAGGGCACGAGGGGGCCTGGCTCTCGCTGGGGAGGGAGGCCGGGCTGGGTGCCCCAGGAGGGTCTGGCATTCTAGGGTGACCCCAGGCCCCCACCGCCTGAGCCCTATGCCCAGCTGTCTAACACAGCTCAATGGTGACACCTAGTGGCCCGGTGGGTTGCTCCTTAGCTGTGCTCACCGGTGCCGGCTGGCACGCTGGGTCCATATGCCATCGTACGGGCCCAGCACGCTGTCTCGGCTGGATCCAAGCTCCTCCGCCTTGGGGAGACCCCTCAGCTCTCCTTCTCCCCCCCACAGCTAGCCTCTCCCCCGCAGCGCTGACCATCCCGACAGAACAAGCGGCCAAGGCCTCGGGGAAGGCGGACCGGCCCCTCCAGCGTTGCGCTTCGGCGGCCAGCGCCAAGACCTCCGGCGGGGGTAGGTTTGGCACTGCCCCCTGCAGCGCCTGGCGTCCCTCGCCAATGGCCGGAGAGCAGAGCGGGGGCAGGGAAGGCCACTGGGGGGGTAAGTGGCGGCTGTGGGGCAGGCTGGGCTCCCAGCAGGACCTCTGGGGATGGAGGCGCTGACGCTTCAGGCCTGATGCTGCCCAAGAGCCCCAGAGATTGAACCTGGAACCCCGATCACGCCCAGGGGCCCCCCGAAATCCCTCTCCAGAGCCTGACAGAGTGGCTGGCTCCCAATCCCTGAGAATGCCAGTGGGGTTCTCCGGGCACCGGGGGGGGGGGGGGGGGGGGGGAGGTTGGAAGATGGGTGGGACGTGGGGTGACTTCTCCTGCCCGTGTCTCTCTGCAGAGGGGTCCCCGGCAGGAGAACGGGTGTCCAGCCCTAGCCCCAGCCCCGGCGGCAAAGACCCGCCTCCTTCGCCCATGATTGACAGGAAGAAGCATCGCCGGAAGAAGCTGATGACCCCCTCGAAAACCGAGGGGTCGACGGGGCAGGCGGAAGGTGAGGGAGGCTGTCGCCGCGGTAACGCAGGGAGCCGCCCCTTGGCAGCCTCGTGAGCAGCACCCCTGGCTCGGGGGCCCCAGAGCACCCTGGGAACGGCCTCGGAGGAAGTCCCCGGAGCCGAGCAGGGAGGGGCAAGGGGGAGTCCGGGGGCCCTCGAGGTAGAAGACAAAGAGAGTCGGCTCGAGAGACTCTCGGACACCTTCGGCGGGCTCCCAGGGCACGAGTGGGGCTGCGTCTACACTGCAAAGCAACAGGGCTTGAACCCCAGGTCCCGGCTTGACTCCGGTTCGGCCCCTCCACCCCTGGGGGGTCCGGAGCCTGGATCCAAGCCCTGGGCTAGCGCGATTTGTGTGTAGACAGGAGTGGGTTCGGCTTGAGCCCGCGTTCGAACCCTGCAGTGTAGACGTACCCACGGGGAGACCCGCCCTGGCGGGGAAGGACTGCCACGGAGCCTGGGGGGGGCAGGGCGATACCGGCCCATACTGACAGCCAGACTCTGCGCCGTTTCATTCCCGCTCTGCGAATGGCTTCCCAGCACGCGCCCCCCACTCCCAGCCAGCTCTCCCCACGCCCCCCCACCTCTCCTGGGGGGGGGGCTCACACCGCTCACAGCTTCCTCCCTCCCCCACCAGCGCTTTGCCTCCCCTCCCCCCGGGTGGGATCCCCGTCTTCTGGCTTTTTCTCTTGACTGTCTCCCTTTATTCTCTCCTGCCTCCCGCCGCCCCCCCTGGACCCTCCGCAGCCAAGCGCAAAATGTGGAAATTAAAAACCTTTGGTAGTTTAAGAAATATTTATAAAACAGGTAACGCGCAGCGGCCGTCACGCGGTGCTGGTCTCACTCATGCATGTCGATGTGCTTCCATCGTGGGGTGCCGCCGGCCGCCTGGCTCCGGTGCCCCCCCCCCGGGGCGGAGCCCGGCCGTACCTAGGGCAAGGGGCAGGGCAGACAGCCGGGTGTCGAGCGCCATGCCAATCCCGCAAGTGCTGGCTGGCACAGGATGAAGGCAGGGGCACGGCTCTGACGACTTGTCATTGGCCCCTGCCCCGCCAGCTAGCTACATGCCCGCATGCTGCCTTGTCCGCTCATCCCAGCCAGGTCCCCCCGCGTCACAGCCACCCTCTGGCCAGCAGGGGGCAGTAAGTGCCACTTCGCGGGCGCTCCCGCCCCCGGGGACCGAGCTGCCAGCTCCCTCCTGACACTGCCCAGCTGGCCCCAGCTCCTTTAAAGGGGTATTTTGGGTCCTCCCTACAAATAAACCTGGAAGCAGGGGGGTGCTCGGCCAGGCAGGGAGCCCCTCACGCCCAGCCTTGGCGCCCCCTGTCCGGCAGACAGACCTCCCCCAGCCTGACCGTGGGTCGCTCCGGTGGGGTGCCCAGGTGGTGACGCTCCACCCGGGCTGGGGCTCCCTTTCCCTTCTGCAGAGGAGGAGAACTTCGAGTTCATCATCGTGTCGAGCACGGGCCAGACGTGGCACTTCGAGGCCGGCAGCTTCGAGGAGAGGGACGCCTGGGTCCAGGCGATCGAGAGCCAGATCCTGGCCAGCCTGCAGTGCTGCGAGAGCAGCAAAAACAAGGTGTGTCGGCCCCAGCTGCTCCCTGGGGCCAGCTGCCTCCTGGGGCATTTCCCCAGAGTCCTCTCTCTGCCATCCAGCCGCTGAGCCGCCAGGACAGCCTGGGAACTCCCTGCAAAGCCCTGCCCTGCCACCTGGGCGGGGCCCTGCCTGCCATCAGTCAGTCCCTTCAGAGAGGGAAATGCGGCCACTTCTGGGGGACAGCGGCCAAAGTGTACGGCCATGCGTTGGGGGTGGAACTGGGCCAAACCCCTTTCTCTGGGGTCTTTAATGTCTGTGCAGGGAACCCTCCCACAGGGAGCGATTCACCCCTGAGCAGAGGGGGAGCCCAAGGTGGGTGCCACTGACGTCCCACAAGGCAGAGGGGAGTCTGCCAGGACTAGAACTGGGGCCGTTTCAGCTCGGATGTGGCTCCCCTCGAGCCCCACGGCCTCCGCTGGGGTACACCTGGTCCATGTCCTGGCTCCGGGATGTCCCAGCTCCCCGGCTGCTTGGCCAACTGCCCCCCCCCTTTGCTCCCCGCAGGCCCGGATGGACAGCCAGAGCGAAGCGGTAGCCATCCAGGCCATCCGGAACGCCAGAGGCAATTCCCTGTGTGTGGACTGCGGGGCACCGAGTAAGTCTCACTCCTGGGGGGGGCAGGCGGCAGCGAGGCTGGTGCCGGGGGGGCTCTCCCTGGCCGGCTGGCTCCCAGACCGCGGCGCTGATGGGGAACTCTCCTCCCTCCCTTCCCCCAGACCCCACCTGGGCCAGCCTGAACCTGGGGGCGCTGATCTGCATCGAGTGCTCGGGCATTCACCGAAACCTGGGCACCCACCTGTCGCGGGTACGCTCGCTGGACCTCGACGACTGGCCCCTGGAGCTCACCCTGGTGCTGACGTCCATCGGCAACGAGACGGCCAACGGCATCTGGGAGAAGAACACCCAGGGACGCCGGAAGCCCACCTGCGAGTCGTCCCGGTGAGCGCCCTCCCCCATGTGCCAGCCCCATGCCCACCCCCGGGGGCTGGGCAGGAGCCGCTGGGGAAAGAGGCAGAGAAGGGAGAGTGCAGCCCCCCCTGTGGCCGGTGTTTCCTGGGGGTGACAGCTAATGGCTCAGGAATGGGGGAGGAGGGGGTGATGCTGAAAGGCCCCGGGAAATAACAATCCTCTCTCGCCTAGTAGGACCCTGTGGGCACCAGGCTATGGGCATTACCAGCCTGCTGGGGGGTGGAGGTTGCAGGCATCATGGGTTGGGCACTGCCAGGCCCCTGGGGGGGTACCCAGCTCTGGGCACTGCAGGTCCCTGGGGGGTACCCAGCTCTGGGCACTGCAGGTCCCTGGGGGGTACCCAGCTCTGGGCACTGCAGGTCCCTGGGGGGTACCCGGCCCCAGACACTGCAGGCCCCTGGGGGTACCTGATTCCAGATTTTGCCCAGGTCTCTGGAGGGTACCTGGCTCCGGACACTGCAGTCCCTGGGGGGTACCCGGCTCCAGGCACTGCAGTCCCTGGGGGGTACCCGGCTCCAGGCACTGCAGGCTCCTGGGGGGTACCCGGCTCCGGACACTGGAGTCCCGGGGGGGTACCCGGCTCCGGACACTGCAGTCCCTGGGGGGTTCCCGGCTCTGGGCCCTGGAGGTCCCTGGGGGGTACCCGGCTCCGGACACTGCGGTCCCTGGGGGGTACCCGGCTCCGGACACTGCAGTCCCTGGGGGGCGCCCGGCTCCGGGCACTGCAGTCCCTGGGGGGGACCCGGCTCCGGACACTGCAGTCCCTGGGGGGTACCCGGCTCTGGGCACTGCAGGTCCCTGGGGGGTACCCGGCTCCGGACACTGCAGTTTCCTGGAGGCGCCTGGCTCCAGGCACTGCAGGCCCCCGGGGGTACCCGGCTCGGGGCACTGCAGGTCCCTGGGGGTGCCTGGCTCTGGGCACTGCAGATCCCTGCGGGGTACCCAGCTCTGGGCACTGCAGGTCCCTGGGGGGTACCCGGCTCTGGGCACTGCAGGTCCCTGGGGGGTACCCGGCTCCGGACACTGCAGGTCCCTGGGGGGTACCCAGCTCTGGGCACTGCAGGTCCCTGGGGGTACCCGGCTCCGGACACTGCAGTCCCTGGGGGGTACCCGGCTCCGGACACTGCAGGCCCCCGGGGGTACCCGGCTCGGGGCTCTGCGTCTCTGCCCAGTCTGTCTGCATCGCTGGGCACACATCACCGCCCGTGTGCGTCTCTCGCCGCAGGGAGGAGCGGGAGTCGTGGATCCGGGCGAAGTACGAGCAGCGGCTGTTCCTGGCCCCGTTCCCCAGCCCCGAGATCCCGCTGGGGCAGCAGCTGTTCCGGGCCGTGCAGGAGAAGGACCTGGGCGCCGTGCTGCTGCTGCTGGCGCACAGCACCAAGGAGCTGATCAACACCTGCTCCGGGGACAAGGACCGGCGCACGGCCCTGCACTTGGCCTGCGACCTGCCCCACGTGGTCATCACCCAGCTGCTGGTCTGGGTACGTCCGGCTGCCTGGGACGCCGCGGGTCACGGGATCCGCTGCCCTCGCTCATAGCAAGCAGGGACCCGATGGGGAAGGGGCAGCAGCACACTGGGCTCCCCCTGAGCTTGGCAGGGGCCCATGTGCCCCCCCGGCCCTGTGGGCTGCGGGGCCGGGGTGCCAGCTGCAGGGCGTTCCAGCCACGAGCAAGCTTATAGCCGAGCTCCGCCCCGGCCTGCGGTGATGTCATAAACCTGGGCATTGTGATGTCACTGCCTGTTGCTCCAGCAAGGTCTGTGACATCACTGGTTGTGCGGGTACCCAGAGACCTATACGGGGTGGCCAATCCGAGCCAGCGAGCCCAGGGCGCCCCCCGGAGCTGGACAGATGGGATCCTCCTTAGCCCCGATCGCCCAGCCTGGGCCCCCCCCCCGAGCCAGTGGCACATCCCGGTGCCCCTGGCTGCTTGTTAGCCCGGGATTTCAGCTGCCGGAGGGGCGATCCCATAGCGATGCTTGGCTCCGGGACCCCCCCGGGGGGGGGTTGGTGCCCACTTCTGGGGCAGGCTAGCTCTGGTCCGGAGCCGCGCCCCCTCATCCCCGCCTCTCTGTCCGCAGTACGGCATCGAAGTGAAGGCCCGAGACGCGCTGGGCCACACGGCCCTTTTCTACGCCAGGCGAGCCGGGAGCCAGGAGTGCGCCGAGATCCTCCTGCAGCACGGCTGCCCCAGCGAGGGCCACGGCACCGTCGCCACGCCCGGCCTGCGCCGGAAAAGCAGCACCGCCAGCATGGGACGGTGTGACACTCGGACCGCCCTGGTATAGCCAGCCAGCCCCGCCAGACTGCCCCGTGCGGGGCCTTGGGGCTCAGCCCGGAGCGGGGGGGGAGACTGCCAACGCCTCGGCCCTCTGCAGAGCCCTCCCCAGCGGGCTCCGGGCCTGCCTCGGGCCACCTGGAACCGGGTGCGACGGAGCCCGAGCCCGACGCAGGGCTGGAGGGGAAGGACGCGGGGGTGGCCAGGGGAGAATTCCAGTGACAGGCCCATCCCGCGCGGGCTGCACCTGCCGGATGCCGAAGGGACGTTCGGCCGAATGGGCCCAGCTTTTCCGGGCACGGCTGGCGAGGCGGGTGCCCAGGTGAGGCCACCCCTGGGTGCTGGCTGGGCAGGACGCCGGGCGTCCCCATCCTCCGGCCAGTGTCGGACAATTTGTATTTTTGATGCTCTATTTATTACTCCGCCCCTGCTGGTGGGGCCCGTTCTGCCCCTGTCTCCTCGGGGCCCCTGCTGCCCCTCCCTACTGCGCCTCCTGTGTGGCTGGGCAGGGGATGGGAACATGCAGGACAAAGAGAGGCAGCTTTGTCAGAGCACAGGACTGAGAGCCAGGACTCCTGGGTTCTGTTCCTGGCTCTGGGAGGGCAGTGGGGGGGGGGGTCTAGTGGTCAGAGCACAGGGCTAGGAGCCAGGACTCCTGGGTTCTGTTCCTGGCTCTGGGAGGGCAGTGGGGGGGGTCTAGTGGTCAGAGCACAGGGCTAGGAGCCAGGACTCCTGGGTTCTGTTCCTGGCTCTGTCACTGACTTGCCCTGTGCCCCCCCGCGGGCCGCACCCTCCCCTCCTTCCCGCGGGGTTTAAGGACACGGCCGGGGTGGGGAGGGCTCCTTCGTTCCTGTCCGTAATGAGCTTTGACGGTGAAACAGGCTCAGTGTTGTGCCAAGGTGTTTGGGTTCCCAGCCTGCCCCGGGACAGCCAGGGACCCGCAGCAAGGGGAGAGGGCGGACGTTACCGGGGGTGGGGCTGATGGACCAAGTGTGGCCTGCAGCTGCCTCTGAGCTGGTGACCCCCACCCCCACCCATCTGATCCAGCTGCCACAGCCCTGAACCTCCAGTCCCTGCGGCCCCCCCCCCCCAATTAGTCCCCCTCCCATTCCATGAACGGGGGGAGGGGAAGCATCTGGTCCCGTTCCCCAGCTCTCTGGCTCCACCATGGCGGGGTGGGGGGTAGGGGACAGCCGTGCCCCCACCCCATGCGGCTGGGGGGCTCCCAACTGGGTGCACTGGCCCTGCGCAGACACCAGAGGGCGACAGTCTCCTTGCTACCGTTTTCAGAGTGGGGCTCTCAGCCAGCCCCTTGCGGCGTGTGGGGCGGCGTGTGGGGCTGGAGTCCGGGGCTCCACTGGGGTTTCTGGGAGGGGAGTGGGGGGCTGATGGGTTAAAGGGCGGGGCTGGGAGTCAGGACCTCTGGGTTGTGGAAGGGGAGTGAGGTCCAATGAGTAGAGCAGGGGGGGAGAGGGCTGGGAGCCAGGACGCCTGGGTGCTATCCCCAGCCCTGGGAGGGGCGTGGGGGCTGGTGGGATAGAGCCAGGCAGGGGCTGGGAGTCAGGACGCCTGGGTTCTCCCTGCTGTAGACAAGGTGGTCCCTGGATGGCTCAGGCAGAGATGCAGGGCAGGTGTCCCCTCGTTGGTTATCAGCAGGGTCACCTCCCCCATCCCAGACAGAGGCGCCAACCCACCCCCGCCCCCCCTTTGCCAGCCTGCGCCCACTGAGCCAAGCTCCCGTTTCATGCTCCAAACCCAGCCGGAGGCACTGGGCTGCCCCACGTCCGCCCCTCCCTGCCAGCACCTCTCTGAAAAGCAGCATCCCTTCCCAGGCCCGGGCGAGGGGGGGGCGCCGCCTGGCACGGGGCATTGACACCCCCCGCCCGTGGGTCATCCATACAGGAGCTGGCCCAGCACCTCCTTAGCGCCAGGCCCAGCATTCAACCCATTCCTGTTGTACAAAGTCCCCGTCCCCTTGCCCCACCGACCGGCCTTTCCCAGCCTCCTCTCGGGCCCCTGTTTTAATTTATTTGCTTCTCCGAGCATTCGGCTGGTGCCAGAACTCTCCCGCCGTCCCTCTCGCTGGCTCTTCCACGGGTTGGCAGCTCCCCCGGCACACTGTTTACTGGGCACGCGTGGCCCTTCGGTGTTGTGTGGCCCCGGCCGAGGCCTCCGAAAGTGGCTGTTGTGAGTGACGTGGTGTCAGGCTTTATTTCGATACGTGATCAGGGTAATACAGACACACACACCCCCACCAATCGGCCATCCCTGCCGCTGCCTGGGGCGCTGGCTGGCACGTTACCCCCCATGCTGAGTTGAAAGCCACGCCCGCTGTTTCTTGCTTTAATTCCAGGCCTGGGTGGGGGTTGATCTTCGGGGGCCGGGGGGGGTCCAGGCCGAGTGGCTGGGCCCGACCGTGAGTTTAGCGGGCCGAGAGCGCCATGGCTTTCCGCTGGGCCCACAGCCGGCCCCCAACTCTCCCCCGTTCTTCCAAACCAGCTGGGCAGCTCAGTTCATGAATGTACGGCTACCGTGTTGCACAAAGAAAGCCTCGCCCTCCCTCTCTGCGGTGGCCCCCGGGGGGCCAGAGCCAGGCCTAGGGGGCAGGGACGCTGCCCCATCCCTCCAACTGCCAGCGCTGCCATAGGCTCCAGGGGACGGGGCAACCGGGCTAAACCGGGGCGGGGGGGGGTGTAACTGACCGGCCTGCGCAGCATCGCAATGGCTCTACCCCTCGGGAGGCGGGTAGCGGACGTTGGCAGGGAAGTGGGGGGTCTGGGAGGCTGGGGGAGGAAGCAGCCTGCTGCAGGGTCCACCCCGGCCCCGGGCGTGGCTGGATCGGGGCGGGGGGCGTGTGTGTGTGTGGGGGTGGGTGGGCATGGCCAGCTGGCACTGACACCAGTGGCCGTGTACAGCGTTTTAATCTCTTGGATTGTAACTGTAAGTACGTAACAATGTCAGATTTAGAGCTGTAGCGTGTGCCTGGTTATTTCTGCTGGGAGCGACCCTTCCTGCAGCGCAAGCAGGGGCTGGGGCAGGCGCTGGGGGGGGGGGCATCAGGCAGGGGAGATGGGGGGAACAGGACCCCTGTAGCTCGCTCTGCATCAGCGTTTTTGTTGCCCACAGGAAAGTGGCCAAGCGAAGCTGATCTTCGTGCCGTGGCTGCCGAGGGCTCCGTGGCCGAGCAGCAGGAGCCACCCGCAGCCCCGCGTGGCACGAGCAAAGAAAATCGGGGGGGCGGGGGGGGTTCTGAGGCTGCCAAAGGCGGGGCAGGGCTTGGGTCGCTGCCTTGCCCCCTGCTGGAACCAGGCACCGGGTCCTGAGCCTCCCCCGGCAGCTTATGGCCTTGGCGGGAGCAGCTGGGAATTCGCCCCAGAGCGGCCAGCGAGTGGATTCTCGCAGGCACCGAGGTTAGCGCACGCTGCCGCTGCCCCAGCATCCCCATGGGCAGCGGGCAGGGGGGCCTGCCAGGCAGCAAAGGGCAGACTGGCAGGGACAGGGTGGGGGCTGACGGGAAACGGAGCCTTCCCATTAGCAGCACCTGCTCCCTTGGGGACTGGGTCAGCAGAGAGCCCATGGCCCGAACGGGCCCCACAGCCTGGCACCCCCTAAGGAAGGCCACGGGGATACACGCTGCCTGTCCTGGGGATACACAGGGGATTTGTCTGCCACCTGGCTCGATCCCCCATCGCTGAGAGGCCCTGGGTGCCTCGTGTCCACACCCCCCCCCCCGTGATCAGTGCAGTGGGCTTCCCCCCCCCCCCCCAACCCAAGGACAAACCCTCGTTTCACCCGGAGGTAGCTAAAGAGAAGGGAGTTTTGTAATGACGATAGGACACCTTATATGTAGACAGGATCTGCCCCCCCCCCTTAGCTGGGGGCCCCCCAAACTCCCTCGGGTTGTACCCAAGAACAACCTCTCCCCAAACCCACTGAGGTGCCCTGCTTGAGAGCCCCCCTGTCACGGAGTGTGGGGGAGTCCGGGCCCTGCACCCCCAGCTTCCTGCGATTCACCATAACTCTCAGCCAGCCAGTAAAACAGAAGGTTTATTGAGACGACAGGAACACAGTCCAAAACAGGGCTTGCCAGTACAGACAACAGGATCCCCTTTAGTTAGGTCCATCTGGGGGGCCCAGGGAGGCCACTCTCCCCGCTGGGAAGCCCCAGCCCCGTCAGAGTCCCCTCTTCCTTCCTAGCCAGCTTCCCCCAACTCCCCACTCCTTCCAGGCGTCTCCTTTCTCCCTTCCCCCACGGCTCCTCCCCCAGGCTTTGTCCTGTGTCCAGGTTCCCAGTCAAAGGTGTTACCTGGTCTCCAACTCCCCTCCTGGGTTCTCATGTTACATGCTCAGGTATCTCCCTTCCCCCATGCAGACAGTCCCAGCTCAGCTCTCCTGCAACCTTCCCCCTCAGTATTCAAATAACCCAACAAAACATTCTCACTTCGTCACCCCCCCCTCCCCCCAATCCACATCTCTGAGCTCACGCTCCAGCGCCAAATACCCCCTCCCTCCCCGCTGTCGCCTTTATACAGCCCCTGGCACCGTGGGTCCAGGCACCAAGCACCTCACACTGGTTATAAAGCACCGCCGGTGTAACCCCGGCCCTTGGGGTTCAGCTCCCTCCGCGGAGCCCCCGCCAGTCACCTCTCCCTGGGCACCGTGCGATTCCAGGCCGTTAGAGCCGGCTGGTAGCGGGGCCGGTATCCGTGCGGGCGCAGGTGTCGGCTCAAGTATTCCAACAGGTACATCTCCTCCGGGCTGACGTAGTGGAAGGAGATGGATAAATCCGAGCAGCTCTGGGGACCCTGTGGGGATGAGAACGAACCAAGCTCAGGCTGGCTGGGCCCGGGGGGCTGCATCCCACCCCCGACTGAGTGGGGCGGCCTTGGAGCCAACACGGCTACACCCCGAGGGCAGCAATTGACGCCACCCTGCCCCCAAGCCGCTGCCAGTCACAATTCCCACCACCACCACCACCTTCGTGCCCCGATGCGCAGACGTCGGCCCAAGGATTCTGGCGCCGTGCAGGGAGAGGCTGGCTGTGCAGCACAGCACATGGGGATAGGGGGTCCCTTTAGTGCCGCAGGCATCACATAGAATCATAGAATCATAGAATCTCAGGGTTGGAAGGGACCTCAGGAGGTATCTAGTCCCACTCCCTGCTCAAAGCAGGACCTAATCCCAACTAAATCATCCCAGCC
>QXTE01000157.1:3543035-3568689 GCA_003942145.1 Platysternon megacephalum
GGCTACACCCCGAGGGCAGCAATTGACGCCACCCTGCCCCCAAGCCGCTGCCAGTCACAATTCCCACCACCACCACCACCTTCGTGCCCCGATGCGCAGACGTCGGCCCAAGGATTCTGGCGCCGTGCAGGGAGAGGCTGGCTGTGCAGCACAGCACATGGGGATAGGGGGTCCCTTTAGTGCCGCAGGCATCACATAGAATCATAGAATCATAGAATCTCAGGGTTGGAAGGGACCTCAGGAGGTATCTAGTCCCACTCCCTGCTCAAAGCAGGACCTAATCCCAACTAAATCATCCCAGCCTTTGTCAAGCCGGGCCTTAAAAACCTCTAAGGAAGGAGATTCCACCACCTCCCTAGGTAACCCATTCCAGTGCTTCACCACCCTCCTAGTGAAAAAGTTTTTCCTAATATCCAACCTAAACCTTCCCCACTGCAACTTGAGACCATTGCTCCTTGTTCTGTCATCTGCCACCACTGAGAACAGCCGAGCTCCATCCTCTTTGGAACCCCCCTTCAGGTAGTTGAAGGCGGTTATCAAATCCCCCCTCACTCTTCTCTTCTGCAGACTAAACAAGCCCAGTTCCCTCAGCCTCTCCTCGTAAGTCATGTGCCCCAACCCCCCTAATCATTTTTGTTGCCCTCCGCTGGACTCTCTCCAATTTGTCCACATTCCTTCTGTAGCGGGCGGACCAAAACTGGACACAATACTCGAGGTGTGGCCTCACCAGTGCTGAATAGAGGGGAATAATCACTTCCCTCGATCTGCTGGCAATGCTCCTACTACTGCAGCCCAATATGCTGCCTTCTTGGCAACAAGGGCCCACTGCTGACTCATATCCAGCTTCTCCTCCACTGTAATCCCCAGGTCCTTTTCTGCAGAACTGCTGCTTAGCCAGTTGGTCCCCAGCCTGTAGCGGTGCAGGGGATTCTTCCTTCCTAAGTGCAGGACTCTGCGTTTGTCCTTGTTGAACTTCATCAGATTACAGGTCAACCCCCCACTCCCATGTCACTTGGAAGTGTGGTGCCTGGGAACGGGCGATGGGGATGGATCACGTGATGATTCCCTGTTCTGTTCATTCCCTCTGGGGCACCTGGCATTGGCCACTGTCGGAAGACGGGACACTGGGCCATTGCTCTGACCCAGATGTGGCCGTTCTTATGTTTAATACACTCACAGCCCGATCTGGAGAAAGCCCAGCAAGGCAGGAATGTTTGACCCTAACGAGCCGGTGACTAAGAGGGACCATTAGTCACACTACTGGCTCCTACGGCCTATTAAGGGTCTGCCTATAAAGGATTCATTTATGTTATAACCATGTTGCTGCCGTGAGTGATAGGTGGTTAGAAGCTCCTCAGCGTTACGAGAAGCGTGGTGGTGGCGCTAATATTTATTTATTCAAAGGCCTGGTCTGCTTTTGCGAGCCCTTTCTCAGCGGTTTAGAAACGGCTCCGTCACACGGCGGCCGCCCAGCCAACGCCCTGATGGAGAGATGGTGGCTCAGAACACGACTACGTGAATTCAACCAACTGTGCTAGGAAAGAAACCTGTCCCGGGGGTCGGAGAGCTTATAACTGGGGGAAACAGCTGATCTGGACCACCAGAGTAAGAGACAGAATCCTGCCCCCCAATGGCCTGCGAAGGGGTGCACACCTCAACCGCTGGATGACTTTCTCCGGCCTGGGTTAAGCAGAGGTTCAGCACCTGGCTCATGAGGGTCCCCGCTGGCCTTGAAACCGACCAAGAGCCGACCGGCTGGGTCATGGGGATCGAACCCAAGACCACTGGATCTAAGCGCATGAGCCAGCAGACCCAGATCTGTTGGCCAAGGCTGCAGCAGGCTCATGTGGCCCAGCCAGCACGGGGGGGGGGGAGAAGAAGTGGGGGGGACAGAGCAGGACATCGAGCCCCACGGCATCCACACAGCGGCATAGGCACCATCTGTAGTGAGTGGGCGGAGCTGGGCTGGTGGGCGGAGCTGGGCTGGTAGGCGGAGCCAAGAACAGTGCTGGGAATCATGGGACCATGACGGTCTGGTCTTAAGAGCTACGAGGCCCAGTATTCCTCTGACCGGGCCACCCACCTCTCGGCTGCCCCCCACTCCCGCCCCGAGCCGGGACTCCCGGACACTCACCAGCAGGATGGGGTAGAAGGAGTAGGTGGGATAATAGTAATCAAGCCGGAGATTCTCCATCAAGTGCCTCTCTGGGGGGAAGGGGTGGAAGGTCTCCCGCCCCTCAGTGTCCCGGGAGTCCCCCGCCTGCACCCCCATCTTCTCCATGCACTGGCCCAGCTCCAGGTCCTCCACCGGGCCGGTGTGGGTGCACACCTGGGTCCTGAAGCCCTCCACGAAGCGCCTCAGGGCCTCCTTGCTGAGGACGTAGCCGGCCCCGCCGCTCATGTAGCCCTGCTTGACGAAGGGCTTGAAGCGCTTCCCGAAGTAGACGGGCTCCTCGGGCGTGTGGTTGGCCAGCAGCCAGCGCAGGTTGTCCAGCACCACGAAGGTGTCGTCGTCCGCCTTGAGGAACCAGTCGGCCTGCTCCAGGTGGTGCTGGTGGACGTACTGGAAAGCCCGGATGGTTTTCCAGTACAGCTGGTCCCGGCCTTCCTTGGCGTCCAGCCCCACGGTGGGGAAGCCGTCGTCCCGCACCGAGCTCATGAACAGCACCACGTTGCAGTGCCGCACCCACGTGGCCTGGACGTGCCGGGCCTTGGTCTCCAGGTTGCTGGGGCCCGTCATGACCCAGCACAGGATCCGCACCTTGCTATACAGCTCGGCCGCAGTCGCGTTGTCCTCCCCTGGGAACAGAAGGGCAACGCCTTATTTCTAGGTCCCTACCAAATTCACGGGTCCATTTCGGTCAATTTCACAGTCAGAGGATTTTAAAAATGGTAAATTTCATGATTTCAGCTATTTCAATCTGGAATGTCACTGTGTTGTAACTGGGGGGGTCCTGACCCAAAAATGGGTTATGTGTGTGTGTGTGGGGGGGGGGGGAAATCGCAGGATTATTGTAGAGGGGTTGCAGTACTGCCAGGAGCGCCGCCAGCTTTTTCGGCGCCCTAGGCGGCGGAAGGTCCCGCCCCCGAAATGCCGCCCCCGACAGGGGCAGCGGAAGGTCCCGCCCCTAAAATTCCGCTGACGACCGGGGTGCCAGCGCCCCCCTGAGTACTGCCACCCTTACTTCTGCGCTGCTGCTGACGGCGGCGCTGCCTTCAGAGCTGGGCGGCCGGAGAGCGGTGGCTGCTGGCCAGGAGTCCAGCTCCGAAGGCAGCGCCGCTCGGATACTCTACACCCCACGAGAGATAAGGGGGCACAGTGGTCCCACAGTCCCAGGCTGCACCCCGGGGATCCCATCACAGTGGCGCAGCGAGCGGGGTGAAATACACAGCTTGTTGTACAGAGCAAGATTTGCATTTGATACACTGGTGTAAAGATTGTACGGGAGGCTTTAAGTGTGGTGGCTGAGGACAGTCAGGAGGCGGCTACCGGTTTGTTATTTCCTGTTTGCTTATTTCGGGAAAGGGAAGTAGGGACAGAAAAGCCGGAAAATGAGTGAAAGCGGTGAAGCGATTGTGCAGTTGGAGCTTTTTAGACTGCAGGTTGCAGAAAAAGAGAGAGAGCACCAGAGACTATTGCAACTGATTTAGTTGGGGACTGGTCCTGCTTTGAGCAGGGGGTTGGACTAGATACCTCCTGAGGTCCCTTCCAACCCTGATCTTCTCTGATTCTATGATTGAACTGAAAGAACTGCAGATAAAGGAGAAGGAAAGAGAAAGAAGTGAAAACACCAACTGAACCTGCTAGAGAAGCAGAAGCAGAACCCACCGACCCCAGCGATTCCCATCACTCCAAGAATCCACAATTGGGACCACTTGTGTCCTGCATACAACGAGGCAGACGATCTGGCTGAATATCTGAGCACCGTTGAAAGGCCGTGTGCAGTGCATGAAATCCCTGATGATAAGAGAGTTCCTACCCTGATTGCAAAATTAACTGGTAAAGCTCTGAATGGATTCAGTGAAATGCCTATTGAGGATGCTTTAGAGCAGGGGTAGGCAACCTATGGCACGGGTGCCGAAGGCGGCACGCCAACTGATTTTCAGTGGCACTCACATTGCTCGGGTCCTGGCCACCAGTCCGGGGGGGGGGGGGCTCTGCATTTTAATTTAATTTTAAATGAAGCTTCTTAAACATTTTAAAAACCTTATTTACTTTACATACAACCAGTAGCGGCGCCAGCTTTGCCGGCGCCCTAGGCGGCGGAAGGTCCAGCCCCCGAAATCCCGCCCCCAACAGCGGCAGCGGAAGGTCCCGCCCCCAAATTTCTACAGGGGGCGGGGGCGCAGGCGCCCCCAAAATAGCAGCGCCCTAGGCAACCGCCTAGCTCGCCTAATGGGAGCGCCGGCCCTGCATACAACAACTGGTGAGTTATATATTATAGACTTATAGAAAGAGACCTTCTAAAAACGTTAAAATGTATTGGCACGCGAAACCTTAAATCAGAGTGAATAAATGAAGACTCGGCACCCCACTTCTGAAAGGTTGCCGAAAATGTTTTGACCGTGGGGGTAATGGAACACCTCCTAGTCGACCTGCTTCTGGGTAAGGATTTTTTCCCTGTAGCTCAGGTTAAAGTATTTGCCTGCAGCAGGAGGGAGTTTTATGCTGGGACTCCCGAGGGAAAGGGGAAGGTCTCAGGAACGGCTGAGGGAAGAGGGGAGAGTCTCTTTGACTCCTCTGCAGCAGGGGGGAAGCCACATGCTTCCAGGTGGGAGGGTGGCTGAGACCAACTCCTGCATTGCAGCTGGAGGCAACACCACAACAGGAAGGGATGGGAGTGTGATGCCTGTCAGGGAGAGACCTGTCCAGGCCGTTAGCTGCCAGCAGGTCGCAGATGAACCAGAGACAGACCCCGCTCTAGGGAGCAGAGAGCAATGTGTCCCAGAGGGGAGCCCAGAGAAGGGACAGGGAATCTCAGAAACCACTGAGGTAGGTGAGGATTCCTGTGACTCTAACACAGGGAAGCAGGGTGCTTCCGAGTATGGGAGGGGCTGAGACTAGCTCCTTTCCAGCAGAAGGCAACATGCCCTCAGGATCGGGGGCAGGAGAGGGGTTGTCAGTGATTAAGGAAACTGTCCCAGTTGGTAGCTGGCAGAGTTTTGCAGCTGAACAAGGGATAGATCCCTTCCTAGGGAACACAGAGAGATGTGTTTTAGAAGGGGGCCCAGACGAGGAAACTGGGGAAGGAATAGTGGGGGTTGTGACGTTATGAGTGTAATATAATATTTCATTGGAAGGTGACAGAGCCAGAAAGAGTTAATTAACTCACAGACTAACCTGACCCATGGGTGAACCTTAAGGACTGGTTAGGAAGATAGGTAAAGGAAGAGAGCTTTGAAATGCACGTCTGCATTGTTAGAGATCTCAAGGGTAGATGTTTGCTCAGGTCTTGTGATGTAAGCAAACAAGTCTTGTCTATTGCTATAACTTTAATTCAAAGATCAAAAAAGGAGTATTAACATTTATGATGATACTTGAGGGAAATAGTATTATTGTCTCTATGTCTCTTTGAAGGTTGTAGTAACCTGTAGCTGAACTGTTTAATGGATAAATTACCCTGTGCTAATTGCCATGATGTTTAGAGGAAGGAGAATTAAGCCTATTGTTTTCTCAGGCCGAAAGGCTGCTGGAAATGTATAAGAACCCTGGGACATGATCATACATCATCTCAGATCTGCTTTGGGTTTCAAGAGGGGGGAACCTTAAGCCATAAGGATTGAGATCCCCAGTCTTTGACTGGAGCCACCCTGAATATGGACATTGGACTATAACCTATGGACTATTTCTAAAAGGACTTTTGGCAACTACAAGCTCACCTCTGCTATGTATCTAAACCTCAAGAATTGAATNTGTCTGCCCCGTTTTGTTTGCAGTTCACTCTAATTGAGTGACCTCAGCTGGCTCCCACGGGCAGCACCGTCACAGGGGTACAGGAATGTCTCCTCAGTGGTCACTTGGGAGAGGTTGCCCAGGACTGAATGGCTGGGTCAACATCTGTGCACCCAGGCACTCAGCCTGTGACCCAGGTTTTAAGAGGGACCTGTGTAACCGACCTCCTGGAGGGGAGCAGTCACACAGCTGACTTCTCAGGGACAGAGAAAGGGGTGGCGGAGGGTACCCCAATCCAGGTCCCAGTTTTTCAGGAGGCTATTTCTGATAAGTGTTTGGAAAGTAACTGTGTCTCTTTAAATCAAGATGCCGCTCCAATGCCTGTGATAAGAGAGGAGTTGGAACCAGGAAATGGCCAGGTGGTAATTTGCCAGAATACAAATGACCCAACTGACAGAGAGGGGGGTGTTTTCCCCCGGGCTGGTGAGAGACAGGGAGCAGTTGTGGGAAAGCTGCTGGGAAAAGGTGAATCTGATCAAAGGGTAAACACACCTAGCCCAGAGAGCACAGATCACAGCCCTCTAGGAACAGGGGGCAGGGAAGGACTCAGTGCTGGGAGGGGGGAAACACAGGGGAACCCCCAAAAGGAAGCTGGATGTTTTGCATTTGTACAGTCCTGGGGTTGGGAGACAGCTCCCCGAAGGGCCAGCCCATGTGCAGGATCCCCCTGGATCCCTGTCTTGCCAGACCCTGACGTACCAAAATCCCAGAGACATGATTAAACGAAGAACCCAGGCAGAAGGGAACACTAGAGGGAGGGAAAGAAAAGCCAGCGCCGGAGTACATGGGAGGGAGACAAAGGACACCATGGTGTCAAGTATCAGGTGGTAGCCGTGTTAATCTGTATCCACAAAAACAACGAGGAGTCCGGTGGCACCTTAAGGACTAACAGATTTATTTGGGCATAAGCTTTTGTGGGTAAAAAACCCACTTCTTCAGATGCATGGAGTGGAAGTTACAGCTGCAGGCATTCTATACTGACACAGGAAGAGACGGGAATCACCTCACAAGTGGAGAACCAGTGTTGACAGGGCCGATCCGATCAGGGGGGGTCTGGTCCACACCCAATAACAGACGAGGAGGTGTCAATTCCAGGAGGGGCAAAGCTGTTTTTGTAATGAGCCAGCCACTCCCAGTCCCTATTCAAGCCCAAATTAATGGTGTTAACTTTGCAAATGAATTTTAGTTCTGCTGTTTCTCTTTGACGTCTGTTTCTGAAGTTTTTTTGTTCAAGAATAGTGACTTTTAAATCTGTTATAGAATGTCCAGGGAAGTTGAAGTTGTGACGTTATGAGTGTAATATAATATCTCATGACAGGGCCAGAAAGAGTTAATTAACTCAGAATAATCTGACCTAGGGATGAACCTTAAAAACTGGTTAGAAAGATAGGTAAATAAATAAAGCTTTAAAACGCAAGTCTGCATTGTTAGGGATCTCAAGGGTAAATGTTTGCTCAGGTCTTGTGGTGTCAGCAAACAGGTCTTGTCTATATGTCTCTTTAAAGGTTGTAGTAACCTGTAGCTGAACTGTTTAATGGNGGTTTTATCCACGAAAGCTTATGCCCAAATAAATCTGTTAGTCTTTCAGGTGCCACCGGACTCCTTGTTGTTTTTAAAGGACACCATGCGTAATGAACAAACCAACCTCGAACCAGACTCTCTGAACAGAGGACGTGGTATAAAAATACCGGTAAACGCCCAGCTGTGATAAAAATTTTGATATTAATGTTAAGTCTTGGGATAAGAATTTTGATACCAGTGTTAAACCTTGTGATAAGATACATTATGCACAATTTTTGGGAAGAGCCTTGGAACACGCTAGAAATGGTAATTGGGGACACCTGTAATATTAAGAAATTTTTATGATAATGCTGCTTCTCAGTTAATACCTGTAAACAGATTTAAACCTCACCACAGCAGAGAAACCTAACAAATCTGATTTGCTGTGTGAAGGGGGAAACTGAGGCACGCCACCTCATGGCCTTGATGGCTGGATGCCAAAAGAGCCATAATACAAACTGCCTTCGAGATAGTCAGTGACTAACCCTCTAAGGGGGGCGGTGTGACATTCTATACCTTGGGGGAGCACCCTGTAACCCCCATATTCCTCATTTATATATAATTGTGATATTGCATATAAAGCATGTTATGTGAGATATCAGGGAAAGGTTATGATCTGCTGAAAGCCGTTGTTCTATCTAAATATTGTGACAGGGTCGGGCCAGATGGCTACAGGAGAGTGATTGAAGGCAGATATATTAGCCTCAGATTAAGCAGGTCCCTTTCCCCTTGGTAAGGTAACAGGGGCGGTTCCAGACTTGCTGGAACCAATTAAGGCAGGCAGGGTAATTAGGACACCTGGAGCCAATTAAGAAGCTGCTAGAATCAATTAAGACAGGCAGGCTAATCAGGGCACCTGGTTTAAAAAGGACCTCACTTCAGTCAGTGAGGGGCACACAAGGAGCAGGGAGTGAGAGGGCGTGCTGCTGGAGGAGGACTGAGGCATACAAACACTATGGCATCAGGAGGAAGGTCCTGTGGTGAGGATAAAGAAAGTGTTGGGAGGAGGCCATGGGGAAGTAACCCAGGGAGTTGTAGTTGTCACACAGGTGTTACATGTCACGCAGGTGTTACATGATCCACAGGGCCCTGGGCTGGAACCCAGAGTAGAACCCAGGTTCTCCCCATCCCCCCAACTCCCTATTGGATACAGGAGGAATTGACCTGGACTGTGGGTCCCACCAGAGGGGAAGGTCCCTGGCCTGTCCCCCGACCCACTAGGTGGGACACAGAGACTGCGGGGGCTTGTTCTCCTCCCTTTCCCCAGGCTGGCCAGTGATGAGGGGAGCTGAGTCAACGGCACGTTTGAGCCGCTAGCAAAAGTGCCCAAACCGGGGGCTGCCGTGAATCTCGGAGGCGAGCAAACCCGCCACTAAGCGCAGGCCCCCCCGAAGCAGAGGAGGAACTTTGTCACAATCTTCGTGCATGTGAAGTTAGGCGATTGTGTTGTAGGGTTGTCAGTAAAACGTGCTGTAAGTTGGGGAATCAGTCAGCTATTAGCTCTCCAGAGACAACAGCAAGGAAAGTAACCAACGGCCATTGTCCTGCAAGGGAGTTACAATTCAGTGACTCACCTCCATACGGCCGCACTAGGGGAATTGCTCAACCTGGCCTGGAGCCTCAGCAACGCACCCAGACGTGCCTGGACTTGTGGTCTCCAAGCACATGGACTTAGGGCTTTGTCTACACTGGTACTTTACAGTGCTGCAAAATCACTCCCGCGCTGCAAGTTACAGTCCACCAGCGCCGGGCGCTATTCCTCTCGGGGGTGAGGTTAACGTTGCCAGTGAAGACGTGCCCTTAGGGTATACAACAGAACACAGGGCCCCATGCTTGGCCTTTCTCCCTCCCCCACCTGTGCTGCAAGCAACAAGGACGCTCAGAAGACTGAAAACTCCAAGAGGAGTCTGGCCCAGGTTTCAAGGGTGAAACCTGCGTACTATGAACTGCAATATCCAGTGGGGTGAGAGAACCTGCGTAATCTAGACGTTGCCCAGTCTAATAAAGTTGAGACTTTAGACTGCGTGCTTATCTTTTCTTTTGGTAACTAACTCTGACTTTTTGCCTATCGCTTATAATCACTTAAAATCTATCTTTTGTAGTCAATAAACTTCTTTTACTGTTTATATCTTTACCAGTGAGTTTGCCTGAAGTGTTTGGTAAATCTACTCAGGTTTGCAAAGGCTGGTGTATGTCCACTTTCCATTGATGAAGCGGTGAACCAATTAATACATTTGCACTGCTCGGCTTGAGCAGTGCAGGATGGTATATTCCTGGGGTACAGTGCTGGGAACTGGGGGGATTTGGCTGGTGCCTTTCTCCATGTGATTCACGAGCGGCTCAGGGAGCATTCCTGCAATCTAGCTGGGTGTGGGGCTCCACATGCGGTTATGCTGAGTGATCACAGCGCCTGGAGGGGTTTGCTGCTTGTCACTAGCAAGGCATTGTGAGAGACAGCCCAGGCTGGAGAGTTAAGGGGGCCCAGTGGTCCCAGGTTTGCGCCCCGGGGATCCCAACACAGGTGCCTCCAGACGCAGCGCAGAAGTGCGGGTGGCCTGGTTTGGTGTTACCACCCTTACTTCTGAGCTCTTGCCTTTAGAGCTGGGCCATCAGCTGCCACTCTCCAGCCATCCAGCTCTGTAGGCAGAGCAGAAGTAAGGGTAGCCATACCGTGAACCCCCTACGATAACCTTGTGACCCCCTTTTGGGTCAGGATCCCCAGTTTGAGAACCGCTGGTCTCCCCTGTGAAATCTGTATAGTGCAGGGTAAAAGCACACAACAGACCAGATTTCACGGTCCGTGATGCAGTTTTCATGGCCATGAATTTGGTAGGGCCCTATTTATTTCCCAGCAGACACTCGGCCATTTCCATCCCCCCACTCCCACGTAATGGCCCTTCGGCCAGGCCGGCTGCATTACAACCTCCTCTGTGACGGAGGCGAGTGGGACAGTCCCGGCTACAGAGCCTGGCTCCTTTGCTGCGGACAGGCCTGGTTCACTCCCTGGCACCCATCCCAAGGGCTTTCACTCGCCACTCCTTGCATGGCACCCCTGGGAGACTGGCAGCCGCGCTGGGCCCTGAACGCAGAGGTTGCGGAGATTCCTCGCCTTGCACCGGTGCCTGGCTCCTGTCCCTTTGCGCACTAATAACACTGCCTGGCCGCTGATCTCAAAGCCCCTACTCACTGAGGTCACCGTCCTTAGCCCCATTTTGCAGATGGAGAAACCGAGGCTCAGCGAGAGGCAGGCATGTGCCCCGGGTCACCCGTCCGGCCAGTGGCAGAGACGCCGATAAAACTACGTCTCCTGACGCCCAGGCCACTGCTCTACCCACTGGGCCGCACTGCCTCTGTACATGCCCCAGGACCAGTGAAATCTGCACGGACAACCCTGGGAGGGGGATTTCCCTGACCCAGGTCTGGGGAGAGGGGTCAGCTATGGCATTAGAAAGACTGTGTCCATCCCTCACCTGAGTGGGGCTGATAGTAGTGGGTCCTTTGCACCGGCGCTGACGTGCTCTGCTCTGTCCTGAAGGCGTAGATGAAGGTAAATCCTATGGCAAGCCCCACGGCCATGCCTAGGAAAAGCCACAGGTCTTGTGTCCTGGGGAGGAGCTTCATGGCGAGGCGGCCCGTCCGATCTGTATGAGGTGACCCAGAATAAGCAGCCTGCCCACGACACAGGAGTCCCCACTAGTGCCGGCAGCGAGCAAGGGGCACACGCAGAGCCGGCTCCCGCCCCCACAAAGCTCTCTGCACATCCAAGGAAATACTTATTGCAGACGACATGTGGTTGGACTGTGGAACTCCTTGCCACATGACTGTCTGAGGCCAAGCATTCAAAGCAGGATTGGACACTGCAACGGGTAACAAGTGTTAGGCTAGTTGATGCTGGCAGATTCTGGAAGGGACATGAACCACCTGCTTTAATCGCTATTAGACACCAGAGAGAGACAGAATTTGGGGCGGGGGCTGGTTTATCCCATATCTGCTGACTGGGGGGGTTCTTGCAAATTCCTCAGAAGCGTCTGGTGTCAGGCACTGTCAGACAGCCCCTGGGTTCAATGGATCTCAGTTCTGAGCCAGTCTGGCCATTGCTTTGTTCCTATGGGTCGGTATCCGCCTGGTTCATGGAGATGTGGGCTGCTGGCGGCCGGTGGGGAATTGGGGGGCAACAGAACAGGTACGTTTGGAGCTAGGCAGGAATTTTTGCAGATTCGGCAAAACCGAAATATTTCACGGAACCATCTTGCGTTCAATTAATTTTCAGCCAGTCACAGGCAGGGCTTTGATGGCACCTGCCTGGTTTCTGGAAGGGCTGTGGGGGTCCCTGGTCTTCCAGGGTCTGTGGTTGCATCTGGGGCTTTCAGGCTCCTTGCTGCAGAGCTGGAGCCCCGAGAGAACCCCAGTCCAAGCCAGGGCTTCTAGGTTCATTGCTCCTGGCCAGCTGGCTTCCCCAGCCTGCCCAAGTCCTGAGCCTGGGCAGCAAGCCGGCCCAGTGTCTGGAAACGCGGGGGTGCTCGGGCAGTGTGCCTGGGGGGCTCTGGGATTGCAGATGTGAAACTGACAAGGATCACGTCAGTTTCAGGCTGCCAGGTCCCCAGGGAACACCATTCCACTTAAATTGGTCTGGGTCCAAATCGGAACCTAACAAAACATAGAAACTCCCCTCGATTCGGGACCCTGCGTTTTGTCCACTTCTCGAGGGGGTGGAGGGTGGGGGGGCACCTGGGACACATGCTGGGTCAAGACGCTGCCTGGATCCTGAGTCCCCAACAGCTGCTCCTGTGCTCAGCCCTGATCTCCTCCCACATCTCATCTGAGCACCCAGCCCCTCTTTGTCTCTATCACCTGCCACCTTTTGTCTTGGCACCGATCCACCGGGACGCGCAGACCTCCTGCAACAATCTCACAACACCCCGACCTCAACTGAGAGCGGGCTGGGTCTCTGAGTCACCCCCCTGATCGGGCGTCCGCAAGGAGAGATGAATCGGAGACTTCCCCCAGCCAGGCACAGCTCACAGGGACTGACTCGGCCCCCACAGGGACTAGGTGCCGAGTTCCTAGAATAAACGCTGCCTCCTGCCCAGAACCCACCAACCACGTCTGGTGGCCATCCACGGCATTAAACCTGCACCCTCTGCCGGGCTGTAGCCCTGCTGGTGAGAGGGGTCCGTCTGTCTAGGGACCGCTGATCTCACTCCCCTCCCCCTCTGCGGGGAACCACCGTCCCCTCGCCAGCCCCAGAGCCAGGTCAGGGAGTATTAGGGTCCCTGGATGCTGCTTGGCTCTGTGATCCCCGTGGGAGGGGGGGAATATTGGCTACCCCTGGTGCTGCCATATCGCCTGGGCCAGTGTGAAAGCAGCTAAGTGTGTCTGTCCCCGTCACCTCCTGCACAGGGCAGACAGTGCTGCACCCTCGTCATTTGCTCACCTTTATCGTCCTGCATATCAGCAAAAGGGACCAGCTCGTCCTGCTTGGGCTTTGGCTCCGGCTCTCATTCCTGCCGAGGGCTAGGCTGCCTTGCCGGAGGCCAGCCACCACTCCCGAGGTTGCAGCTTCGCCTCCCTGGGGAGCAGCAAAGAGACTGACCTTGCGCTGGAAATGTGCACACAGGAGATCCGCACGTCATGGCAACTACACCCAAGCCCCACCCCGGAGTCCCTCCCACGTACTGTGGCACCGGGGCCTGGCACCGAACACCTGCAGGCCATGGGAACCCAAGAGCAGAGGGACAAGGCCAGGGGCTCCCGGGGCTCCGCTCCGGGGACGAACACGGTTCCACTGGGATCTTCGCTCTCAGCTGGATGTGCTGAGGGGCAGGGTCCCATCTAGGGGGACCCCAAGCCGGTGCCCTTGTGGCACAAACACATGGCGCAGGGCGGTGGGCAGCAGCTGTCCACACTGGGGGGGGGCGCTAACCCCCAGGACCCCTAGAGGCGTCTGTTTGAGGAGACAGTGGCTGGGCAGGCGGCTCGTGGTTACAGAAAGGGGAAGTGACTCTGGAGGGGGCCCCGCTCCATCAGGCCCATTCTGGACCAGACCATTGGTCCAGCTGGCCTGGTCTCCCACTGTGGCCAACTCCCGATGCCTCATGGACCAGCAAGAGCTCCACTGCAGCCCAGGAGAGAAATCCCACCCTGCCTGACCCCTCTAGAGACCGGTGGGCAACCTGGCGCCTGAGTCCTGGATGCCTGGATTTGAGCACAGGACATGGCTGCAATGTTTGGTGCCACCCTGGCACCGAGGCCCACTCCCTCTGCATGCAAACCATTGGAAAACCACCGAAAACAAGCAAATCCCCCCACTTTGTCACACACCCTGAGCCAGGGGCTAGTCTCATTCGAGTTGGTATGGCAACCCCCATTTGTTCATGTTCTCTGTCTATATGTGTGTGTATATATCTCTCTCTTCCTACTGCATTTTCCACTGCATGCATCTGATGAAGTGGGTTTTAGCCCACGAAAGCTTATGCCCAAATAAATTTGTTAGTCTCTAAGGTGCCACAAGGACTCCTCATTCTTTGTACAGTATTAGTATAGCACAGTAAGACTCACATGCAACATAGCAAGACGAATAAAACCCCCATGTCGTCACACAGATACACACCGGGTCAGAGCAAATTCAGAGCCGGGGGTAGCAGCCCCCCCTGCAGCAGCGCCTCTCTAGGCGGTCTCGCTGGCTGGTCCTGGTTGGGCCGTGGTTATCTCTGCAGGAAGGGGGGGGGGGTAGTGAATGGAGCAAAGTACCAGCGGCTCCCTCCCCCTGAGTCCTGTGGCACCTGTCCTTACCCAGCTGTTCCCCCGCTGAACCTTCCAGCAGGCACAGCCACAGTTAACTCTGAACCACCACCCCTTCCCCTCCGGCTGGCAGCACAGATCTCACCTCCTAGTGTCCCTTCGCCTCCCGCCCCTGCAGTGCAGCCGCTGCCCTCCACCCCAGAGCCAGCTGTGTGACGGGTTCGGTCACAGAGATCCCCTTGGGACTGTCACCCGATGGGCTGAAATTACCTCTGAGCCCGTTTTCCCTGCCAGCTTGGGACGCCCGAACCCTGCCTTGTTGAGCCGGACACGTTAGCCTACCGCCAGGGCCGTCCCTAGCTATTCTGGGGCCCTACGCAGGCCCAGCCCTCTGTGGGGGGGCAAGGCTGGCTTGGGGGGCAGGGGGGAACCACCCCCCAGCTCTCACCGGTGGCACGGCTGGGGCCGGGTCTGCACTTCCCACCGCTGGTGAGTACAGGCCCGGCCATGCTCCGGAGCTCAGGGGAGTGGGGGCGGGGAAGAGGCGGGGCTGGGGCAGAGCAGGGGGGGGGGCTTTGGGGAAGGGGTGGAGTGAGGAGGGCTGGGGCGGAGCAGGGGTGGGAAGAGGCGGGGCAGGGCAGAGCAGGGGCGGGGGCCCTGGGGAAGAGGCTGGAGCAGCATGCAGCTGCGCAGGGCACCAGGAAATTTGGTGCCCCACGCAGCTGCATACTTTGCTTATGGATAAGGACGGCCCTGCCTACTGCAACACAGACTCGGGGTCTGGGCCATGCCCCCAAAGCTGCAGACTTTAACCAAAAACCTCTCCGACACCCAGTTCCCAATGGGAGCCAAACCCCAAATAAATTTGTTTTACTCTGTATAAAGCTTATACAGGGTAAATTACTAAATTGTCCCCCCTCTATAACACTGATAGAGAGATATGCACAGCTGTTTGCTCCCCCAGGTATTAATCACTTCCTCTGGGTTCATTAATAAACAAAAGTGAGTTTATTAAGTATAAAAAGTAGGATTTAAGTGGTTTCAAGTAATAACAGACAGAACAAAGTCAGTCACCGAGCAAAATAAAGCAAACACACGCAAGTCTAAGGGCTGGTCCACACTAGGGGCAGGGATCGAACTAAGATACGCGACTTCAGCTACGCGAATAGCGTAGCTGAAGTCGAAGTATCTTAGTTCGAATTTGGCGCGCTTACCTCGCGTCCGTGCGGCGCGCGATCGACGTTCGCGGCTCCCACGTCGACTCCGGTAACTCCGCTCGCCCTGCAGGAGTACCGGAGTTCGAAGTAGCGCGTTCGGGGATCGATTTATCGCGTCCAGACAAGACGCGATAATTCGATCCCCGATAGTTCGATGGCTACCCGCCGATTTCGGCGGGTAGTGTAGACGNTCACATACACAGGAAGGTTTGCAAGTAAACAGAGCCATTTATAGAAGCATCCTTAATGGCTTCCACTTAATGGCTTCCACTTAATCCATAATACAAGTTTATATCTTCTTCTTCTAAGCTGTGACATAGTGACAAAGTGGGGGATTTTCTTGTTTTTCCTTGTTTTTTCCAGTGGTTTGCATGCAGAGGGGGTGGGACTCAGTTTCCCTGGGTGTTACTGGTTTAACGAGGTGAGGGGAGAGGGAGTTTGTTGGTACAGAGGACCAGTGAGGGAACTTGGGACCCCAGTGAATGGCCTGGAGAATGGATACCCCAGCGACGGGTGACCCCGGAGGCCCAGCTCAGGAGTCACAGCCGGTTCCGGCCAGTGGGAGGACAATGGGCTGTGAAGAGAGGACCCCGGTGACCTGACCAGCCGGTTCCAGCCAGAGCGGGCCAGAGGAGGGCTGAGAGGGGAGGAGGCCCAGGCGACCCTGTTTACCAGGACAGAAGCCAATGGACGAGGCGGGGCTTGGGGCCGGTGATATCGGATGCCCAGCTGGGAAGCAGGGGGGCTCTGGGCTGGAGAGGGGGAGCAGGCAGAGCCCACCTGGATGCAGGGGAGACTGGGATGTGCTGCGCTGGGGGAGGCCAGGCCTGAAGGTCCTGAGAGTTTCCTGTGCTGTGTTCAAACGCTCAATAAACCCTCCTGTGTTACGCTGGCTGAGAGTCGCTCCGGGCTAGAGATCAGGGTTGCATTATTCCCTCTGGGAGTGGAGGCCCCCGGGGGTCCAGAGCGAGTGGGCTGCCTCACTGAAGGAGGTTCCCCCTCACGGACCCAAGAATGGGCACATCGTGTGAGTCCATGACATAAGCTTTGTAATGACACCTTACAAGAGACCTTTCGGATAAAACATATTCCAGTTACATCCTATTCACACTCATAAGCATATTTTCATAAAGCCTATGGACAGAGCCATAGGCTCACACAGAGCCAGCTGCATTCAGGGCCGGCTTTAGGCCGATTCGCCCGATTCCCCGGAATCGGGCCCCGTGCTCCGGCCGGCGCACGGCAAGCCCCGTGGCCCCCCCGCTCGAGCTCCGCCGAAGACTCGAGCCCCGCCCCCCCAAATCGGGCCCCGCACGTTGTAAAGCCGGCCCTGGCTGCATTTGGGCTGTGACGTCATCCCTGCATTGCAAAGCGCAGGTGGACTCAACTCTGGGAGGGAAGGGGTTAATGTCTCCACATCTCTGGCGCTAAGGCTGCCCTGCTCAGGCTGGGACCCAGCACCAGGCCCAGGCCCCGGGGGAGGGGGTGGCCGGGGGGGGGGGGAAGGAGAGAGCCAGAGCAAGCACCCGGAGCCACAGCCTGGATTCTGACCCCAGCCACAAAGTGGGTGCGGGGAACCTGTCCCGCCTGGCGCTGATCAGCCTCAGGGCCCCTGCACTCACCCCGCCAGCCAAGTCCCCCTGCCCTGTATGCAGCCCCACCCCCACCAAGATGCCAGCAGCCGCCTGCTCTGACCCTGCCACGCTGAGGATTCACCCCTGACTGGCCAGTGCAGGTGCCTCTGGGCTGGGCTCAACCCACCCACTGGGGCTCGGCGTAGCCGGGCCCTGGGGGTCCCGCGGTCAGCACCCGCTCAGCCCTGGGCGCTGCTGCATAGCCAGAGCCCGGCCCCAGCCGCGGGGCCCCGGAGCAGGGAAAGCACCCGCTCAGCCCTGGGCGCTGCTGCATAGCCAGAGCCCGGCCCCAGCCGCGGGGCCCCGGAGCAGGGAAGCTAAAACCAGGCCATTGCTCTTTTCTTTAAAAAAAACCAAAGCCGGGTTTATTCACCCCAAAGCCCAATTAGCCCCTTGCTTCCTCCCATGATGAGACTCCCTGCTCCAGTGCACCACGGGGGGGGGGGGGCGCTGCCACGGGCATTTCACAAAATAAAGAGAAGTGGTGCCATCTGCTGCGGGGTTCCTGCTCACCCCAAAGTGGTACGATCCTTGGCCCCATCACCCGACAGTGGTACAATCTATTGCCGAGCTCCTGCTTGCCGTGCAGTGGTATGATCCGTGGCAGGGCTCCAGCTCAGCCCGTGGCCCCCTCACCCTGCAGTGGTCTGATCCGTGGCAGCACTCCGGCTTAGCTGGCAGTGGTATCGGCCATAGCCCCCTCCCCATGCAGTGGTCTGATCCGTGGCCTGCTCACCCGTAGGGGTATGATCTGTGGCAGGGCTCCAGCTCAGCCTGTGGTGGTATTGCCCATGGCCCCCTCACCATGCAGTGGACTGATCCGTGGCAGGGCTCCAGCCAAACCTGGAGGCAGTGGTATCACCCTTGGCCCCCTCACCATTTAGTGGTATTGACCGTGGCTTGCCACGGGGTCTTTCTCCACCCACAATTTGCGATTGGTCGGGCACCGCGTAGCTCTGCGTCGGAGACCTCTCTAGCCAAGGGCAGAGCTTCTGCCTCTCGCATGCCCGCCCACCCCTTCGTCCCCACTGCCAAGGGCCTCCCCACTGCCCTCTCCAGCCCAGCCAGACCCTGCTCCCAGAAATCCTTGCCACCCGCATCACACGCCACCCCATGTGCCCCTCAGCATGGCGTCCCAGCTCCTCCCCCCACAATGGGAAACGTGCCCGCTTCCTTTCCCCGCCATGTGCCCTCCTCAGACCTCACACCCTTCAGGCCCCCGTGTGGGGCGGCGGGGGGGGGGGGAAGATGGCTGCTGCCAGCCCCCTCACTCCCTGTGACAGTGCCTCCCCCCCCCACCCATTATAAAGCCTTACATGGACTGAGCCAGACTCGCCCCCTCCTGGAAGGGCCCATCAGACAGAGCCCCAAAGGCCCCTCAGTGGCCTGGGCTACCTGCCTCATCTCCCCTGTGCCTTGTGACCCTGCCCTATTGACTGTGGGGGGAGGGGAGGGGAGGGGAGGCTGCGAGGACCCTCCCTCACCACCCAGTGTAGCTCCAGCCTCCCCTTCCCCAAGTCACCACCGGTTGGACTCCGGGCATCTCCTAGGGATCGGAGGGATCTGGTCTGTTGGAGGGGGCCAGGGCAGGAGCGTGGCACCAGAGACACGGGCCAGGAGGCTGAACCCCTCACCCCAGGCCTCCCCCTGCCCTGGAGGGGACCCTCTATGGGGGGTCCCTCTGCCCCTCTACCAGCGAGGGGGGCAGGTAGTGCCAACTGGGATGGCAGCTAGACCGAGACAGCCCCCTCCATCATCTAGTACAGGGGCTGCCACGTGGCCGTGGCTCCTGGCCACGGCTCGCCCAGGGTGCCAGCCCCACAACAGGCACAGAGCCTCCGGACGCCCGATCCCGGACCGACCGCCTCCTCCCAGCCCCACTACAGTCTCTTGGTGCCCTGCACCAGCAGCGTAGCGTTGGCCGCCTTCGGCCGGCCCCGGCCCTGCAGCAGGCGGGCGGCGTTCTCCGGCAGGGGCGGCTGGTAGCGGTAGTGGTAGCCATAGGCTCGCAGGTGGTAGGTCAGGAACTCCAGGGTGTACATAAGCTCGGGGCTCACGTAGTGGAAGGAGATGGCCAGGTCGGAGCAGCACTGAGGGCCCTGCGGAGCGCGGGAGAGCAAGGGTTAATGGGAGCGGCCCCGAGCCACGCAAAGGGGTGTGAATGGGGCAGGAGGAGCAGCCCCAATAGAGATCCCCCCCTTCCCACCCCTCCACCCCCCATCCCCGGTGCAAGCAGCTCCATTGGCTCCCGCAGCAGCAGCTCAGCGGTAGCTAAGCACCAATTATTCAAATCCCCGATGCTGGCAGATGCCCCCCAATGCAGCTGCAGGATCGTCCCGACAGGGGCCTCCAATGAACAGCAAACAGGTGCTGGACCTCCCCCCCTCCATGCCCACAATCCCATCCCTGCTCCCCTGGGGGCAGAAGGGGCATCGGTTCTGGACCAGGATCCGGCCTCCCTCGGGGCGGCACCGCCGGCTGGCTAATGCTATTAACTCTGCCCGCTTCTTTGCTGCCTTCCACGGGGCACTGTGATCCCCCAACACTTTGTGAGCTGCCCGTCCGCAGGAGCCCCGGCATGGAAAACTACCAGAGGCCCCAGGGACCGAGCCAACGTGGGGCTGAGACCCACCCCTTCCACGGGAGGCCACCAGTGGGACCCAGGCAGCTACCCGGGGTCCACGTGCTGCCAGGGTGTCTTAGAAGCCTGCGGGCTGGGCACCTGGCACCCCGGCCTTAACCACGGAACCACCTCTCCTGGCCACGGAGAAGCCAGAACAGCGCAATTCGGCCTGGGCATCCGCACCCGGAGGATGCCCCGGGGGGTGATAAATGCAGCCCAGGAACCCAGGCCCAGGGGAGGGGAAGGGAACGCAGCCACGGGCACCCATGCCCAGAGGATACCATGGGAGGGGGACAGGCAGGCGGCCACGTACCTCCACGATGGGATAGTAGCAGTACTTCCAGTACCAGAAGCTCTTGGAGAACTTCCCGGTGAGGTGGGATTCGGGCCCAAAGGGGTGGAAGGTCTCCCGCCCAGCGGCGTCCCGGGAGTCCCCCGCCCGCACCCCCATCTTCTCCATGCACTGGCCCAGTGCCAGGTCCTCCACCGAGGTGGTGTGGCTGCACACCTGGGTCCTGAAGCCCTCCACGAAGCGCCTCAGGGCCTCCTTGCTGAGGACGTAGCCGGCCCCGCCGCTCATGTAGCCCTGCTTGGCGTAGGGCTTGAAGCGCTTCCCGAAGTAGACGGGCTCCTCGGGCGTGTGGTTGGCCAGGAGCCAGCGCAGGTTGTCCAGCACCACGAAGGTGTCGTCGTCCGCCTTGAGGAACCAGTCGGCCTGCTCCAGGTGGTGCTGGTGGACGTACTGGAAAGCCCGGATGGTTTTCCAGTACAGCTGGTCCCGGCCTTCCTTGGTGTCCAGCCCCACGGCGGGGAAGCCGTCGTCCTGCACCGAGCTCATGAACAGCACCACGTTGCAGTGCCGCACCCACGTGGCCTGGACGTGCCGGGCCTTGGTCTCCAGGTTGCTGGGGCCCGTCATGACCCAGCACAGGATCCGCACCTTGCTATACAGCTCGGCCGCAGTCGTGCTGACCTCCCCTGGGCGCGGAAAGAGCATTAGGGGCACAGGGGCAGCCAGGGGAGACACCCCCACACACACACCTCCCCAAGACTGAGCCGGCCCCTGGCATTGCGGGTAGCTGCGGGCGCCGGTGCCAGGGCCTCCCGGAGCCCATCCAACCTGGTGTACACGCTGAACTGGGCAAGGACAATGGGAGGTGAGGTGGGCGGGGGGCCGGGCCTCTCTCATTTACTTGGAAGTGCAATAAATCTTGGCCAGCGTGAAACTGCCCGGGAGGGACCATTCTCCAGTTCCCCCTGCCGCCCACCTGCTGGGGGCGATTCCTGCCTTGGTGCCCAGCGCACCCTCTGTGCAGCCCCACAACGCAGTGGGGATGCTACATCAGGGGTTCCCTGCCCCCAGGAATGATCCCTGCCCCGGCACCGGCACTGAAGGGGGCAGGGGAGCGGAGGTGTAAAGGCCGCAGGGGGCTGGTACTTTCCTGGGGGGTCTCCTGCTAGCCGGCACAGGAGCTGCTGCCGAGCGGAGAATGGTGCCCGATCCCCCAATGTGGCTGCCAGGATCAGCCTGAGGGGACCCCCCCAGGTGCAAACGCTGCTGGAGAGCCCTGGCCCACCCGTGTCCACCCCACCCCACAACCCCTGGTCCCAGCTTGGCTGCCCCACTCCCTTCCCCAGCCTCTGCACGATCAATCCCCAGCCCCCACCCCCTGCACAGACACCGCGCCCCACGGCTCTTGCAGGATCCCTCCGCCCCCCAGTCCCATCCACCTGAGAGGTGCGGGTGGCCAGCGCTGAGGAGCGCCGGGTGCTGGACGACCCAGACGTCAGGGTGGGGTGTCTGGCTCTCGGGGCCTGGGGGCTGCGGCCAGAGCAGGCCGTTGAGCAGGTAGAAGGTGCTGACGAAGCCGGTCACGATGCCCACGTGGAAGGCCAGCCACGAGCCCTTGAATACCCCCAGTGCCATGCTGCCCGGCTGCCCAGGGAGGGCTTCACACAGCCTAGGGGGAAAGAGCGGGTCAGGCTGCTGGGGGGCGGGGGGGGGGGCTGGGTGGAGCCACCAGAAGGGGCGACTCTTCCCCCCACCTTGCGGCTTAATCATTACCTGTTGGGCTCAGACGGGACAGGAGCAAAGTCCAAAGTTAAACCTATAAAGGGGCAGAGACAGAGCTGAGAAACGCCCGGCTGACCCCGGCTCCAGTGCCCACGCCCTGCCAGGGTCCTGGGGGGCAGGATCTGCCCCAGCTGTTACCCACCCCCACCCCCACCCCCCAGCCAGGATTTCTGCTCCTTCAGGACACTATCCCCCCTCCCCAGTTCCTTCTACAACACTCGTAGCCCTGAGCGATCAATCCCCAGTCCCCCCCCCCCCCAATCCACAGCCCCCGGGGCCGTGGCAGAGATGGGGCACCAGTGAAGCCAGCCAGAGGCACGTTTGCCAGGAATATTCCCCGTCCCAACCCCTGGGCTGGGAAAGTGCCCTGCGCAGCAGCCATGATTCGGGATCGCGCTGAGTGCCCACCACGAGACCCAAGCAGCGCAGGGATGGGCCCGCGGGCAGCGAACCCGCGGCAGGGCCGTGTGTCCAGCGGGCACCGCCCCGACCGAGTCCATGCGGCAGGTGGCAGCATCCCGGACCCACGAGCCTGGACACGCGTGGACAGCTCAAGCGCGTGGCCCCATCACCTCCCCCAACAGGGCAGAGTCAAAGTTCTATGGAGGTGGCAGATAAATATGGGGTGGGGGGGGCACAATTCCCCCTGCAAAACCCAGCAAAGCAGGGGGGGCGGGGTCAGGGGCTGCAGTGGCCATAACAAAAACCCAGCATTTACAGGGGGGCCATTGGGGGAACCTAAGGACACAGCCACAGACTGGGGGAGGGGGAAAGGGGTGAAGGGATAAACCCAAGGGGGAGGGGGGGGGAGGAAGAGGTAAATGTAGAGATGAGCCCCGGGGTGGGGGATGTAGGGACGAACCTGGGGGTGGGGGTGCAGCCCAGACGTTCCCAAGCCAGGAAGATCCTGGGCTAGAAACGGGCGCCCGAGCTGCAGAACCCAGCCCAGCTCCCCCCCCCCGCCCCGCCCCCAGCACCTTCCATTATTAATCAGAGCTAAGTGGCAGCTGCTGTTAATTAATCACCAGGTCCCAGGGGGTCAAGAGAACAAACAGTCCGGGAGTGGGGCTGAGAAGGGGTCCCAGGACGGGGCTTTGGGGGGGGGGGGCGCCTGGGAACCGAAGGGTGAGATAAATATTAGCAGGTGAGGGTGTGGGGGGACACGATGTGCCATGGGGCAGAACAGTGAGATGAGAGGCTTTGGTCTCTGCTGCCCCACGAGCTCAGCCCCAAGGGAGAACAACGGGCCACCGATCAGGGCACAGACAGGGAGGGTCCTGGGGCCATTCCCCTGCATCGCAGGACTTGGGAGCGCTCAGGGGGTTGGCGAACATGCCAGGAGGAGGATTGGGGGGGGGGGGGGGCCCACCCCCCGGACCGGCCCCGCGGGGGGGGGGGGGGGCGGAAAAGGGGGGGGGGCATGGTTCTTCAGGGGGGACCCTAACCTGAGCCCCCCCCCCAGGGGGATGCTAGCGACTCCGGGGGGACCCAGCCAACGGGTTTGCCTGGGCAACTGCTAGCAGAGGCAGGATGCTGGCAGAGGCTATTCCACCCCCACCACCCCTCCCGTGCCCGCGTCTCCCCCCACTGGGTGGGTCCTGCCCTTCTCCTCCGGGGACCTCGGCCTCCTTCCGGGCTCAGAGCTGGGTCAGAAACGAGGTGGAAGTGACCCCAAACCCCCAGAGAGCTGGAGGGTGAAAAGTCGGGAGGGGCCGGGGGGGGAGCAGAGGCACATGACCAGAGAGCGACAGTCAGGTCGAAACTAGGTCAATCCATCCCAATGGGTGATGCCAGGACGTTCAGGGAGTCTATGGGGCTGGGCAGCCACGCGTGGGGGAACCAGACCCCCCTCCACCAGCTCAAGCCTCCCCACCCCACGATGGGCCGTGTCTCCTCCACCCAGCCCCTTTGCCAGCCCTGCCCCTGGGGGGAGCCGCCCCCCAACACTCACCAGGAGAGCATAGCCCCCAGGCAGCCGGCAGCTCCCCAGAGACTCCAACAGGCGGTCGATATCTGATGAGTGCCCCAACCCCCGTTCCCCCCCCGCCGCCCCCCCAGGCTGCTGGGAAGGGCTGGCGGCCACAGCAAACCAACCGGAGCTGGCTGATGAGCATCTGGCTGATGAGCATCGAGAGATGGGGAGGGGTTTCCATAGCAACGGGGGGGGGGGAGCCCTCTGCCCAGCCAGACCCCGCTAGAGGGAGGGGATGGATGGACAGAGGGACAGACCCAACCAGCGCCCTTCACATGGCCCCCCTGGGTCTCCTCCCCACCTAGGCCTCCACCCACCCAGTGCCCTCCATGCCCGCCGATGCCCCCCCACACAAGTGCCCTCCATGCCCCCTTGTGCCACCCCCATGCAGTGCCCTCCATGCCCCCCCAAGTGTAGCCAGTATCCTCGCCTTTAAGGGACCCTCCATATGCCCTAGGTTCCCACCCCAGCATCCAAGGGGACCCCCAGACAGCACCCCCCCCATCTCCTGCCCCCCTCCACCCAGAACGCCCTCTGATTCAAGTGATCCAGACAGCCCCTGAGCCCGACCCTGCAACCTCCATCTCCCCGCTCCAGGGGCGCCCTCCCCCCACCCCACACCTGGTGCCCACGCCGAGCCGCCCCCCACCTTCTGCTCACAGCTGGGCTCTTTACTCGCCAGCCCCTGGAGGGCTCAGAGCCGGGCCCCTGGAGGGCTCAGAGCCGGGCCCCTGGAGGGCTCAGAGCCGGGCTGGTCTCCTCTCCCTAAGTGGGACTGGTCCCGATGGGACTTAAATTAACCCCACAGCCCAGGTTCTTCTGTTTGCAGTAGGGGGCAATCCCCTCCCACCTGGGGCTGGGCTAGCAGAGTCAACGGGGCCTCCTGGGCGAGAGCCGGCTCAGGAAACTGTCACCACCACCATGCGGGGACGCAAGTTACCCCCTGCCCGCTCCCACGCGCCGGCAACAGCTCTGCCCTCTGTGCCCCAGCGCCCGAAGGTACAACCCTGCCCGGGCAAGGGGCCCTTCCCAGCTCTGCTCCCTGGGAAATCCAGCCATGAGCATTCAGTGCAGCACCCCGGGGCCATTCAGGGGGTTGGGGACAGTCCAGGGGCCCTGGAATGGGAGCCCTGACGGGGTCACCTTCCCGTCCCAGTGGAGCGTGGGGGCCAGGGGATTAAGGGATAGGAGCAGAGAAAGACAGAGGGACCCAGGGGTCAGGCACCAGGGTACAACCCTCCAGAGGGAGCGATCCTAGGACCCAAGCGGATGGGGCAGCCCCACGGCAGGGGAGAGAGCAGGGTGGGTGGAGAGAGATGTCCTCTCCCTGCCCCATCTGTGCCAGACTCAGGGCTGAGCCCCCTACCAAAGGAGCTCACAAGGGGTGCGGCGGGAGGGGGAACACTAGGGGGGGCAGAAGGGGGAGAACAGAAACCCTGGGGGTGGGGACACCAGTGGATGGAGGGGGTCAGAGGTAAGAGGGGGAGTGCCCGGGAAGGGAAGGAGCATCCAGGGGCAGAGGGAAGGTGGGGGGCCCTAGGGCAAGTGGGGTGCTGGGAGGATGGGGGGTACTGGGGGGACTCCAGAGGACATGGGAGGGAGAGGGAAGGTGGCATCCTAAGGGAGACAGAGTGGCAGGGGGATGGGGCAGACGGGGGATCCCAGGGGAGATGGGATGGTGAGGGGAATGGGGCAAACTGGGGGGGGGACTCCAGGGGAGACGAGTGGCAGGGGGATGGGGGCAGACGGGGGAGTCCAGGGGAGTCGGGGTGGTGAGGGGATGAGGCAGATGGGGGGACCCCAGGGGAGACGGGATGGTGAGGGGGATGGGGCAGATGGGGGATCCCCAGGGGAAACGGGATGGGGCAGACGGGGGGGAC
>QXTE01000157.1:3572551-3609328 GCA_003942145.1 Platysternon megacephalum
TGTGTGTCCCACCCCACTCCGGCACCTGTCCCCGTGCCCCATAGCCAGGTGTGTGTCCCACCCCACCCCGGCACCTGTCCCCCTGCCCTATAGCCAGACATGTTCCCCCTTCCCCCAGCCTCCCAGTCCACATCCCTATGTCCCATATGTCCCATAGCCCGGTGTGTCCCATGCCCTCTGCCCTGGGGGGGAGGGGAGGTGTCCTGGCCTTGACACCTTCTGTCTCCCTGCTGCTCACCTGGCTGGGCTGGTGGTTTTACTGGTTTGGCAGGTAAATGATTTTCCTGCCCTTGCCTGCGAAGCTGGATTTTACCTATATGGGCAGGACGGAGCCCAGCCCTTGTGCAGGGAGGTGGGGGCGGGGGCATGTTCATTGGGGGCGAACCCTCCTACCCCTGCTGACACCCTGTCACGGAGTCCCCGGGCGATGCCCTGGAACTGCTCCCTACGAAGCCAGGCAGGACTCTGGGGAGCCTCCTCTCCCTCGGAGCAGACTGTCTGCAGGGCAAGACGCTTCCACAGCTTCGACCTTCCTGGGTCTGACCTCGGAGCATTCAGCATCCCCGTCCACACCGTGCGCTTCCCACAGCGAGTCCGCCCGGGCGGGGCTCCTGGGGAAGCCAGAGGGCCCTGCACCCCCAACTCCGCAGTCAGACGTGACTCTCAGCCAGCCGGTAAAACAGAAGGGTTATTAGACGACAGGAACACGGTCTAAAACAGAGCTTGTCGGTACAGAGAACAGGACCCCTCACAGTCAGGTCCATCTCGGGGGGGTAGGGAGCCCAGACCCCGGTTCTGGGCCTCCCTCCGTTTCCCCAGCCAGCTCTAAACTGAAACTCTCCAGCCCCTCCTCTGGCCTTTGTCTCTTTCCCCGGGGCCAAAGGTGTCACCTGGTTGCACCCCCCTCCTGGGTCTCAGGTTACACAGGTGCAACTAGCTGGGAAGTCTCACCTGCCCCGAGGGCCTCAGCAAAAATCACCCCCCCCCCCCAATTCCCACCATTGCTAAGCAAAAGCTGGGCTGTGAGCCAGAGGCAGGCCCCACTCACCAAAATTGGCAAGCAGAGGGCTGCTAGAAGCAGGTGCGTCTGGTGCAGGACGCTGGGAAACTCAGGTCCACCCCGTATTAGTATAGGCCAGTAAGACTCACATGCAACATAACGAGATGAATAAACCCCCCCACGTCATCACACACCTCCACATGCCCCAGGAAAGGAGTTCGTCCGCGCTGGGCTGGGGCCCATTCTCCGCAGGATAAGTGTTTGTTCTCCTTACCTGGATGAGTAGGAACAAAGAGCAGGCTCTGAGTGGCATCTTCATCTGATCCACTGATTGCACACAGCAGCTGCTCCTGGGGCTGGCACGAAATGCCCTGTGACCGAGGCGGGGTGATGGGGAGCTGTTAGCTACCCAGGGTGGAGCCGTATCCCCATTGCCCCAGAACACAGATTCACACCTACATGCAGCGGCTGTGGGACAGCCCAAAGCATGCCCCACCCCCCACCCAAGGAAGGTGCTTCCTGAACTGGGCTGATGCCACAGGATTGGATTTGCCAGCCTCCGATGGAGGCACTGTGACGAAGTGGGAATGTTCTTAATGTTTCCTCTGAATACTGTGTGGGTGCCTCAGTTTCCCCTATGCAGTTCTTAAGTCTCTAGGTGGTGGGATAAGGGTGTATGGTTGTTGCAGAGCGACGGGCCAGTGCACATAAATGCCTGACACTTTGTCTCCTGGCAACAGATGGCCTGGGCCCCTCCTCTGCAGAGGTGCCAACTGAAGGTGTTGGAGACAAAGAGATCAGGTGACCTGCTGGCCCAGGAAAGAGACAAAGCCCAGAGAAGGAGGGGCTGGGGGGGGGTTTCAGTTGGAGCTGGCTGGGGACTAGGAGTGAGGGCAGAGGGGGGTGTCTGGCTCGCTGGGCCCCAGAATGGACCCGGCGGAGGGGTCCCGTTCGCTGGACCGACAAGCTCTGGTTTGGATCGTGATCCTGTCATCTAATAAACCTCTGTTTTACTGGCTGGCTGAGAGTCACGTCTGACTGCGAAGTTGGGGGTGCGTGCAGGACCTCTGGCTTCCCCAGGACCCTGCCTGGGCGGACTCGCTGTGGGAAGCGCACGGAGGGGCATATGCTAAATGCTCCCAGGAGAGACCCAGGAAGGTGAAGCCGTGTGAGCTTCTTGCCCTGCAGACAGTCTGCTCCGAGGGAGAGGAGGCTCCCCAGAGTCCTGACTGGCTTGGTGGGGAGCAGTTCCAGAGCATCGCCCGGGGACTCCGTGACAGGCACTAGGACAGGAGGCTGGGGGCAAGCAGGTCAAACGGGCAACAAAAAGACTACTACAGGCCCTGTCTGATCGCCCCTCCCACCTCTATTTACACACACAATTGCCCACTTTGCACACAGAGCTGAAGTAATTGTGCGTGGGTAAATCCACCCAAAGTCAACATCCCCTTCCTGAGCTTGGCTGCAGCCAGCCCTCTCCTCCCCACCCCCCAGCTCAATTGCACCTGCAGACCGCTGGGAAGGCTAGAAAAACAGAAAGCCGGGATCCAGCAGGAGTGGCCTGGTGGCTGGCTAGATACACGCAGGGGCCAGAGGGCTTGTCACGGACTCACAGGTCGTGCCCACTCTTGGCCCTGTACAGTCCCTGGGGGGAACCCCCTTCAGTGAGACAGCCCTTCTCGGGGGTCCACTCTCGGGGGTTAAGCCCCTCCACCTCCTGGAGCCGCACCTCTCTGGGCCTTAGCACGCCTGTCTCTCTCTCCAGTCCCAAGCCCTGCCTTGTGCTTCCCAGCTGGGTATTCGATATCACCTCCCCCACGCCCCGCCTCTGTCCATTGTCATCTATCCAGGTCAGGGGTAGGCAACCTATGGCACCGGTGCCGAAGGCGGCACGTGAGCTGATTTTCAGTGGCACTCACACTGCCCGGGTCCTGGCCACCGGTCCGGGGGGCTCTGCATTTTAATTTAATTTTAAATGAAGTTTCTTAAACATTTTAAAAACCTTATGTACTTTACATACAACGATAGTTGAGTTCTATATTATAGACGTATAGAAAGAGACCTTCTAAAAACGTTAAAATGTATGACTGGCACGCGAAACCTTAAATCAGAGTGAATAAATGAAGACTCGGCACCCCACTTCTGAAAGGTTGCCGACCCCTGATCCAGGTAAACAGAGTCGCCTGGGCCTTCTCTCCCCTCTCCTCTCTTCTGTCCCGCTCTGGCTGGAACCGGCTGGTCAGGTGACCGGGGTCCTCTCTCCGCAGCCCATTGTCCTCCCACTGGCCAGAACTGGCTGTGACTCCCGAGCTGGGCCTCCAGGTCACCCGTCGCTGGGGTATCCATTCTCCAGGCCATTGGCCGGGGTCCCAAGTTCCCTCTCCGGTCCTCTGTAACAACAAACTCCCTCTCCCCTCACCTCGTTAAACCAGTAACACCCAGGGAAACTGAGTCCCACCCCCTCTGCGTGCAAACCATTGGAAAAAAACAAGGAAAAACCAAGAAAACCCCCCACTTCGTCACAGGGCTGATGCCAAGGATGGTCTGCAACAGCCTGACGATATCCTGGTCAAACCTTATGGAATTAAGATGAACTTTACTGAATTAGGTTCAACCTGATTGCATTAGGGTTAATACCTCTGGGGTCCATGGTATTACACATGCAATGGTATACAGGTGAACTCTGGAAGGAGGGGAACGCTAATGTATTTTCTCCGTTGTCAACCTCTTTGAAACCACCCCCTGGAGGAATTCGGATCTACTAGGTCAGACTAGTTTCCCCAGGGACCTACGGACAAAGGAAGGGTTTTCAGACAAACAGCCTGGTCCAGACTGGGCCTACCCAGTAGGGTGATTGGCCTGGCGTCTCCAGGAATTAAAGCGGAATCTTTAATTAAAGATTATGTCATGTGATTACATCTCCAGGAATACGTCCAACCAAAATTGGCAACCCTACTACCGAGGCCTCATAAGAGCGTGTGCTTGTTCTGAGCTGAAGTGGGGGTGAACTTGAAACCCCTTGGGTGAGGGGGGTCAAAGGCCTGCTCCCCCAGAGCCCAGGCTCGGGTGATCTCCGGTAACCTTGTTAGCATGTGCATGGGTGTTTTTAAGATTGTCTCTGGAGGGCTTTTCCCTTAAGGAGAAAAGCGGCTGGCTGGCACAGGCTGGCTGGCACAGGGTGGCTGGCACAGGCTGCATGCGGGCAGTCATATTGTCAGCCAGCGCAGAAGGGAGAGCAAGCAGGCCCCCTAACCCGGGGAGGCAGGGAACCATTGAGCCTGGAGAAACCCCGCTCAGAAGGGAGCAAGGCATGTTTCCACCTGAGACAGGTGACAGCCGGGGAGCCGGGAACCTGAGGGTGGGGGCCATTGCTGGAGGGGGGACACAGGTGCAGTTGCTCTGAGCTGCGACTGTCTCCCAGCACCGCTGGCCTAGTTCCAAACCTCACTCGCTAGCCCTTGGGGGCAGAGATTGGGGGCGGGGGTGGCCAACACGACCAGGCCCTGATCTGAGATGGTGGCCTGTGGCCCCCCCCCCTCACCCCTGCCCCATGCTACTGGGAAACCAGCTGGGAGTGGGAGGAAGAGGCAAAGCAGAGGTGCTGACAGATAAAGCAAACACTGAGCCCATCCTTGCTGGAGCAAGAACTCCACCGTCACTACTGCGGTACAAACACCAGCTGGGTTTGAGCGGCAGCGGGGGGGGGGGGGCAGGTCCATCCCCTTCCCAGGAGCTGGTGCTCACTGGCATTGCCCCCCTGCAGGGGGCACACGCAGCCAGATGCATGATGGGCGCCGACTGGGGCACCGGGCCGAGGTGCCAAGGGAAGAGCGGTTCAGAGAGGCGCTTGGGGGGCATGCAGGGACAGAGGTCGATTTTGCGGGTGTTGGGACGAGGCTACCCGCCCGGCCACGGGCACCGGCTGGCACGCTCCACGGCCGGCACCGTTTATGCCCAAACCCCCAAGGCACAAAGCTTTGTCCCTCAGCAGCATGTTGGGGGCAGAGGACCATGCCAGCCTCTCTGCACCCTCCTCCCCCATTGAGGGGTGAGGCCCTCACCCCCCCACTGCCCATCCCCGGGGGGTTAATCATTCACCGAGCAGGTGGCCAGGCCTCTGAGCACAGGGGCACCTCGGAGGGGCCCTGCCTGCTGGCTAAACAAGGAAGTGTGCAGAGCAAACAGGGAAGGGCTTTTTGGGGAAGAGTTCAGGACAAGCTCAGGCCCTGCCCAGGCCTGGAACCTCCTCACCATCCTGCTCTTTGCACATGGGTTGGCCGGTCGCCCATCCCCTGCCTGTCTACGTCAGCCTGGCTGCTGGGTGAGGCATACGGGCTGGAGAAAAGGTGACACTACGGGGGCCAGTGATCCACTGGTCCAAGAGGGGGACGGGGGCCAGTGGGGAGCAGCCCCCTCGCTCCCCCTGCTGGGAAGGGGCGATGACGGGCCAGAGCAGGCCTGGAGGTGGGGATGGAGGCAGCCCACGAGTCAAGGACGCAGAAGCACCAAGGGGTCACCCTGTTTCCGGTCTTCAGAGTAGAATGGGCCTTTCTACCCATCCCGCCTGGGGCACATGCCGGGGAGAAGGGCACCAGCTGGCCGGCACCAGAGGCCCCAAGTGAGGCAGAGAGCGAGGGGTCGTGGTTGCAGGTCCATCCGAAGGAGCGGTGGGGGGAGGCAGCAGGATGGGGGGACTGTACGGAGCAGGGGTGCCATCAGCTGCCTTTGACCTCCGCATCCAAGCGGGCAAGGCAGCAGGCAGATCCGCCGCAGAGGGCAGAGCTCGCGAGCAGGGAGGTTGGAGGAGTGGCTGGGTCCTACCCCGCGTGGCCTCCCGTGAGCTGGGGCAGGAAGGTAGGTGCCAGGGGAGGGGAGGGGAAGGATGGATTGCTCACTCCTGCCCCCCATCATTCCCCTCATTCCCTAGCTTCCCCCAGCCATTTGCAGCACCTGACCCTCCTCCCTGGAGCAGAGACCTGGCTTCGCAAGCAATTCTTTCCCCCTGGCATCGCCCGGTAAAGGTGGCACTGCCACAACTGAGACAGGTGCTGCCACCTGTTGCCAGACTGTAGCACTGCGCGCACACCTGGCAGGGTGACCTCAGGTAACTGGCAGCCGCACCCCCCAGTGCCCGTGCAAAGGGAAACGCCAGGGCACAGAGCCCAGCAACGAGCTGCTGCTGCTTCGGATTCATTTGCCCGGAGGCCGGGGAGTTACATTAAAGGCCTCTGGGCAGCTGGGAGACGCCAGGGAGGGCCCTGGAGCCGGAGCGTGTCTCCAACGAGACCAGGCCAGTTAGGGAGCAAGGGGGTGCCAGTGAGGAACATGTGGTTATCCCGGTCCTGAGCAGGGCCTGTGGGAATTTCAGCCAGGAAACCGGGCTGCATCCCAGCCGGCCTTAGCCGAATGAACTGCAAGCAGGGGCCTGGGGGCCTCCCTGCTATAACTGACCCCAGGTGAGGTCCAAGGGGGCGGGGACCAAACCAGGGTTGCTTGCCAGGAGCCAGCGCGATGCAGCAGGAAATGCTCGTTTCCAGATGGCCTGAGGGCCTGGCCGGAACGTGAGCCGCTCCGAGGGGCAGCTCGCGGCCCCGCCCTGCCGCGGTGAATTAGACACAGGGAGCGGACTCGTCGAGCCTGGTTTATTGATACAGATTGGATGGTGGATGGTTTTCCAACCTTTCCCTTGGGAAGCAGGGTCCCCCCACCCCCTCCACGAGCAGGCAGGGGCTGGGGAGACCTTGACTTCCCTCCGCTTGGGACAGAAGGTGAATTGTCTCGTTAGGAGAGAGGGTGGATGGGCTCAGAGGCTGCCACAGGCAGAGAGAGGACCAGGGTGAGGTCTCGCTAACCCTCTGCTCTCCTGATCGCACCCGGCTCCTGCGCACGGTGACGCTCCCACCCCCGCAGGGAAGGGCTAGCGGACAGCAAGGGCTGCCCCAGGCCAGAGGGGGCTTACGTACCCCCAAACGGCCAGGGAGTTCCAGGAAACAACATGGGCGCCTGGCACCGAAGCCCCCAGCTGTGCCCTGAGCCTGGGCTGAGCAGGGCAAAGAGAGCATGCTGGGTAACGACTTATGCAAATGAACTAAGCCACATCCCCTGCTCTGGTTCAGCACTGGCCCTGGGGAGGCGACAGGCGATGCTGCCCAGCTCCTGCCAGGTTTAGCAGTGGAGTGGGAGGAGCTAACCAGGCTCCAGGCCCCGCCCCCAGCCCAAAACCTGCCAGCAGCTGCAGGCACCCAAGGGCCTTTCTCGAAACGCCAGGGCTCCAGCTCCGCCCTCCCTTTGCCCAGGCACCGCAGACACGCAGGGGAGATCCCTGCGCCCGCGGGGGCCCAGCCTGCGGGCGGCACCCAGCAGCCTGCCCCTGCCACCTGGTCTCTCCGCTGGGCACAGCTCCCCCGGGGAGTCCAGCTCTATGAAAGGTGGAGGCACTTAGGGCCCCTGCTCCTGAGGGAGTGGCCAGGCGGCAGAGCCCCCACGGGTGGGGAGACACCATTATTCTCATGGGGAGGCGGGTTGGTGCATGGAACCCGCTAGCGTGTGCTAGACGGGTCCCACGGGCGCAGGTGCAGCCCACGCCCACCCTTCCTCGAAGGGATCAAAGAGGATGCTCCTGCCGTCAGTTACCATGGAAATCAGCCAGTCCCTCTCCATCCTCCTAGCAGGAGCCATCCCAGACAGAGCCCCCTGGCCGGCTGTGGGGACAAGAGCGATAGGTGCCCCCCGCCCCCGAGTGCTGGTGGGGGCCAGGCCCCGCTGGGCATCCCCTGGAGAGAAGCCATGGCGCCTGGGTTACTAGTCGATACGGTGACCAGATGTCCCGATTTTGGTGCCAATATTTGGGGCTGTGTCTCAGAGAGGTGTCTATTACCCCTCACCCCCCGTCCTGGTTTTTCCCACTTGCTGTCTGGTCACCCGCCTAGTCGACTCAATGGGACATTCGGGGGGCAGGGGGAGGGGGCGTTGCAGGCAATCGTCCGGCGCCTGCTCAGAAATCCAGCTCCTCCGAGTCGGTGCCGCCGGCCGCTGGTGCCTCCTCCGGCCGCTGCCCCCACACAAAGCGGTAGTTGTCCTCCAGCTCCTGCTGCCGCCTCCGCTCCTTGTGAGCTTCCTCCGTGCCCTGGATCTGGAGAGGCAGAGAGCAGGGGCCCATGGAGATCCCACCCCAGCAGCTGGGGCAGGCCGACCTTCTCCCCACCCGCAGGGAGCTCTGCTCCAGGCCCCAGGGGAGGAGGGCACCGCCCCGTAAGGCTGGGCTCCAAGAAGAGAACCGCCGATGCTGACAAGATCACCAGCAGGGAGGGTAAAGCTGGGATCATCGGCTGCTGGGGGACAGGAGTATCTGGGGTCAGGCTCTCTGGTCACACCGGCTGGAACCTGGAGCAGGGAGACTCAGCCCTTCGCCCCCCAGGGTAGATCGGCCATGGTGTCTAGGGGGGGTCGAGACTTTGGGGGCAGAGGGGACCCGTCTGGTCTGTGTGGGGGCCCTAGCTCCTGCTCATGTCCCCCGATACAGCTGTGTAGCTGACCCACGCCCTCCTCCCCAGAGGTGGCTGCATGTCTGGGGCATCCAGCTGTTGTGAAGCAGGAAGGCTGTGTAGGTGAACAAACAGCAACATCAGGACTCCTGGGTTCCATCCCCAGCTCTGCCACTGGATGCCTTGGGGAAAGTCACTTCCCTTCCGTGACTCAGTTTCCCCCCCTCTGACCTGCCTTGCATGGGGATTAATCCATTAGTGGCTGCAGAATGCTTGGATGGAAGAGGCAAGCCAAGGCCCCTCCCCCCCCCCACCACAAAGGCCCCGCCCCCAAGCCACAAAGGCCCCGCCCCCTGTAGCATTAGACTTGCTTTCACCAGGATATTGAAGAAAATGTCTTTGAGGTTCTTGGTGTCCTCGTCCGACAGCCAGTGGGTATCGTCCTCATCCCCGAAGCCCCCCGTCGTCACGATTTTGATCTCGATTTTACCTGTCGATCAAAGCGCCGGGAGCGTTAGCCCTGGTGTCGGCTCAAAGTTTGAATCAACACCTCCAGCGCTCAGGGGTGTGAACCCCCCCCCCCCGCAGCTATGCCAGCCGAGCCCCCAGCGTAGACACGGCGGGGCCGACGGGACAATGCTTCTGTCCACCCAGCTGCCGCCGAGCGAGGCCGCAAAGCGGGGCACTCCGGGGAACTAACCCGCTGGGCTCACACTCACACACAAGGGAGGTGGGAAACCAGCCCCTCCTGTCTGCCGCCCCCCCCAGCCCCTGACTCTGGGGTTCCCCACAAGAGCTGAGAGCGGGGCACGGCCCTGGCCGGGAAGATGGAGAAAGCCCCGATTTAGGCATTGCCAGCAGAGGCGAGCGTTGGGTATCGGCAGAGCCCGGAAGGGAAAACTCTGCTCTGTTTCTAGACTCTGGCGATCCGGCAGCGGCTGGGCTGGGGGACGCCAGCCCTGAGCCCTGCCCTGGGGGCAAAGCGCCCCCGTGTCCTAGACAGAGCTGCAGCGTCCATGGCCCGGTGCACATGGCAGGATCCTATGTGACACAGCGTGGTGGCTTTAGAGCTGGGAGTCTTGTGACATCCGGTCCCCCTTTTGGATCCCACCCTCCTGGGTCAGCAACTCACTTCCCATTGGGACAGTCGCCTCTCGGCACCCCCCAGAGATAACGAGGGGACACCACCAAGCAGCCCCCACCCCACCAGAAGAGCCTTAAGAACCCGAGATTAGGGAGTTTGAGAAGAGCCGGCAGTGTCTCAACGACACAGTGGTAAAAGCACAACAGCAAACTGGCGAGGCGAAGGGAAGCGAGGACTAGTGAGAGGCCATCAGGAGTTCTGAAAATGGAGAAGGACTCCACAAGAAGTGGAAACACGGAAATGGCTAAGGAACAGCCCCAGCAATGTCAGAAACGCCAAGGCACAAAACGAGTTACGCCTAGCAAGAGATATCCAACATCGTAAGAGATTCTGTACATACATTAGGAGCAAGAGACAGATGAAGGCAAGGGTAGGACCTCTACTTAGTGGGGAAGGAGAACTCATAACAGATGACAAAGGCCTCTTTTGCTTCAGTCTTCATATCAACAGTTAACTGTGACCCTTAACTTGGCACAGTCAATATTAACAGGGAAAGGAGAGGTTAAAAGACTATTTAGGTAGCTTAGATGTGGTCAAGTTGGCAGGGCCTGATGAAATTCATGAGGGTACGGAAGGAACTGGCTAAAGCAATCTCAGAAGAGAGATTGGCATTCTCTTTGAGAACTGGCGGCCAGGCGAGGTCTCAGACCACTGGAGAAGGGCAAACGTAAGTGGAACTAAAGAACACTCAGCTTGACGTCAATACCTGATAAGGTACTGGAAGCAAATCATTAAACAATCAGTTTATAAGAACCGAGAGGACAAAGGGTTATAAGGAATGGCCAACATGGATTGTCAAAAACAAGACATACCAAACCAACCGAATTTCCTTATTTGACGGGGCTGCTGGCCATGGGGATGAGGGGAAGAAGTAGATGTGATAGATCTTGATTTTAATAAGGTTTTGCCAGCAGCTGGGAATGGGCGACAGGGGATGGATCACGTAATGATTCCCTGTTCTGTTCATTCCCTCTGGGGCACCTGGCATTGGCCGCTGTTAGAAGACAGGATACTGGGCTAGATGGACCTTTGGTCAGACCAAGTATGGCCATTCTGACAGTCCCAGAAGACAGTCTCATAAGCAAACTAGGGAAATCTGGTCTAGATGAAATTACTAGGAAGTGGTAGAAAGACTGTACACAAAGAGTCGTCATCGATGGTTCACTACGTGGGCGGGCAGGGTCCTGCGGGGTCAGTACTATTCAATATTTTCATGAATGACTTGTCTGGAGAGCATGCTTATAAAACGCGCGGATGTCACCACGCTGGGAGGGGCTGCTAGCACTTCGGAGGGCAGGATTCGAATACAAAACGACGCTGCCCAATTGAAGGACTGGTCTGAATCCAACAAGCGGACATTCAGCACGGACACGTGCAAAGAACTTCACTCAGGAAGGGGGGGGGTAAAAAAATCAAATGCACAGCTACCAAATGGGGCCTAAGTGGCTAGGCCAGGGGTGGCCAACCGGTGGCTCCGGAGCCACATGCGGCTCTTCAGAAGTTAATCTGCGGCTCCTTCTATAGGCACCGACTCCGGGGCTGGAGCGACAGGTGCCAACTTTCCAATGTGCTGGGGGGGGGGGGGGGAGCGTGCTCACTGCTCAGCCCCTGGCTCTGCCACAGGCCCTGCCCCCACTCCACCCCTTCCCGCCCCCTCCCCTGAGCCTGCAGTGCCCTCGCTCCTCCCCCCAGAGCCTCCTGTACACCACAAAACAGCTGATCGGGAGGTGCGGGGAGGGAGGGGCAGGTGCTGATCAGCAGGGCTGGCGGAGGGCACTGGGAGTGGCGGGGGGGGGGGGGGCTGATGGGGGGCTGCTGACGTATTACTGTGGCTCTTTGGCAAGGTACATTGGTAAATTCTGGCTCCTTCTCAGGCTCAGGTTGGCCACCCCTGGGCTAGGCGGTCGTCCTGCTGAAAAGGATCTGGGGGTTATAGCGGATCACAAGCTCAACATGAATCAATAATGTGATGTAGCTGTAAAAAAGGATAATATTCTGGGGTGTATTAACAGGAGCATCGTATGTAAGGCACCGGGGGAGGTGGGGGGGGGTGTTGTCCCGCTCTAGGCAGCACTGGTGACGCCTCAGCTGGAGCACTGCACCCAGTTCGGGGTGTCACACTTTAGGGGGCACAAATTGGAGAGAGTCCAGAGGAGAGCAACAAAAACGATAAAAGGTTTCGAAAACCTGACCTGTGAGGACAGGTTTCAAAACTGGGCACGTTTAGTCTTGAATTTAGAACGGCTGAGAGCGGACCGGACGACAGCCCTTAGCGTCTCTGAGGACTCATCGAGAGGACCCGTCGAGCCTTCTCCAAATCCACGGAAGGTGGGACAAGAGGCAACGGGTTTGATCTGCACCGAGGGAGATTTCGGTCAGATGTCGAACTCTAAGGGGAGATCGGCTCTGGAACAGGCTTCCCAAGGGAGGCTGTGGAATCCCATCCTTGAAGGGTTTTAAGACCAATTTGGACAAAGTCCTGGCTGGGATGGTCACGGGTTTACCTGGTCCTGCCTCAGTGCCGGGGGCTGGACTCTAGATGACCTCTCGAGGGCCCTACAATTACCAGAAGAGCCCCTCACTCCCCTGGATTTATTCAGATTTCCCCAGTAACCCCAGTCCCCTTCTCCTCAGGACCAGCCCTGCACCAGCTCAGCCCCCTCTGGATGGGCTCGTGAGATGACAGGAAGTGATCGCCAGTGAATGGGTTAAGGCAACTCCTTGCCCTCCACCAGTAGGGCCTGGTCCCTGCCCTCGGGAGCGCCGATCCCCAGTCCCCCGGCACAGCGGTACCCTCCCCTCTGGCCAGCATTACCTTCCGCTTTCAGGCCCTCTCTCTCCAGCAGGTCCTTAACCACATTCTCAATGTGTCGCAGCTGTGGGTTCTCGCTGCCCATCTCTCTCACCCTCAGCTCCTTCTGCAGGGGGCTGCCTGGCTTTATCCTAGTGACCCTGACCTTCACACGCCCGTCCGAGTCGGCCTCTGAGACAGAAAGTTACAGAGAGGGGCTTCAGTGCCCAGGGGTGGCACCGCGGGGGGCTCTGTGCGCTTCGGGCGCTATGCCCAAAGCTGGCCCCGTTCATGGATGTCTAAGTGCAGATGCCAGGCCGCTGAGAGCAAATGCTGACAGTTATGGCCCCACTTTGCCGAGCTGCCTGGGTTCCCACCCCTTTGGGCATCCCCCCCTCTGGGATTCCCGCTGGGGTTACGCAGCCCCAAGTGGCCATCAGAAAGTGCTTCCCCAGGCCGGTGGTGCCCCCCCCCCCCGGCACTGTGTTCCGGGTGGCGGTGCGAGAGAAGCAGCAATCCCAACCCCTCTGCTCCGAGCATTGTACAGGGTTCAGCCTCACTGCTGCCCCAGCCCGGACACCATCCCCAACTCTCCGTGGGAGATCTACGAGGGGCAACATCCTGCTGCACAGGGGGAGTGATTCCCCGCCAGCCTCCGGAGCTGAGCTTGGGGGAGAAGGGAGCTCTGAGCAGCCCTGATGCGAGGAGTTACCCAGATGGGGCCAGGCCAGGGCCAGATTTCCAGACACTCCATGTTTAAGTGCGTGCGATCGCGCCCCCTTGAAGATGACATGGGCAGAGCAGCCCAGGGGTGGATCTAAGCAGCCCGGGGAACCGGAGCATACCAGCTGCTTGCTTATCCAAGTGGTTCGCGCTGCTCCTGGCTGAGTCTCCCTCGCCCTCCTCTTCCTCCTCCTCCTCTTTCTCGGCCGCTTTGCCGCCATCCAGCTTGTCCATCAGCTTGTTGAGGGTGGAGGCCAGTGACTTCGAGGCGTGGCTCCGATCAAACTCGCCCTTCAGGCCCTCTGTCTCCAGCTCATCCTCCACCTGGGGGGCGGGAGCCATTACCTCCCGAAGGGCAGCGATCTGACCCCGCCGATGCCAGCCCAAACCCTCGCAGCCTTCCCCCAACAGCGAGGGCACCTTAACCTCTGTCCTGGGGCACAGCGGCTCCGGTGTGGCTCCGTCGCCCCCTAGTGGCTAGATGCAATACTGCCTCCAAACCTGATCCCTGAGCCCAAGCAGTTAAAGGCAGAGGTTCGGGGATCAGTCCTCAGTGACCCCACCAGTGTCAAGGTTACAAGTAACGGTGCCAAAGGAAGGGGCAGGGAGAGGCCCCTGGGAGCACGGCATTGGCAGGAATATCCATGTGCCCGCGGGGCATGAACGCTTCCCGATGCCCTCAGGATGGGCAGCCGGCACCTGGGTCCTCCCGCACTGCAGGGAAGGGGCGCTGCCCACGCCCCGGCAGCCATCCCGACGGCAGTGAGGGTCTGCGCCCAGCAGTCGGGATCCGGCTGCACCCCAGGGAGGGCAGAGAGGAGACAGGGCTGGCAAGAGGGGACACCCTGGCGCCAGACACGGGATTGGGGGGGGGGGGGGGGGGGGGGGGGGGCGGGGGGGGGGGGGTAGGCAGGGGCTGCTCCCTCAGCCTCACCTCGTCAATGATGTTGTCGAACTGCTTCTCCATTTCCGTTTTCACCTCCTCCTTCAGCTTGGCCCGCTCCGAACTGGGCAGCAGGATGTCCTCCAGCTCCTCCTCAAACTTCCCCAGCAGGTCGTCGTCCTCCTCGTCCTCCTCCTCCGGGCGCTCGCTCCCGGCGGCCGGAGCCTCCTCGGGCCTCGGGGCCTCCTGGCTCTTCTCCGACTCGCTTGCCTTCTCTTTCCCCTGGGGGGAAATGGGATTTTTAGACACCCCCCACCCAAAGGCCACACGGGGTCAGACCAAAGGTCCCTCTAGCCCTGTATCCTGTCTTCCTACAGCGGCCAACGCCAGGTGCTTCATAGGAAACAAACATGAATCTATCTCAGAGCTGGCCTGTGTAGTCAGGGAGGGTTGGCATCCCAGAGGGGAAAACTGAGGCACAGAGCAAGGCCCGGACCAGCTCACATTAACAGAGGGAATCAAACTCAGCGCTAGATCAGGCCCGCCCCTGAGCCAGGAATCCAGCTGTACTCATTAGCCAGGGTCAATAGATCACCTCCCATGGAGGATGAGTGCTGTGGGCTAAGAGCACCGATGGAGAACGCCACGCCAGGCCCCCATGTACCTTCTTGGTGCTTTCCTTCAGCGCCTCGATAAACTGGACTAGATCCCCTGGGCTCCGGATCACTTTGAAGTGGATTTTTTGCTGGAAATCTGAAAGATGCCAGAGAAACAAGAACATCTGAGGCTCTGTGCTGGAAAGAACCGTTCCCCTCCCGGCACAGGCAGATCCTGCCCCTTGCCGAGGCAGTTCTGAAGGAGAACCAGGCAGAGACTTTAACCCCCAATGTCCCAGAGCGCCAGGCACTGTCTGCCAGCGAAGGTTCGTCCGAACACTCGGAGAGCTGACGCACTGGCTCCAGCCTCCCGGCGGAGCAGGAAGGGACGTCCCCCTGTGTTTTTAAACGGACCGGTGGCTTCATGGCCATTAGTTTGAACACCACATCCGAGATCAGGATGGCAAATCACGGTAACACTCACTAGATGATCTTTGGCTTGTTATTGCCAAATTTACACCCCAACACCGGACGGTGTTATACAGCCAAAACTACACAGGATCTTTTAAGGGGGAAGACAAAGATGCCACATTTATTATAATAATTTGATCAATGACCAATAACTAATATCTTAATCCTTATACACACACATTATACCTATACACACACATTCACACCCACACACCCACACATCCATCAGATGTTTTGCAGCTGCTGCATAGTTACCAGTCCTGAACATAGCTTGATTTTGCAGCTTGGGTTCGTAGCTTGTGGCGGCTAACTGGCCAGGAAAGCCAGGCACAAGGAAGGGCTGGGTCTCTGTTGGGCATGCACCGATGCCCTTCCATGTTGGAAGCAGAATGTTACCCTCCAAAGTCTTCCATCTCACCCAGCCTTTTTGTAGGCTGTAGTTTGAATTCAAAGTTTCTAGGTCTCGCTGTGTCACGCCGCCTCTGGGTTTGGTGCTTGATCACCCGTCAATTGCAGGCGTGACTGTCAGCCTGGGACCTGGCTTTGATCTTCCTTCTGTTGTTCCTTTTTAGGGTGGATGCTTCTTGCTTGAGTTAGGGCTGTTGTCCAGTTCTTCAGCCCTTGGTATTTGAACTTGATCTCATCAGGACGGGCTGGTGCTGGAGGTTGATTCTATCACCCATACATACCTCATTCACACATCTCAACTAGACTAATAAAATTACAGCATGGCTTGCAAAAATGGGGGCTTGCAGCACAAGCCTTCTACAAAATGGAGTAAGCATTTTAAAATGGGTTTTGAATTACAATATTGCACAGAAGTTACAATTTAGGCAAAATGGCAAGCGTAATGAAATGGTGAACAGAAGTTACAATGATACAGTGAATAACTAAAAACAATTTCATTCACATTGGTTCTACAACGGGCTTCCCCCCTAGGACACCGCACAACCCGCCCTGTGTAGTTATGGCCCAGAGAGGTTTGCCCCAGGAGTCTATTAGACACTCACCAGCCAGGTGATCATCTGCCGGCTTCACAACCGCCTCGTCCTCCTGCAGCGGGGACGACACCGGGAGTTTAGAGGGACACGGGGGACTCCAGACGCAGCTCCCCCAGGAATAGGGGCGGGGGGAGAAATTACTCAGCCATAACTGCACCAGCTACAGCACCGGGGAGCCGGGCTCCTGATTTGCCAACCGCAAAGCCACGGCTGTTTAGCCTTGTCCTATCCAGAGAGACGCCAGGCCACGCAACAGGGCAAACCGCTCCCCAGCCCCGGGACTCGGCAGCAGCCCCCCCTGGGGTCCCACGGGAGAAGGTCTGGCTGGGACAGAAGGGAGACAATCGACGTGCTGCTCAGAAGCGCCATGCGGTGGCAGACCCAGGATCACGACAGGAGTTGGCGGGGGCTCTGCGTCGGCGGAGTGAGGGGGAGCTGCTGCCTTCCCCCAGGCACTGAACCTTGACACAGTTACCACTGACCCCAGGGTGAGACCAGGAGGAGCGGTGCCTGGCATGGCTGCGCCAGCTTCCTGGCTCAGACCACAGCGAGCCAGCAAAGCCAGAAGAGAGACCGTGCATGGACAGAGCCGTTACCTTGGTGCGGTCCGGCAGCCCGCCCGCTCCGAGTGCTCTATCCCCGAAGTCGGTGTCGTCCCCTGGGCCAGGTCTGGGGGTTTCCCAGGGAGCGGCTGGCACAAAGCAAGGAGAAAACGTCACCCACACCGCTGAAGTCCTGGGAAGTGCTCGGGGCAGCCTCAGGCCCTTGAGTAAGCTTCACACGTGCCCGATCCCACCTGCCTACTCCAGTCCCAGGCAGCCGGGCGCCCTCCATCTGCCTGCAGCCAGGCTCGACGGGAGCAGGATCTCGCCCCGGCCCGCCCAGCTGTTTCGCTCACCCACGACGCCTCGTCAATACTCCTGAATGTGGAGGGGGGGGCTCGAGCCACACGGCCCCACCCACACCCAGCGAGTCCATGGGGTGTGAGGGGCCCCCAGCCAGGCACACGGCCCATCGCACCAGGAGATCCCAGCAGAGAGCCCCGAGCCTGGGCAGAGGACGGGGCTGCCCACAGGGGATCACGAGCACCCAGAGATCAGCGCGAAATAGCTGCCATACCGTCCGCTTCCTGCTCCTCGTGGAGGGGGTGGGCTGGCTCCACACCTTCCGGGCGCTGGGTGGCAGGGTTGGGATCTCGCTCGTTCCACAGCCTCGTGTCCAGGGTCTTCAGCTCCTCGGAGATCTCTTCCACCTTGCGCTTGGTGTCGACTGCATTGGCCAGCGTAGATGGGATTTCAGTCACCACAGAGGCCCTGCCCACCCCGGGGAAGGAGGGGGCAGGGCAGCCCGAGAACCCTCCCACCCGGGGGGGGGGGGGGGGGGGGGGGGACACGCCGGGACCCCCCCCCCCCCGGGGGGGGGGGGGGGGGCGGTGACGACAGCCCGAGAACCCGCTCACCCCGGGGGAAGAGGCAGGGCAGCCCGAGAACCCGCCTACCCGTGGGGAAAGAAGGGGTTGGGCAGCCTGAGAACCCGCCCACGCAGTGGGGAAGAGGTGGGGCAGCCCGAGAACCCGCCCACCACGGGGGGGGGGGAGGAGGAGAGGGGAAGAGGCGGGGCAGCCCGAGAACCCGTCTACCCTGTGGGGAAGGAAGGGGTTGGGCAGCCCGAGAACCCGCCCACCCCAGAGGGGAAGAGGCGGGGCAGCCCGAGAACCCGGCTACCCTGTGGGGAAGGAAGGGGTTGGGCAGCCCGAGAACCCGCCCACCCCAGAGGGGAAGAGGCGGGGCAGCCCGAGAACCCGCCCTACAGACGGTTGGGATCTGCTGGGCTGGGACAAGCCCTCCCACGAGCTGCTGTTGCAGGCCCTGGGAGGGGCTCAGATTTAGACCCGAGTCCCTCAGCCCCCGCCCCCATCCCAGATACTCACACACTTGGGCCTGGACGTAGTCCACGTACTGGGCCGGGCTCAGGGCCGGGTGGCAGCGGATGGCCTGGGGGGTGGCCGTGGAGGGCGGTCGCAGGAAGGGGTGGTGGCAGATGCGGGCGGTGTGGATGGTCAGGACGTAGGAGCAGGACTGCGGCTCGTCCACCCGGGCAATGTAATCCCCAGAGCCCTCTTCGCACAGGAACTGCCGCCGGGGGGAACAGGGTTAAGGTGCCCTGGGGCTCACGGAGAGTCCCGCGGGGCCGGCCGGTCACCCTGCCACGCCCGAGGGGCTCGTCCGCCTCCACCCCTTCCCCCCCCCCCCTCCACGGAAGCCTCCCCTAGTCACTGCTGGCATTTTAAACAGCAGATAACCCAGGCCAGAGAGAGGCTGCCCTGCCCCCCTCTGTCTTCAGGGAGTCTCCCCAGCTCACCCCAACTCCAGAGAATTGTCCCCCCCGACTTACCCTGACTTCAGCTTCCCTGGGCTGCCCACTCAGGTCACACTTGAAGCCGTTGCCATAGGCCTGGCTGTGGTAGCGTTTGAGCCGGTGTTGTTTCGAAGCCTAGGAAGGGGAATTTTGGATGAGGGCATTAAAGCTCCCAACTTCACTGTCCACGCTGAGCTGGGCAAGGGGCTGTCTCCGGGGATCTCAAAGCACCCCACACACCAAGCCACTCGGCCTCCTGGGAGATCGTCGGCCCATTTTACAGATGGGGAAACCGAGGCAGCAAAAGTTACTTCCCGGGTCACACAGCGAGTCAGTCCCCTGCTCTGCCCCACTGTCAGGAGGGGAGAGCTTGCGGGGACTTAGGGTTGAACTGCTTACCCTGTTTGCTGAGCCCCAGCCGAGCCCACCTCCCTTCTCCCCAACCTAGAGCACCCGGGGTTCACACTGCAGCACGACACAGGAGGTCAAAGAAGCACCAACCTTTGCTGTCTCGTTGTCCCAGTCGAACGCCGACTGATAATACCCGAGGTACAGGATGTCTCCTTTAATCTCCGACTCTGGGAAACACACAGCGACACAGAGCGACCCAGGTTAGAGCATGCTAAACCCCTGGGGGGCCCCGGCGTGCAGAGAGACCCCCCCAGGAAGGGTGGCCAATGGTTCCAGCACTCGCACACTGCTCTGTCCCAGACTTCCTGCGGGACCGTGGGGATGACAGCGTCACCCACCGGAGACAGGGTATCAGGAGCCATGTAAATACAGTGAAACCCCGCTGTAACGCGATGATTGGGGTCCAAAAATTTCGATCGCGATAAATGCGGGGTGGCGGTATAGCGGGGTTACAAAAATTTACCGTTTCAAGCCGGTCAGTTTCAAGCCGGTCAATTTCTCTTGGGCAGAAAACAACTTGCGTTTGCGAACTGCCCATAACAGTAACCGAAAGGGTGCAGCTCCAGCAGCGGGGGCTCTCAGCCATGCAGCGAGAGAGGGAAACACTTGGGGAGAGCAAGGGAGACGTGCAAGGGGCAGAGGAAGAGCGAGGAGCAGCTGGGGAGGAGAATGGCTCTTCTCGCCAAAAGGAGAAGTGGGGGTAGGAGGGAAGAGGCAGTGGGGAAGGCACATTTCTTTTTTCCCCCCTGTGCTTCGGTGGCGCTCCGGCGGCTTTTTTTTTTTTTTTTGCTTGGGGTGGCTGGAGCCACCTTATCATCGCGTTATATCCGAATTCGCGTTATCGCGGGGCGCGTTATCACGGGGTTTCACTGTACCTCGCCCTGCCGCGGCATCCTGGCCCAGATCAGGTTCGGGGAAAGGGCTGGATGCTGGCCCAGTCTTTGGGGGTAAAACCCCTTTTGCTACGGGCACCTCCCTGAGATCAAACACCGAGAGTCCCCTCCCCGAGCGCCCCGCGCAGAGACGGTCAGTTTCCACCCAGAGGAGACCTAAGGGGGCCACCCCTCGTGCAGCTCGCGGAGGGGGCCGGCGGTGCAGTGAGCCCCAGAGGGAGCTGAGAGGGGGATTGGATACAGGATGCCACGGGGGTGGGAGGGGATCTAACGAAAGTGATCACAACAGAGTAGCCACGGCCCCTTTGCCCTTTACATGCCGCCATCGGCCTGGGCACACCTGGGGCTGACACACCAGGTTCTTTCATATCCCGAGCGTTGAAACTGGGCGGCTTTCCCAGCTCCCAGCCAAACTCACTGAGCGAGCCCAGGCCAGTCACCCTCAGAGATGAGCGGCTGGACACGTCCTCGGGCCTGTCTAATCCGCCCACGCGCACCCCTCCCACCGGGCCCCAGCGACCAGCCAGTGGACGTGGCAAGGCGAGGATTACCTTCGACGTGGTACTGCTGGATGTGTTTCCCGTAGCAGAACTCGTACGTCCACCAGTCCTTGGTCTGGGAACAAGGCAGCAGCAAAGGCTTTAAGGTCAACGAAGGACCAACCCTGCACCCCAAAACCTTCACACGCCCCCCAAACCTGCCATCGGCCACGTCCCCAGCCTGGAGCCCGGAGATCGCCCCAGCACTAGCTGGAGCGAACCTGTCCTCCAGTCCAGGCCTCGCTTCAGGCCGCGCCCACGAGGGACGGCAAAGCCAGCGGTGGCTCTGTCCGGCGAGCGCTTAAGGCTACATCCTGGAGATACCCCTGGGCCTTCCCTTGCTCCGCCCGGGATCTCCCACCTGTGCGTTCTGAGGGAAGCTCTCACACCGGGGGGGGGAGCTGACACTGGCCGTTGCTGGGCCAGTCGTGTTGCCTGCCTCAGTGTGAGGACATGTTACCGGCTTCCTGGGATCAGGTGCTCTGGACTGACAGCTCAGCAGGGAAGTGGGGAGACAGCTGTGGCACCCCCATGGAGGAACCCCTGAACTTGGGGGGAGGGATAGCTCAGTGGTTCGAGCGTTGGCCTGCTAAACCCAGGGTTATGAGTTCAATCGTTAAGAGTTCAATCCTTGAGGGGGCCATTTAGGGATCTGGGGCAAAAATCTGTCAGGGATGGTACTTGGTCCTGCTGTGAAGGCAGGGGACTGGACGCGATGACTTTTCAAGGTCCCTTCCAGTCCTACACTTCTATGAACATCAGCCCCCTCAGGACAGGGGTCAAGAAGATGGAAGCAATTCCCTCCGCCTTGTTAACGGCTGCCGTTTCTGAGAACTGCGATGGAGGGGGGCTAGGAAAGGGTGGGCAGCGAGCCATTGACCCGCCTGTGGGCACCACAACCCCTCGGCCCCCTGCATCCCTCAGTTCTGCTCCCGTCCCGCAGTGCGCGGCTGCAGGCTCACCTTTACGAGGCAGGGAGCAGCCTCCATCGGCCTCAGCAGATCCGAGATCCCCAGCCCGTGGTAACTCTGCGGCCGCTCTTCGGCATCCTGGTGGATCCTCACGGCGGCGGAGGGCAGGCGGCATTCGTACTTCTGCTTGTACTTGGACGAGACGATCACCACGTCCTCTGGCTTGCTCTAGGAAAGCGCAGGCGGCAAAATCAGCGAAGGAGAACAGGGCCCGCGCGAACGGCAGCTCGCCACGCAGGCGCTGCCGGCCTGGAGACCGAGTGCTACGGAGGGCAGGACGCCTGCGGCGGGCGATCCAGGGCTGCTAATCTTGGTGGAGGTCCCATGGAGCAAAAAGGTGCCACCCTGGGAGCTAGATGCTCTGCCTTTCTCTTGTTCCTGCCATACCAGATGTGACGGAGCAGGGCGGATTTGACCTGGGAATGTTGCAGGGGAATTACATTGAGGATGGGAAGGAAGCTACCTGAGCTGTAACCTGAGCCAGGAGGGGGGGGTGGAAGAAGTGACACCTCCGGCTGGGAGACTGAACAAAGGAAAGGAGGAGGAGGGGGAGTGGGAAGAGCTGCTGAGGGAGTTTTTAGTTTCAGTTTTGGGCTGGGTGGTGAGTCGCAGGGAACCCCAAGCTGGGGGCTAAGTTCCCTAAACCCCCCAGAAGGACTTGATTGAGGGGTTCTGGTTGTACCTACAAGCTCTGCTTGGGACTGTGTTCCTGTCACCTAATAAACCTTCCATTTTACTGGCTGGTTGAGAGTCACGGTGAATCCCAGGAAGAGGGGTGCAGGGTCCTGACCCCCCACACGCTCCTTGACACCAGGATCTCATTAACCCTCCCACAGCGTGGGGAGCACGACCCCCATTTTGCAGAGGGGGGAATTAAGGCACAAAGAGGTGACCTAACCAAGGTCTCCGAGTCAGTGGCAGGACTGGCTGCTCTGAAATCGAAAGCGGAGCGGCCGCGAGGGAGTCGGCACCAATGTCACTATCCCGCTTTGACGAGGCGGCTTTCGTTAAACCAGTGCAACTCGAGGCCCGGGAATGTCAGTTCTGAGAGTCAGTGCTGCCTAGTGGGTAGAGCACCGAACTGGGACTCAAAACACCCAGGTTCTAGGGCCAGCTCTGCCAGCGACCTGCTGGGGGCGACCCGTGGGCACGTCAGTTTCCCCATTTATAAACCCGGGCTAGTGACACTGACCTTTGTAAGCCGTTTTGAGGTCGGCCGCTGAACCGCGCTAGGTAAGAGGTGGGTATTATTTCTGCCAGGACCCTCATAAGTACAGACCCATCACAATGGGGCCCAGATTCCTTTGAAACCCGGCTCGTCAGTGCCAGGGGAAGCATGGGATCATCGGCGCCAATGCGCCCATTCAGAAAATGCCCCGCTTGTAGCAGCGGCTCTCACCTGGCTATCCCCGCAGGACACCCCAGGTCTGTCTGATGCTGCGGGTTTTAGGCTGTGGCGGAGCTCACGGGTGGATTTGTAACTTGCCAAGGGGCTGTCCTTGATCAGAACAGGAAAGAGTCCAGCAGGCAGCGGGGGCGAGAGGGGGCTCAGAACAGCGTGCAAACAGCGGAGGTTAACGTGAAAACGTGCAGTGCCCGGGTGGCGCTGGCAGGAGCATCACGCCCCAGGAGCAGCTGACGCCAGGGGGTTAATTTAGCGCCTGTTTCAAGTTTTCTTGGCAGCTTTGCCATGTAAATGCAGCTCCCCGCACCTCCCCTTTAGGAAGCTCCTAGGCACAGGAGGCAGGAAGTTGGGGCCCAGCCAGGGAGATCCTTAAACCCAAACGAGAGGCGTCTCCGTTAGCCTCAGGCTTGGCCGTCCCAGGAGCAGGGGTTTCCTTGAGACTTTGGGGCGGTTTTAGCGCCAGAGGCTTTTTGGGTTATTCTGACTCTCCCCTGCGCCAGCCGCCTGTTTGAACCCTTCCCGACCCGGAGCTGCCGCTCTGCCGGGTCACTGGCAGCGGAGCGGGCCTGGAAACGAGGCCTTCGACATGAAAGAGGGTTTTTTCGACGATCGGGCGTCAGGGGAGCAGCTTCACGCAGTCCCGGCTTCATGCAGTCCCATGCCCAGGGACCAGGCTGCGCTCATGAGCGTAAAAGGTAATGAACCCAGACGGGCTGCCTGGCACCTAGAGGAAACTGACCTCCCTTGGGTATCAGCCAGAGGGGACCGGGGGTCATTTGAGAGCAACAGCCCCTCTAACCCCAAAGCTCCTGACCTCAGGACACCCCCACAAGCCTTGCTAAGGCCCCCTTTGCTCAGGGGTCAGCTCCCAGAGTAAGGGATCTGGACCAGAAACCCCCACCCCCCCCGCACCATGTCTCAGGGCTGGCTAACTTGGGCAGCCTCTGGCAGGATTCTGAAGCGCTTCAAACCCCCCCCACCCCCATCCCCCTGCACAAGGGCGGGGAAGCTCGGTGGAGGACCCCAGTGCCGACCCCTCAGCCAATGCATCAGTCCGCATCGCGGTACACTAGGACCCTAGACGCCACGGCGCCCGGCAGCCCAAAGATCCGCTTCTGCTTTTAGTAAAGAGAAGTTTGGTTTCCATGCAACTGCGGAAGTGTAGCAGAGAGAGCTCAGCCTCAGAGAAAGAGAGAATCAAATCAAGCCAGGGGAACGGCTTGAGGTAAACAAGAGTAATGAGGAAGCGCCAGCACACGACAGGCAGGCGTCTAGGAATACACTCCCAGTCCGTCTGCCCAATTATCCAGCCTGCCATGGAATTACCAACCCACATCAGCCATTACCCCCCCGTCCCCCACCTTTCCTCAGCCTTTGTCTGACTTCTGCTCCCAGGTTTCAGGGCAGGAGCTGCGCCACCTCCGGATGCGTTTACCTCTCGCGAGCACCGCCCCAATTGAAAGAAATCTTCAGGCACCAAAACGCAGGGGGCTGTGTTATTTTTATGCCGGTAGCATCTACAGACCTCAGCCAAGATCGCAGCCCCGTTGTGCAACACGAGGCAAGCCACAGTCTCAGGGGGGAGAGGTAGATACGTTGGAGGGCAGGGATAGGGTCCAGAGGGACCTAGACAAATTGGAGGATTGGGCCAAAAGAAATCTGATGAGGTTCAACAAGGACAAGTGCCGAGTCCTGCACTTAGGAAGGAAGAATCCCCTGCACCGCTACAGGCTGGGGACCGACTGGCTAAGCAGCAGTTCTGCAGAAAAGGACCTGGGGGTTACAGTGGAGGAGAAGCTGGATATGAGTCAGCAGTGAGCCCTTGTTGCCAAGAAGGCTAATGGCATATTGGGCTGTATTAGTAGGAGCATTGCCAGCAGATTGAGGGAAGTGATTATTCCCCTCTATTCGTCACTGTTGAGGCCACACCTGGAGTATCGTGTCCAGTTTTGGGCCTCCCACAACAGAAGGGATGTGAACAAATTGGAGAGAGTCCAGCGGAGGGCAACAAAAATGATTAGGGGGCTGGAGCACATGACTTACGAGGAGAGGCTGAGGGAACTGGGCTTGTTTAGTCTGCAGAAGAGACGAGTGAGGGGGGATTTGATAGCAGCCTTCAAGTATCTGAAGGGGGGTTCCAAAGAGGATGGAGCTCGGCTGTTCTCAGTGGTGGCAGATGACAGAACAAGAAGCAATGGTCAAGTTGCAGTGGGGGAGGTCTAGGTTGGATATTAGGAAACACTATTTCACTAGGAGGGTGGTGAAGCACTGGAATGGGTTACCTAGGGAGGTGGTGGAATCTCCATCCTTAGAGGTTTTTAAGGCCTGGCTGGACAAAGCCGTGGCTGGGATGATTTAGTTGGGGTTGGTCCTGCTTTGAGCAGGGGGTTGGACTAGATACCTCCTGAGGTCTCTTCCAACCCTGATCTTCTATGAGTCTACTCTGAGGAGATAAAGAGCGAGAGGAGCCGGTACTGGGGAACAAAGCACAAAGGAACAAAGGCCCTGCCCTACAAACAGATTTTATTCTGGTTATTTATAACTACTTTGGTTACGGGGAGCGATTTCTTCTTTACCAAAATAGTTTTACCCAGGGTCACAGGACTCGTCTTTGAATTTATGCCAAAGCAAAGCAGCAACGCGCAGGCTCTCGTATTTACAAAGCATGAGGTACCCAAAATAACGTGCAGGGTGACCCATTAAGATTCCTTTCCTGCACTTTAGTAGCTGACGGGAAGCTTTTAGGATGCAAACACAAGCCAATTGTCCAAACAGATGCTTTTAGCCCAAGTCTCCCGCTGGGCCGGCGCTGTGAATGAAGAATCAGGTGGCGTTTTGCTGTCAGAAAGCGACAGTGCTTCTAGGGTATTTCCATCTGTCTTTGCCCTCTCCCCCACCCTTCCGGAGTCGTCGCTGATCCCGAGAGGCAGGGAGCCAGAAAGCAGAGCCAGGTGCATGCGGCCGCGCCAGAATTAGCCATTTCAAAGCACAGGGGAGATCAATAGCATTAAACCACATCTCGTAAGTTGGCCGGTTCCGCCCAGGCTCCCCTTTGTCACATGCAAAAGGGAGGCACCAGATGGTGGAAGTCCCAAGTGCAGCCGTTCGACCTCTGCCAGAGAAGTAAACACAGGCGCCAGGGGCAGTGTCCTGCCAGTGCAGAGAGAGTCCAGGATGCTGCTGAGTCTGCACAGGGCAAGGGCGAGGGGGAGCCACAGTCTGCGCCATGATGGGGTCGGTAGTTGGGAACAGAATAAAGGGGCTTTGTTTTCTAGGGTCCGATGTGGCCCCAGGATGGGGGGGGGGGGGAATGGCTGATGGGGAGTTCCGCATGGGCCTGGCCCCTTTACCTGCACTTCACATCACTTGCTAACCAGGCCCTCACCCGACCCACCTCCCCCAAAACCCCTGCTCCCCCCACTCAGCCCCATCACCTCCCACTCCCCTGGGATGTCTCTGCCCCTTGGCCCCTGCTCTCCAGCCCTCTTTTCTTCCTGCCTGCCCCCCTCCTCCTGCCCATGTATACCCCTCACCTGCCCTCAACTCCTCAGCCCCCCTTCACCGACCTACCCTACCCCAGCCCCCCTCAATCCCCAGTCTTACCCCTACCTAACACCCCAGGCATTCCCCCACGCAGTACCAACTCCTATGCCATGTCTCCGCCCGCCACTCTCCCTCGCCCCCAACGGCTCATTCCCCAACCCAACCCCCACATAAAGGCTGGTCCTGCCCCCACCTGGCCCCCCAACTCCTTGGGTCCACTTTGGCCCCCCACATTCTCCAGCTAACTTGCACCCTGGCCCAGCCCCCCCCATGCCTGTTCGGCCCCCCTTGGCCCCCACACACCCAGCCTCTCTAATCCCCCGACCACCTATCCAGTGGGGCCCCATCGCCCCCAGCCTGACCCAGCCCAGACCCTCTCAGCCCCCACTCTGGCACCCCGGCCCATAGGTGCTGGAGCTAGGGGGCTGTGGGGGGGCTGCGGCACCCCTTGGCTTGAAGTGGATTCCATCATGTCCAGGGTTTACAGTTTGGTTCAATGGCTCTCAGTGCCCCCACTATACAAGCGCCCCTGCCCTGCCCCCTCTTACCTCCCCTCCCTCACCCCACCTACAAGTACCTATCGCCCCCCCGCACCTGCCCCCCCCTCAGCCGCCTCCCCCCAACACGCACCTGCCTGCCCCCCCCCGGCGCCCCTCCACACCTCTTCCGTCCACCCCCCAGGCCTGGCCCACCCCGTCCATTCCCCCCCCCCAACACGCACCTGCCCCCCCCGCACCTGCCCCCCCGCGCACGCACCTGCCCCCCCCCAGGCCCGCACCTGTCCAGCCCCTCCCCCAGCAGCCCCCCCGCACGCACCTGCCCCCCCAGGCTCGCCCCCCGCGCACGCACCTGCCCAGCCCCCCCAGCAGCCCCCCCGCACGCACCTGCCCCCCCAGGCCAGCACCTGTCCAGCCCCCCCAGCAGCCCCCCCCGCACGCACCTGCCCCCCCCAGGCCCGCACCTGTCCAGCCCCCCCCCGCACGCACCTGCCCGGCCAGCACGGGCTCGGCGGCGATCTCGATCCCGTACTTGAGCTCGTTGAGCTCCTGCAGGTTCAGGCTCCCCGCGACCCCAGGCAGCGGCCGCCCCGGCCCCAGCAGCGCCAGCACCAGGAGCAGCCCCGGCCCCGGGAGCCCCCGGCCCCGTCGCGCCTCCGCCATCTTCCCGAGCCGCCTGCCCTCACCGCTGCTTCCGCCCTCCTCTGCGCCGCCTCGCTCGGCCCGTCCACACGGCCACAGAGAGCCCAGCCATTGGGCCTCGCCTGTGCCAATCAACGGTGCTAGCTTCTCATTGGTGAATCTCTTGGGATGGCCCTTGGGGAGCGAAGCCGGAGTGGGGATGGGGCGGGTCTGGCATCTGGCGAGGACGGATTGGGCCGAGTCAGCGCTCTCGGGAGCCAATCGTGAAGGCGAGGACCGCCTCGGCTGATGACGTTCATCGGGGCTCTTAAAGGGCCAGAGCAGCCCAGAGAGAGAACAACGCTCCTGTAGGGGGAGGGAAGATACATTGTATCTTACTAAGGGGTGAGAGCCACGCTGATTGGTTAAACTGGGGTCACATGATCAAAAGGGCCTCAGTAGGGCCTGGGCCATGTGGCAGGCACTGGGGTGGGGCCTGGGCCAGTTGAGGCATGAGTTGCATAGGGTCACCCTGGGGGGGCTGAGCCACGTGATGGGTGTTTGTAAGGCCCAGGCTCAGTGGGAGGTGATGGACAGGAGTAGGGTGACCAGATGTCCCGATTTTATAGGGACAGTCCTAATATTTGGGGCTTTTTCTTATATAGACTCCTATTACCCCCCACCCCCATCCCGATTTTTCATACTTTCTATCTGGTCACTCTAGACAGGAGGTTGGTGATGGGGCAAGCCATGGGGAGGGGCGTAAGGCAACATGGCGGCCAAGGGGTGGAGCCCATGCAAGGGGGCAGGGGAAGGGGGCAGCCCAGGTGCCACGGTGGGGCAAGATCTGAGCCATGTGGCACTTCTGAGGCCGCTACGTGTGCTGGGAGCCCCCTGCGGACCCTCCCGACGACGGGGTACGGCAGCCCCCCGTCACCGGCGTCGAGGGGTTGTCTACGCTACAGCCGCACAGCAACACGTAGACGCTTCCTACGTCTTTTGGTGCAGTGAATCCGCCTCTCCAAGAGACGGTAACTAGGTCAACAGAAGAATTCTTCCCTTGATCTACCCACGCCTACACCGGGGGTTAGGTCAACCTAGCCACAGTGCTCAGGACATGCAGTTTTTCACAGCCCTGAGCAACATAGCGAGGTTGAGCTAATGTTTAAGTGCAGAGCAGCCCAAGTGCTGCCATTGGTTCCTTGTTCCCAGTTCCTTGGTCGTGGCCAATTTCATTTTAGAAATTTCCTCCAATGAATGTGCTTGGATGTGATCAAAATTGCAATGACTAATTCGTTGATTAAATCAATAAGGAGCTGAGTTTTGACTGACCGTGCGTGACAAAATAAGCGTTGTGTCACCCAAGTGACACGTCCCCGCCACTGCTGGACGGTTCTGAAGGAGCTGGGACATGCCACCCTTAGCTTCGTTCTTGAGCAATATGCTGTCCCCTGTTCTGCCCCCACCCCACTTCCCTATTGCACATGGGGCTTGAAGAAGGAGCTGGGTTTTGGCTGGCTGCATGTGTCTCGGGTCGCCCCGAGCGATTTGGCCCTGCGACCTTTTATACTCTTCTGATGTAGCTGAGACATAGAACTCCCTGGCGTGAAACTTCTTTGTGAAAATTTGTGGTCCCCTGTCACACTCCCTCTTCCTCCCCCCCAAATACACACCCTTTAGTAGAGCAAGAGGAGCGGCAGAGAGGCAATTCAGAGGGTGAAACTGTGGATCCTATGTTTGCAGGTAGAGGGACTTGGTGATTGTTGTGTTTGTTTCAGCTGTTGTTTGTTCTCTGGGAGTGTTGTGGGGCTGGGCCCCTGAGCTGGCCAGGTGAGACAGGTCCATCAGTGTCTGAGTGAGGGCTTTGTCGCTGAAATCCCTGGGGCTTTGAGCCGAACCGGTGTTTGAAGTGTCCGAGTGGTTATTCCATCCTTGTTTTCAAGAGAGATGGGGAGGTTTAAGACTTAGTATTGCGGGCAGTGCCAGGTGAACAGGAGTGGTAAACAGGAAGAGTTTTGGGGGGACGTTAGAGAGGGACTGTGGTTACAGTTTTAGGTATGATTCTACACCAGTTAGCAGATATGGTTGGTTGTGCTGTGTTTTGCTTTTGCTGGAAGACAGCATAGATTTCTGGGGTCTGAAATGCAAGCTGGTGGCCAGACTGGAGGAGAAGATACATCTGGAAGGAAGCAGGAGTTGCAACATTGTGCAGCATCCGAGAAAACAGAGACTCCTTAGACAACTAGGTTAATAAATCATTGCCACAAAGGCCACAAGAGGAAAGGTAAGAGATAAAAGAATTGGAAAGAGTAGAAACCAAAGAAGCGGACTGGCAATTTGTGACCACGAGGGGAAAGAGACGCGGGAGGGATTCAAACAGGCTAAAAGTATCAAGACATTTTCAGATACTCAGCAGGTCAACTACAGAAGAACCCGTCTCTGGAGGAATGGAACAGAAAGCTACAAGGGACATACCTGATGGGTGTCCTTGCGGTACGAAATGAGCAGCATCCAGGAGAGATTCTTCAACCATCCTCAGAATGCAAACAATCAGGAGCGGCAGCTCCATAGTAAGAAGAGCGGACAGAGAACTGAGCAAAGGTCACAAGGACAGTAGGACGATGTTCTGTCTCCCTGGAGTGAAGAAATGAGACGGAAACGCAGGATTAGACCGGATTGGAAAATTCTCTGCTAATCTCCACGGATGATGATACATATTGGAACCAATGACGTGGCATCACATGGAACTACACAGATTATAGAAGACCTCAGGCATCCTGGAACAAAGCAGAAGAAGAGGAATGGCCAACTGATCTTCCCACATATCCTAACCAGTCATTAACCAAGAGAAGGCAGAAAATACTGGATGGGAACTGTTGGCTGCCTGACTGGTATGAGGCTGATGGTTTGGGTTTTATTTAACATTGGGCCACATTTCAGTAGGAGAGAGAGATCTACAAATGGGATGGCCCGCATCTCCCAGGTAGGGGACTAACCTTCTTGGGCAGAGACTAGCTGGAGCATCTTGGAGGGCATTAACTCACCAACACAAGTGGAGGATGCCACGGAGACAAATGAGGTACAAAACTCAAACTCAAGGCGTCATGAACAAATTGAACTGATGTGGCAAAGAACACAGAGAAAAGAAACGTTTCACTTGCTTATTAACCAGTGCTGGGAGGCTAGGTGACAAGAGGAAGTCGAAATTCTCATTGACGAGAAAAACAATGTATATTTCTGTAATTGGCATTACTGAAACTGGAGGAGACCTTTCACAGGATTGGTTATAATCTGTTTAGGAGGGATTAAGGATTGAGTGGGCACTCCCACAGAACGAGTTCCTGTTTACAGACAGATGGGGCGCTGCTATGGGGGAGTTCAATTTAGGAGACATAGCCTGGCAGTATCATAATAAAACGTCATTCCAGTTATTAAAAATTATAGGTGATAATTTGCGAACACAGAAGATGTTGCACCCAACACAAGGTAACTCTATTTTGGTCCTCGTTATGACACATAAAGATGAATTCATCACTGGATTGGAGGTTGCTGGTTGCCTAGGAACCAGTGGCCATCACCTGATTACATTCAACATGGCCTAACATACTTGGTGTGACTACGCTATAATTGCTGTGAAAATAGCCCAGCCGGATTTGCAACAGATTGGCTTCTTTCCACGCATGTTGTGGGTTTACTACCAAAGAAATCACAAATTAAAAATGGAGGTAGAGTATTTGTCAGACCAGAAACACCAGCTCCCGTCTGGGAATGGCATCTCCTCATCTCTTCATAACAAAACATCCCAGGGATGTGTCTCTGGGGTTAGCCCAGTATGTAATATATGGACATATACCTATCTCATAGAACTGGAAGGGACCCCAAAAGATCATTGAGTCCAGCCCCCTGCCTTCACTAGCAGGACCAAGTACTGATTTTTTGCCCCAGATCCCTAAATGGCCACCTCAGGGATTGAACTCACAACCCTGGGTTTAGCAGGCCAATGCGCAAACTACTAAGCTATTCCCCCCTTACTTCTGTGCTGCCTTCAGAGCTGGGTGGTCAGAGTGGCGGCTGCTGACTGAGGACCCAGCTCCGAGGCAGCAGCGCAGAAGTAAGGGTGGCCATACCATACCATGCCATCCTTCTGCGCTCCTGCTGGCAGCGGCTCTGCCTTCAGAACTGGGCTCCCAGCCAGCAGCCGCCGCTCTCCGGCCGCCCAGCTCTGAAGGCAGCGCCACCGCCAGCAGCAGCGCAGAAGTAAGGGTAGCTATACCACAACCCCCCTACAATAACCTTGTGACCCCCCCCCCAACTCCTTTTTGGGTCAGCACCTCTACAATTACAACACCTGAAATTTCAGATTTAAATAGCTGAAATCATGACATTTACGATTTTTAAAATCCTCTGACCGTGAAATTGACCAAAATGGACCATGAATTTGGTAGGGCCCTAATTATAGCATGGCTCTGTCTAGAGGTTTAAAGGGCCAAATAAAAATGACAGGTACCCTGTCATGGAGCCGCATGCTCGGTGCTACGCCCCTGTTTGAAATGAAGGTTAAAGCATCAACCCTTCTGGTTAGCCCAGAGCATTTCACCAGCTAGAGCTGGAGTGAGCTCCACTTCCAGGCACTGTGTTTCTCTCTGATCTCCTTCATCAGTTCACAGGTGAGAGAGCTCCCAGAAGCCAACTCTTATGCCCCTCCACCCACACTCCCTTCGTTCTCAAGAGTGGGTCTCCGCTGAGCTGCCCTGCCCAGAGTGTGGATCCACGACGCACGGGAGCTGATGTGGTCTCTCTGGACCCCTTGTTGATCCGGGTTGGTTTCAGCCAGTTCCTTAATGACTCTGTTCATTCCACCCAGACAGGGAGGTGACCCACGCACCTGTGTCTGCCCCAGAGCAAACTTCATCCTTTCCTCCTGTGACGGTGCTTCCTGTTGGAGCCAGCTGAGGTCACTCAATCAGGGTGAACTGCAAGCAAAACGGGGCAGACAAACCCCAAACGCTGGTGGATATTCCAATACTTAGATTTTCCAAGCCAGCACAAAACAACTTCTATATAACCTGTACGGTAATATAGAAGTTGTTTTGTGCTGGCTTGAAAAATCTAAGTATTAAAATATCCACCAGCGTTTGAGGTTTGTCTGCCCCGTTTTGCTTGCAGTTCACCCTAATTAAGTGACCTCAGCTGGCTCCAACAGGAAGCACCGTCACAGTGGCGTAGTCGTGCAAGGATCCACAGAACCAGGTCAATTAGGCTTTGGGTCAAAACCCCACGCTATCCAAATTTGAATTTTGGTATTAAGAGTTTGGGTGGTTAAAAAGCAATTGCAATGGATAAGCAAAGAGCATATGAGGGTCTTAACAAAAAAGCCCTAGAAGATTTGTGTTCAGAAAAGGGGATAAGCTTTAGAAAGAAAGCTACAAATCAAAAACTAAAAGAGCTGTTAATGGCCGGTGATCAGGAGGCAGAAGCACAGCCCTTACCTAATACTACAGAAACTGCAAAAGCCATTAAAATGAAAAACGCAGCAAATAAACTGCAACTGGAGCATGAACAGAAACTAGCAGATCTTCGATTGCTGGAAAAGCAAAAAATGGCTAAATTAAAAAAAGAGGCTGCCAAGAGAAAAAAAGAGGCTGCTAAAAGAAAGAAGGAGGCTAATGAAAGAAAGAGGGAGGCTAATGAGAGAAAGAAGAAGGCTGATGAGAAAAAGAGGGAGGCTGATAAGAGAAAGAAGGAGGCTGATGAGAGAGAAGAAAAGGTTCTTCCAATCCCAAAGGATCAGCCACATACCCAGGTTCAATTATAACTTAGATTTTACCCAAAATACACGCTATAGCCAATTCTTATTAACTAAGCTAAAATTTATTAAAAAAGAAAAGGGAGAGAGTGTTGGTTAAAAGGTCAATATACATACAGACTTGAATTCAATTCTTGAGGTTTAGATACATAGCAGAGGTGAACTTGTAGTTGCCAAAAGTCCTTTTAGAAATAGTTCATAGGTTATAGTTCAATGTTCATATTTAGGGTGGCTCCAGTCAAAGACTGGGGATCTCAATCCTTATGGCTTAAGGTTCCCCCCTCTTGAAACCAAAGCAGATCTGAGATGATGTATGATCATGTCCCAGGGTTCTTATACATTTTCAGCAGCCTTTTGGCCTGAGAAAACAATAAGCTTAATTCTCCTTCCTCTAAACATCATGGCAACTAGCACAGGGTAATGTATCCATTAAACAGTTTAGATACAGGTTACTACAACCTTCAAAGAGACATATAGACAATAATACTATTTTACTCAAGTATTATCATAAATGTTAATACTTCTTTTTTGATCTTTGAATTAAAGTTATAGCAATAGACAAGACTTGTTTGCTGACATCACAAAACCTGAGCAAACATCTACCCTTGAGATCTTTAACAATGCAGACTTGCATTTCAAAGCTCTATTTATCTACCTATCTTCCTAACCAGTTCTTAAGGTTCATCCCTAGGTCAGGTTATTCTGTGAGTTAATTAACTCTTTCTGGCCCTGTCATGAAATATTATATTACACTCATAACGTCACACCTCCCCACTGGGTAGCAATGCAAAGTATAGGGGGAAACTGAGAACATAGGAACGGCCAAACTGGGTCAGACCAAAGGTCCATCTAGCCCAGTATCCTGTCTACCGACAGTGGACAATGCCAGGTGCCCCAGAGGGAATGAACAGAACAGGGAATCATCAAGTGTCACCTATTCCCAGCTTCTGGCAAACAGAGGCTAGGGACACCATCCCTGCCCATCCTGGCTAATAGCCATTGATGGACCTATCCTCCATGAACTTATCTAGTTCTTTTTTTAACCCTGTTATAGTCTTGGACTCACAACATCCTGTGGCAAGGAGTTCCACAGGTTGACTGTGTGTTGTGTGAAGAAATACTTCCTTTTGTTTGTTTTAAACCTACTGCCTATTCATTTCATTTGCTGACCCCTAGTTTTTGTGTTATGAGAGGGAGTAAATAACACTTCCTTATTTACTTTCTCCACACCAGTCATGATTTCATAAACCTCTATCATATCCCCTATGATGGTCTACGCCCCTAGGGTCAGGGCAGCGTGGCCTGTCGGTCACAGTCTACAAAGCAGCCCTTTGGTGCAGGGCAGCATGGCCTAGTGGCCAGAGTCTATTGAGCCACCCTTCGGTGCAGGGCAGCATGCCACTCCCCCACCAGCACGACCTGTTCTGTCCTTCCGATATATTTTGTAGCCAGGTATTACTGTGTCCCATTGATTAGCCTCATTCTTCCAAGCTTCGGTGATGCCTGTTATATCAATATCCTCATTTAATACGAGGCACTCTAGTTCACCCATCTTATTATATAGGCTTCTAGTATTGGGATATAAGCACTTTAAAAACTTGTCACTTTTTAGCTGTCTGAGGCACACACAGAATTCATAAAAATATTACATATAAATTATTCCCACTTGGTCACACCTGCCCCGGTGAGATCACAGTATAACCCTGCATATAAAATGGACAAACAGGGGCCCAACTCACCCATGCCTGCAGAACAGGAGGCTGCATCCCAAAGACATCCCCTGCACGTTACCCCATCATGGTGGGAGGGGTTCCTCCCCACACTGCGGAAAAGGCCAGAGTATCCACCCTGTACTGATCCTGTGTGACCCATGAGTGGCCAGAGCCTCTGCCACATGGGGCCAGATTCTCAGCGGGGGTAAATCAGGGGTGCACAGAAGCGACCCTGATTTACACCACCTGGGGATCTAACCCCATATCTGATCCTGCACTGGCACAGATAAATGGTATAGTCAAGTGCTTGGCCGCAATTTGGTTCGTTATCTCGTTATGCAATATACTCAAGAGACCAAATAACCAATGTCAGGCACTTTAATTAATATGCTACAGGAAAAAGGTTCTCTAATACCAGGCTCCCATGCAGCCAGTGTTCCATTCACCTTAGGCAGAAGGGGTGCTCCCCAGGTTGCACATTTCAGCTGGTTTTATTTATACGATTTACCAAGTTACACATCTCTCTTTGCACTAAAATCCAACCCGTTGCCCCAGTTCCGTACTTTGGTGCTCTGTTCCTTCCCAAGTGCAGAGCCGTGACGGGACATCCTGAGCTTGTACCATGAGAGAGAACGACCGTATCTTGATTGCTGACAAGTTTCCTGTCTGCTTGCACCAACTGCTGATTTCAGCCAATGCCGGGTGTGATGGGGTATTTAGCATAAATGAACAGGATCGAGGTAGAGGTCAGTACCATATTTGTGCTTAATATTGTTGGTGCTTAATGCATACCGATATAGAACTATGGTGTGGATCATACCTGTTATTAATATGATATATATTTATCTGCTAGCCAGCTTAGATTAGTCAACACTGGGCATTTTGGCATATCAGCTCCATTGATGGTAGCTAATGTCGTAGGAAGAGAGCCTGAGATATAAGCCCTTTTCACAGAGGTCTGGTGTGAGGCCTGAGCTGAAGTCGTCGGCAAGCGTTGCTGATATAAAGCAAAGTTAGCAAACATCAGGCATTCAGGCAAACACATTCCAGAAGAGGGGTACCAGACCATACCGACATCGAGTGGTACCAGACCATCCCGACATCGAGGGGTACCAGACCATCCCGACATCGAGGGGTACCAGACCATCCCGATATCAAGGATGGTACAAAAACATTCCCCAAGGATAACAGGAACACGCTGACCCCTCCTAAAAGATACGGTCAGGATCACAGCGTGATGAATAAAGAGGTTTTTATCGAACCAACGTGTACAAGGAGAAGGGTGATAACTAGCCACGTCAGGGGGCAGTAACTAACCATGTCAGAGGAGCAGTACGTAACTTGTTTGCATCAGGGTATAAAGAGGTATCCCTGAGAGACTGTCCTGGTCCAGCCAAGGGGGAAATGGAAAGTCCCGGCATTCACTGAGCTGCATCCATTGTCATATACTAAGACAGGGGTCGACAACCTTTCGGAAGTGGTGTGCCGAGTCTTCATTTATTCACTTTAATTTAAGGTTTCGCGTGCCGATAATCCATTTTAACGTTTTTTAGAAGGTCTCTCTCTATAAGTCTATATTATATAACTAAACTATTGTTGTATGTAAAGTAAACAAGGTTTTCAAAATGTTTAAGAAGCTTCATTTAAAATTAAATTAAAATGCTGATCTTAAGCTGCCAGCCTGGGGTTCTGTTCACCTAGGCCTGCAGCGGGTTGAGCGCGGCCTGCGGCCGGGACGCCAGCTGGCATGGGGCTGGCAGCTGGGACCCCAGACCTGAGGAGGAGGAAGGGATGAGGGCTGTGGGGGTGGAGGGCAGAAGGCTGAACGTGTGGGGGGGTCAGGGCAGAGGGCTGGGTGTGTGTAAGGGGTCAGGGCAGAGGGATGGGGGGGTGGAGGTGCAGGGCAGAGGGATGGGGTGTGTGGGGGT
>QXTE01000157.1:3609758-3622054 GCA_003942145.1 Platysternon megacephalum
CAGGGCAGAGGGCTGGGTGTGGGGGGGGTCAGGGCAGAGGGCTGGGGGTGTGTGGAGGTGCAGGGCAGAAGGCTGGGTGTGGGGGGGTTCAGGGGTGAGGGCAGAGGGCTGGGTGTGTGTGGAGGTGTAGGGTAGAAGGCTGGGTGTGGGTGGGGGAGTTCAGGGGTGAGGGCAGAGGGCTGGGGTGCTCGGCTCGTGGGGGTGCTCCCAGCCCCCTGCCCTGAGCGGCTCAGGGCAGGGGGCTGGAAGGGATATGCCTGTTCCACCCGCTTCCCCAAGGCCCCGTCCCTACCTCTTCTCTGTCTCCGCTACGGAGCAGCGAGCACGCTGCGGCTCGGCTCCGCCCCCCTTCCCCGGGCGATCAGCTGATCGCCCGGAGGAGGGGCAGGAAAACACCTCGCTGGGGGAAGAAGCGGGGGAGGGGGAAGCTTGGCTGCCACAGGACCAAGCTTCTGCCTCCTGCCCCCGCAGGGGAGAGCGGTGGGCGGGGGGGGGCTGAGTGGGGCTGGTGCGGCGTGCCACCCAAAATCGGCTCGCGTGCCATGTTTGGCACGCGTGCCGTAGGTTGCCGACCCCTGTACTAAGAGACACTCTTGTAGAGTCTGCCAAGTGCTTTGTCGACAATAAACCTGGCCTGGTGCCTTCATTCCTTAATGGATCTTGTGGTCATTGGGCAGTTTGCTCGCGGTCTGCCGTGCCGGCTGTCTGGGCAGAGCTGGGGGCAGCACACAAGGAGAACACACACAGGCAGCCGAACATCTGACCACAGCCGCTACCAGCTGCCTGCTCTATTGAAGTGGCACACGTCTCCCGCCCGCATTCCTTTCCTCCCTGGTGCATGTCACCAGCTGAGGGATCAAATTAAAAGTCTTGTTCTATTTCATCTGCAGATCGCACTCAATGCATCCTAGCGTCTCAACAAGCAAAGACCCCAAAGAGTTCGCACCCTAAATACTCTGCGGCATGGCACTCCAGCGAGACATGTGGTCGCACAAAGTCACCTTGGGGTTTTATCCCTTAGGCCCCTTCATAGAATCATAGAATCATAGAATATCAGGGTTGGAAGAGACCTCAGGAGGTATCTAGTCCAACCCCCTGCTCAAAGCAGGACCAATCCCCAACTAAATCATCCCAGCCAGGGCTTTGTCAAGCCTGACCTTAAAAACCTCTAAGGAAGGAGATTCCACCACCTCCCTAGGTAACCCATTCCAGTGCTTCACCACCCTCCTAGTGAAAACATTTTTCCTAATATCCAATCTAAACCTCCCCCACTGCAACTTGAGACCATTACTCCTTGTTCTGTCATCTGGTACCACTGAGAACAGTCTAGATCCATCCTCTTTGGAACCCCCTTTCAGGTAGTTGAAAGCAGCTATCAAATCCCCCCTCATTCTTCTCTTCTGCAGACTAAACAATCCCAGTTCCCTCAGCCTCTCCTCATAACTCATGTGCTCCAGCCCCCTAATCATTTTTGTTGCCCTCCGCTGGACTCTTTCCAATTTTTCCACATCCTTCTTGTAGTGTGGGGCCCAAAACTGGACACAGTACTCCAGGTGAGGCCTCACCAATGTCGAATAGAGGGGAACGATCACGTCCCTCGATCTGCTGGCAATGCCCCTACTTATACAGCCCAAAATGCCGTTAGCCTTCTTGGCAACAAGGGCACACTGTTGACTCATATCCAGCTTCTCGTCCACCGTAACCCCTAGGTCCTTTTCTGCAGAACTGCTGCCTAGCCACTCGGTCCCTAGTCTGTAACAGTGCATGGGATTCTTCCGTCCTAAGTGCAGGACTCTGCACTTGTCCTTGTTGAACCTCATCAGGTTTCTTTTGGCCCAATCCTCTAATTTGTCTAGGTCCCTCTGTATCCTATCCCTACCCTCCAGCGTATCTACCACTCCTCCCAGTTTAGTGTCATCTGCAAATTTGCTGAGAGTGCAGTCCACGCCATCCTCCAGATCATTAATGAAGATATTGAACAAAACCGGCCCCAGGACCGACCCTTGGGGCACTCCACTTGAAACCGGCTGCCAACTAGACATGGAGCCGTTGATCACTACCCGTTGAGCCCGACGATCTAGCCAGCTTTCTATCCACCTTATAGTCCATTCATCCAGCCCATACTTCTTTAACTTGCCGGCAAGAATACTGTGGGAGACCGTATCAAAAGCTTTGCTAAAGTCAAGGAATAACACATCCACTGCTTTCCCCTCATCCACAGACCCAGTTATCTCCTCATAGAAGGCAATTAGGTTAGTCAGGCATGACTTGCCCTTGGTGAATCCATGCTGACTGTTCCTGATCACTTTCCTCTCCTCTAAGTGCTTCAGAATTGATTCCTTGAGGACCTGCTCCATGATTTTTCCAGGGACTGAGGTGAGGCTGACTGGCCTGTAGTTCCCCGGATCCTCCTTCTTCCCTTTTTTAAAGATGGGCACTACATTAGCCTTTTTCCAGTCATCCGGGACCTCCCCCGATCGCCATGAGTTTTCAAAGATAATGGCCAATGGCTCTGCAATCACATCCGCCAACTCCTTTAGCACCCTCGGATGCAGCGCATCCGGCCCCATGGACTTGTGCTCGTCCAGTTTTTCTAAATAGTCCCGAACCACTTCTTTCTCCACAGAGGGCTGGTCACCTTCTCCCCATACTGTGCTGCCCAGTGCAGCAGTCTGGGAGCTGACCTTGTTCGTGAAGACAGAGGCAAAAAAAGCATTGAGTACATTAGCTTTTTCCACATCCTCGGTCACTAGGTTGCCTCCCTCATTCAGTAAGGGGCCCACACTTTCCTTGACTTTCTTCTTGTTGCTAACATACCTGAAGAAACCCTTCTTGTTACTCTTAACATCTCTTGCTAGCTGCAACTCCAAGTGTGATTTGGCCTTCCTGATTTCACTCCTGCATGCCTGAGCAATATTTTTATACTCCTCCCTGGTCATTTGTCCAATCTTCCACTTCTTGTAAGCTTCTTTTTTGCATTTACGATCAGCAAGGATCTCACTGTTTAGCCAAGCTGGTCGCCTGCCATATTTACCATTCTTTCTACACATCGGGATGGTTTTTTCCTGCAACCTCAATAAGGATTCTTTAAAATACAGCCAGCTCTCCTGGACTCCTTTCCCCCTCATGTTATTCTCCCAGGGGATCCTGCCCATCAGTTCCAATGCCTCTGGAGAGATACAGGGGCAGGCAGCCGGTCAGCCTGTGACTGACACCAAGCACATGCGGGACAATAGCTTGAGTTCTTGGCACATGCAGCCACCTCTGGGGTGGAGGGGAGGAGGGAAAGTGTCCGCCGGTCACCAGAGCAAACCCCTCATTTCTGGAGAACGCCTTTCCATAGTCAGCACCTCTGCAGTGCAGACAAGGACCCGGAGCGCTGCGTTTTTTCCTGAAAGACCCCCCCGCACACACACACAGAGCCCATAGCACACAGGGCCTGGGGAGGGGAGGAAGGGCGGGGGACCAGCGATTCCTCAGGCTTTTCCAAAGAGCTCAGCTCCCCTTACTCAATGCAGGCCTCCTCTGCACCCCCACCACCGCCCCCTGAACATCGAGGGGGGGGGGGGTTTCCCACGAGCCGCTGCTGTTCCCAAAAGGATCCAGACAGCGCAGGTGGAGGATGAGATCGGAGCCGGGCCTCTCGGAGCCTCCTGGTTCTTGGGGGTTAAAATCAGCTGCTTGCCGCTGGTTTGAATCCCCATTTGCAGCTGACGGACCAGAAGAGGCAACGGGCATTTCATCGGGAGCAACAGCCGCGCACTGCCGCTGGACAAGGGACATCTTTGTGCTCGGCCGGCGCGAGGCTCCGACGGCGCACAATGTGGGGGACTGTTTCCATGGCAGATCGGGGTTTGCCTCTCGAACGGGCCGCTTGCATCATGGCCCTTGACTCGGGCCCAGAGCCCCGATGGCTCTGCTCTTGTGCCTGATGTGAGAGCAGCTTGGCTTGGTGCCCTGTTCAGGAGGATCACAATAGGATTAAACTGCAGCTCTCGCAGTCCAGGCTAGTTACTGGGAAATGCAGACTCCTCGCCGACGCCTGGGATTTCATGGTGTTAGGCCCTGTGACACTGGAGCCTGCTCCTGGGACGGGGAGAAGGGAATGGAATTGAGGACTGGGGGGGCGGGGGGGGGGCGGGGCTGTCAGTCATACTCCTGGAAATTAGCTGGATGTATTATAGAATCATAGAATATCAGGGTTGGAAGAGACCTCAGCAGGTCACCTAGTCCCACCCCCTGCTCAAAGCAGGATCAACACCAACTAAATCATCCCAGCCAGGGCTTTGTCCAGCCAGGCCTTAAAAACCTCTAAGGAAGGAGATTCCACCACCTCCCTCGGTAACCCATTACAGTGCTTCACCACCCTCCTAGTGAAAACATTTTTCCTAATATCCAATCTAGACCTCCCCCACTGCAACTTGAGACCATTACTCCTTGTTCTGTCATCTGCCACCACTGAGAACAGCCGAGCTCCATCCTCTTTGGAACCCCCCTTCAGGTAGTTGAAGGCTGCTGTCAAATCCCCCCTCACTCTTCTCTTCTGCAGACTAAATAACCCCAATTCCCTCAGCCTCTCTTCGTAAGTCATGTGCTCCAGCCCCCTAATCATTTTTGATGCCCTCCGCTGGACTCTCTCCAATTTGTCCACATCCCTTCTGTAGTGAGGGGGCCAAAACTGGACACAATACTCCAGGTGTGGCCTCAACAGTGTCGAATAGAGGGGAATAATCACTTCCCTCAATCTGCTGGCAATGCTCCTACTAATACAGCCCAATATGCCGTTGGCCTTCTTGGCAACAAGGGTCCACTGCTGACTCATATCCAGCTTCTCCTCCACTGTGATCCCCAGGTCCTTTTCTGCAGAACTGCTGCTTAGCCATTCGGTCCCCAGCCTGTAGCGGTGCATGGGATTCTTCCTTCCTAAGTGCCGGACTCTGCACTTGTCCTTGTTGAACCTCATCAGATTTCTTTTGGCCCAATCCTCCAATTTGTCTAGGTCCCTCTGGACCCTATCCCTACCCTCCAGCGTATCTACCTCTCCCCCCAGCTTAGTGTCATCTGCGAACTTGCTGAGGGTGCAATTCAGCCCGTCATCCAGATCATTAATAAACATGTTGAACAAAACCGGCCCCAGGACCGACCCTTGGGACACTTCTCTTGATACCAGCCGCCAACTAGACCTCGAGCCATTGATCACTACCCGTTGAGCCTGAAAATCTAGCCAGCTTTCTATCCACCTTATAGTATTATCAGCCTCAGTATTCTAGCTCTGCCACGGCTCGGCCTATTGTTACCGCTGCTGCTGACCTTGGCAAGTCACTGCACCATCCCGTGCCTCAGTTTCCCTGCAAGTGAGTGGCCTCCTCCCCAAGTGCCCCCTCGTGGCCTTGTTCTCACCATGGCCCAGGTGTCCTGCTCCGTCCTCTCCTGTCCCTCAGTCAGGACTGCCACCCCAGCCCTTCCTTCTGGGGTGCAGCCGTCTCTCCGTTCCTAGGGTCCAGCTGTCCAGCAAGGAGACATCAGCAGGTAGCTCCCTCTTTCTTCAGCATGGTCCAAATCCTTACAACCAGAACATCCCTTCCCTCGTCAGCGACGAGCTATAACAGATACTTTATTAGAGGTATAGGGACAGGGACGGGAATTCTAAATTCAGTAGATCTGGAAGCATTGAAAAATAAGGCCGGCGTGGTAGAAGCACTGCATCATACTATTGTACGGGGGGGCAAGAGCACCAGCTCGCTGAATTGGTACAAACTGGGATAGATACGATGAACTTGCAAGGGCAGACGTGGGAACATGTTAACCAGGCATTCTGGGCTCAATACGCCACCATGAGGGACATGGCAAACAAAATGGCGTTAGCCTTGCGGTGTTCTGAACAACTCTTAGCTATTATGCTGACAGAACGGGCGATGGATTGGGTAGAGGAGCTAAAGATATGACAGTCTTAATTCCTCTGCTGACAAAACATGAAAAGAATCTTTTCCCTCCCTATGTTTCTGGATGGTAAAAGGCCCTGGAATCTGATGTATACACATCGACCCTCATGGGGCACATCACTATACACCAGAGGTCAGCAACCTTTCAGAAGTGCTGTGCCGAGTCTTCATTTATTCACTCTGATTTAAGGTTTCGCGTGCCAGTCATACATTTTAACGTTTTTAGAAGGGCTCTTTCTCTAAGTCTATAATATATAACTAAACTATGCTTGTATGTCAAGTAAATAAGGTTTTTAAAATGTTTAAGAAGCTTCATTTAAAATTAAATTAAAATGCAGAGCCCCCCGGACCGGTGGCCAGGACCCGGGCAGTGTGAGTGCCACTGAAAATCAGCTCGCGTGCCGCCTTCGGCACGCGTGCCATAGGTTGCCTACCCCTGCTATACACCATTGGTATGGTATTTTTAGAGAATGGGCCCCCTCTTGGTCTTCAACTTTAAAAATTATGTTACGGATGTGACGAAGTGAGAATGTTTTGTGGTGTTCTGTGAATACTGAGGGGGAAGGCTGCAGGGGAGCTTAGCTGGGACTGTCTGCATGGGGGAAGGGAGATACCTGAGCATGTAACATGAGAACCCAGGAGGGGAGTTGCAGACCAGGTAACACCTTTGACTGGGAACCTGGACACAGGACAAAGCCCGGGGGAGGAGCCGTGGGGGAAGGGAGAAAGGAGACGCCTGGAAGAGGTTTTTCAGTTTTTGAAAGCTGGCTAGAAATGAAGAGGGGACTCTGACGGCGCTGGGGCTTCCCAGCGGGGAGAGTGGCCTCCCTGGGGGCCCCCCCAGATAGACCTAAGTACAGGAAATCCTGTTGTCTGTACTGGCAAGACCTGTATTGGACTGTGTTCCTGTCGTCTCAATAAACCTTCTGTTTTACTGGCTGGCTAAGAGTTATGGTAAATCGCAGGAAGCTGGGGGCACAGGGCCCGGACTCCCCCACACTCCGTGACAACTGGTGGCAGTGGTGGGATCTACTGCACCCCTGCAGTAAGTGACTGGGGAGCAGTAACACAAAGGGGGATTGACGGGAACCAGGCGAAGAGTCAGCGAGGGACGGTTTCAGAAGTAATTAACCCCTGGGAGCGTGTAACCAGGAAGAAGGACTGTTGCAGTAACAGGGTCCCCCGGGGAATTGCAGCAAGCAGTCCCAGGGGCGGAGGAGTCTGCAGCTCAACCCTGGCAAAAAGGTGGTAACCTCGAGAAGGGCTGGCACACTAGGGGTCTCCCTAAAAACTGTGGGGAGCGGTGAGCACCCAGGCCTGTAAGTGGCCAGCGGAAAGATGTATGCCAAGTGGCTAAAAAGCGACCTGGTGAAGCTGTGCAAGCAGAGGGGGCTGCGCATTGGGAGGTCCACCAAAGAACAGCTCATTGCCCAGCTGGAGGAGGGAAATCGCTTAAATAATCTAATTCCTGTCTCGAAGGGAAGCAGCCTGGCAGATGCAGCGCAGGCACCCGTGTCTGTCCCAGCTGGGAGTGGTCAGCCAGCTGCTAAGGGCTTCCCAAGACCCCCCCTTCCTATGCCTAGGGGAAGGGTGGGGAGGAGCCCCGCGAATACCAAGGGCACCGTGACCCCCCCGGCCAGCAGGGAATCCTCCCGGCGAAGCTCGCCGGCCAGCAGGGAATCCTCCCAGCAACGCTCAGCCTCTAAGGAGGGGGGGCAGCTAAATTGGGGGAGAAAGCTAAAACTAAAAAAGCTGGCAAATCGTAAAAAACAGCGTCAGCATAAGAAGAAACAGCATCAGTATAAGCGAAAGAAGAAGAAAAAACAGCGTCAGCATAAGCTGAAACTGGCCAGGCTAAAAAGCAGTGGGGCCCCGGCTGCGGTAAGTGAGGGGGGACCCAAGACTGCAAGAAGCTTTAATAAACACATCCTGGCCCCGCGTAAAAAGGGGAACAACATAAATAGCTTCCTAACTGCCTTTAAGAATGCCTGCAAAATGCACAGGGTTAATCCTGCAGACAGGTTCCAGTTTCTCACCCCCTTACTCAACCCCCCAGCCGTGGCGGTGTACAGCCAACTAAAAGAAACAAAAACAGGGAACTATAAACTGTTCAAACAGGTCCTGCTCCGCAAGTTTGGGCTAACCCCTAAAATGTACCGGAAAAAATTCCGGAGTCAGCAAAAAACCCCTGAGGTCACCTACCTACAAATGGCCAACCGAATGCGGAAAAACGCCCGCAAGTAAACAGCTGGGGCCCAAACTAAAGAGGACCTGCTCAACCTATTCGTACTAAAGCACCTGTATAAGCAGTGCCACTCCGACCTAAGGCTGTGGTTAGTGGACAAAAAGCCAAAGAGTCCACAGCATGCAGGGCAGCTGGCCAATAAGTTTGTAAACAGTCGGGCAGGAAATACCAGGGAGGGGTCCCACCAAAACAGGCCCGCCGCGATGCAGCAAAAGAGTCACCATGGAACCTCCCATAGAAAAAATAGGAAAAACCCCCACCAAAGGAAAACATCCGGCGTCAAAACCAACCGACCCGCTCGAAAAAACCAACGGAACATAAGCTGCTATTACTGTGGCCAAAAAGGCCACATACGGAACCAGTGCCCCAAGCTCAGAAACAGGCTAAGCAAACCAAATCCGCACAGGGTTAACTGGGTAAAGACCCAGCCAAATAAGGGGCAAACGGCCCAGGCAAGAAAAGCTAACAACCTCCCAACTGCTCAGGAGGAAAAAGGGCCCCAAGCCAGTTTCTCTGGGGGAATAAATGCTCTGGACACCCAGTTCTCCGTTTACAGGGTGGGCGCAGGGCTGTCCCTGCGAAGCGAGTGCCTTGTTCCCCTGAAGGTGAATAAAAAAACCGTCTATAAATACTAAAACACGGGCGCTGAGGTAACACTAGCCCGGCCCAAGGTGGTAGCTCCAAATCGGGTGGTGCCCGACACCTACCTAACTCTGACGGGGGTGGGCGGGACCCCATTCAAGGTGCCCGTGGCAAGGGTACACCTCAAATGGGGGGCCAAGAAGGGCCCCAAAAACGTGGGCGTACACCACCATCTGCCCACTAAGGTGTTAATGGGGGAAAACCTAAAGAACTGGCCAAGCAACCCCCAGGGTGCCCTGGTCGGGACCCATAGTCAGGACCAGCGAGGGGCACTGCACCCTAACCCTGGGGAGGGTACCTTGCCCAAGGCGCAGAACCCTAACCCGGTGGGGAGGAAGCGCCCAGGGACACAACTCAAAGAGGCTGCGGCCTCAAACCCAGCCAGCAAAAAAAAGCAGGTCCCCATCCCTGTCCCAGCCGCTAAGTTCCAGGCCAAGTTGCAAAAAAATCCTTCCTTGCGGAAGATAAGGGACCTGGCCAACCTCTGTACGGTACAAACCATAAAAAGAGGATGCCGGAAAAGGTTCCTGTGGGAAAAGGGGTTCCTGTACCAAAAATGGGCTCCCCCCGGGAAAATAAAGTCAGGGGGAGTCAGGAGGCAGCTGGTGGTACCCCAAAAGTATCGCCGCCAGCTGCTGTACTGGGCCCACAACACCCCCCTCTCAGGGCACCAAAAAATCTGGCGTACCCAGCAAAGGCTGCTAAAAAACTTTTACTGGCCGGGGGTGTTTGTTACGGTCCGGCAGTATTGCCGATCCTGTAACCCCTGTCAAAGGGTAAAAAAGGCCCGGGACAAGGGAAAACCAGCTTTGGAACCCTTGCCCAGCCTAGGGGAGCCTTTCCAGGGGGTGGGCAAGATCAGAAGGGGGACTCCTCACCAAGGGAGCCCAAATCCTAGTCCTCCAGACTAAAACGCTAAAGAAAAACCCCACCCCAGTCTAAACCCCAGGGGTATGGGGGTAAAAAAAGGGCACAGGCCGCATAAGCCTCCCCACATGCGAACTACAAGTGCCATCAAGCAGACCCAACTTAAAGGGGGACAAAAGACTAAAAGGGCCTGGTGTAATTCTCACCAAGAAATAAAAAAAATAATGGGGCATCCATAAAAACGTTGCTAGGTTCAAACTTCCCCAGGTCACTGGCTAAAGTGACCCTGCTCAGTTCGGTCTCAAAGGGGGAAGAGATGTGACGAGAAGTGAGAATGTTTTGTGGGGTTCTGTGAATACTGAGGGGGAAAGCTGCAGGGGAGCTTAGCTGGGACTGTCTGCATGGGGGAAGGGAGATACCTGAGCATGTAACAGGAGAACCCAGGAGGGGAGTTGCAGACCAGGTAACACCTTTGACTGGGAACCTGGACACAGGACAAAGCCCGGGGGAGGAGCCGTGGGGGAAGGGAGAAAGGAGACGCCTGGAAGGGGTTTTTCAGTTTTTCAGTTTTTGGAAGCTGGCTAGAAATGAAGAGGGGACTGTGACGGCGCTGGGGCTTCCCAGCGGGGAGAGTGGCCTCCCTGGGGCCCCCCCCAGATAGACCTAACTACAGGAAATCCTGTTGTCTGTACTGGCAAGACCTGTATTGGACTGTGTTCCTGTCGTCTCAATAAACCTTCTGTTTTACTGGCTGGCTAAGAGTTATGGTAAATCGCAGGAAGCTGGGGGTACAGGGCCTGGACTCCCCCACACTCCGTAACAACGCCCAATTGTTGTTTTCTTTATTCTGATAAATTTAATGTAATGTGTGGTATGTGCTGTCGGATGAAAAGACTGGATTTTAAGCTGAAACCACAAGCTCGCATTGATTCACAATATATAGCCTTGAAACAATTACATAAAGTGTGACCCATTTAGGGTGACCAGATTTCCCGATTTTATAGGGACAGTCCCGATTTTGGGGTCTTTTTCTTATATAGGCTCCTATTACCCCCCACCCCCTGTCCCGATTTTTCATACTTGCTGTCTGGTCACCCTAGACCCATTCCATACCTCTGGATTGAAGGGTCAAAGGGGGACAATGTAGAGCTGAAGAATGAAATTGTTTCTTTTCTTTAATTACTATTATCATTAAGACTTTATTAACACGACTTTATTTTGTATCAAATGAACAAACAGAACGTCACTGTTTTAACATTGTAACCCCTGTTTACTGTTTGCCTCCCAACATTGTCAATTGTTCATTACACTTGTTTTAATAAGACTCCATATTGTAACTAAAAACCCCATTTTGAAATGTTTACTCCATTTTGCAAAACCCTACTGTCACCTTATTAACTTAGTTCAGATGTGTGTATGAAGTATGCATGGCCAATGGAATCAACCTCCAGCCCCAGCCTGTCCTGATAAAGTGAAGTGCAAACACCAACGGCTGAAGTTGCAGACAACAGCCCTGACAAAGTGAGAAGAGTCCACCCCAAAAGAAAAGAACAAAGGTGCAATTGAAACCAGGGATTTGGAGCAATCAAATTTTTCAATTGCTCTGCTCCAGCTCCGGGCACAAACCTACTACTCCGCGCTCCAGCTCCGCGCTCTGCGCCAAAGCCCTGATTTTGAAACAAGATCAAAGTCAGGTCTGCGGCTGAAAGTCACGTCTGCAATTGACGGGTGATCAATCACACAGTGCCCAGAGGCAGCGTGGCACAGCAAGACCCATAGACTCTTGTTCAAACTAAAGCCGACACAAAGGTTGGGTGAGATGGAAGACTTTGGGTAAAGTTCTGCGGCCAACATCGAAGGGCATCGGTGCGCGCCCGACAGAGACCCGACCCTTCCTCATGCCCGGCTTTCCTGGCCAGTTAGCCGCCACGAGCTACGAACCCAAGCTGCGAAATCAAGCCACAGACTCAAGCTACATTCAGGACTGGTAACTATACAGCAGCTGCAGAACATTTGATGTGTGTGTGTGTGTGTATATATTAGGTATTAGCTATTGGTTCTCATAATAAACGTGGCATATTGCCTTGTCCCCTGAAACGATCCTGTGTAGTTTTATCTGTATAACAATTTCAGGGCAGCAGGGAGTCTGGTCTCGATGGAGGTATTTAGGTGGCACCGTGGTACACAGACGAAAGTCCCACCCCGTTTAAAAGCTGTGCTTCTCTGCATTTCTCGCCCAGCTTTTCCCTGCTCCTGAATTACCCATAACCTCAAGCACTGTCCGTAGACAAAATGGTTTAACGCGAGGGACACTTTCATTTTTCTGAATAGCAGCCGTGTTAGTCTGTATCAGCAAAAAGAACAGGAGTACTTGTGGCACCTTAGAGACTAACAAATGTATTTGAGCATAAGTTTTCGTGGGCTACAGCCCACTTCTTCGGATGCATAGAATGGAACATACAGTAAGAAGATATTTATACATACAGAGAACATGAGAAGGTGGAAGTAGCCATACCAACTGTAAGAGGCTAATTAATTAAGAGAAGCTATTAACAGCAGGGGAGAAAAACTTTTGAAGTGATAATCAAGATGGCCCATTT
>QXTE01000157.1:3654328-3677616 GCA_003942145.1 Platysternon megacephalum
GGGGGGGGGGGGCCACTGGCTCCAATCCAGCGCCCCCTAGAGGGGAAAGGTCCCATGTCCCATTCCCCACCCCCCCAGGCCAGGGGCAGACCCCCCCCCGCTCCCAACCAGCCCCCCAGGCCTAGAGCCAGATTAGAACTGGCGCCCCCTAGAGGGGAACCCCTGCGCCAGCCCCCTCACCGTGGTCTGCGTGATGGATGCGAGGGCGTCCTGGACCGTCACGAACACCTGCTGTGGGGAGAGGTGCTGCCCCAGGCCGCTGCTGGTCAGCGTCTCCAGGACCTCGCCTGCAGCAAGCGAAAGGAGGAGATGCGGCTCAGCCCAGCCCCCCTCAGCGCAGCGCTGGATGCTGAGGGGCTGGGAGAGGGGCAGGGGGAACCCCCCCCCAAAAAAAAACCTCACCATTACATGCTGCCAGGTTCATGCAGATGCCGGCCTTCTGGCACGCCACGCACATCTGCAAGGCAAGGAGAGCGTATGCTGGCATCTCTACGAGTGGGCGGAGCCACATCCCAGCCCCGCCTCCCACCTGCCCTCAAGGCCACCCCGGCCCCAGGTACCTGAATGAGCAGCCGGGCCCCGGCGGAGTCCACGAAGACAATCCCGCTGCAGTCGAGGATGGCGGCCTGGGTCCTGCCAGCGGCGCCTGCCCGGGGAAGAAGGTGATTGCACGGACCTCCGGCGTGAGGATGGGGCGGCTCCGCCCCGTGATCCCAGCCAGATGGGCCCCTGCACCGCGGAGCACAGCTGCCAGCGAGACCCCTCCCTACAAAGGGGCGGGGGCTGGGAGACTCAGGGCTGCCACCCCCTGCCCGGCCGAGACCCCCCCCGGAGGAGGATCCACCTGCACAGCCCCCCCTCCCAGCCCACGAGGGGGGGCCACTGCGTGCCACCTGTGCTGCTGGGACCTGTGACACAGACGCCTGCCCCCTCCCATACCAGCGCCCCCCCCCCCAACCGGGGAGTGGGAGCTTCAGGGGGGCCCTGCGTACCTGAGCTGGGGCACCCGGCTCCCCCATCGGGCACAGAGCTGGGGACACAGTTTTCCTGAGAGAAACACAAACCCGTTAATGCCACCTCTGTGGGCACCCGAAACCCTACCCAGGGCCCTGCCAGGATCCCCCGCCCCCCAAGCTACCCCCCGCCCCCTCCAGCCCAAAGCTAAGTCCCAGGGCAAGGAAACCCCACAGCAGGGGCAGGGTGGGGGCAGGGGGGAGAAGCCACTGGTAGGCATCTCCCGAGACATGCCGGCAGCTGGGTTCTGCTGGGGAAGGACCCCTGGGAAAGCAGCCCCCCACCCAGGATCCTGGGGCCAGCAGGCCCATGGGCACGGGCAGGATTTGGGCAAGTCCGAACCTATCTGCCCTGTGCCCACACCCCAGGACTGAGCTGCTCCTCCATCCCCCAACCTCCCCAGTCCTCCCACTGGCCCCCTTACCACAGTGCTGATGCTCATTTTGGCCCCACTCTCCAATGCCCGCAGCGCCTTCTCCCCTCGGCCGCCCCTCGGCCGGCTCAGGCCCAGCAGCCGGCTCAGCGCCTCGCGGAAGAAGTCACGGTTGCCGTAGTAGATGGGGGCGTGGTAAGCCATGATCTTCACGTCGGGGATCTCAAAGCACTGGGGGGGGGGGGGGGGGGGGGGGGGGGGGGGGGGGGGGGGGGAGACAGAGCGCTGGCTGCAGCATGGGAGGCAGGCCCTGCCCGTGGGTGTCCATCTGCGCCCGCCCCAAACAGAGAGGGAGGTTTGGGTGCTGAATTCCCCCATGGGGGTGGGGAAGAGGGGCTGAGAGATCAGCCCTGCCTCTCTGGACACAGACACCCCCCTACGCAGGCCAGTCTGGGTGCCATCCGAATGGATCCTGGGACAAGCCCCCACCACATCCTTCCCAATGTACCCCACTCCCCAGCGCTCTCAGCCAGCCTGCCCCAGGTGGGTGGCTGGGAGCCCCAGGTCGCGCCCAGGCCCTGCAGCACCCGTACCTTGCTGTGGTGTTGGACAGGCCGGTAGATTTCCGTGTTGGCTGCTTTGCCCAGCACCATGCACTCGGCCCTGTGGGAGAGGAAGGCGCATCAGGCGGGGAGGCGTCTGGCCATGCCAAGGCCGGGCCGGCACCGGTTCCGGCTGGAGAGAAGAGATCCCATCTCCCACAGCGGGAGGGCATTGGCCAAAGACAGGGACAGCAGCTGGAAAGGCAGATTCCTGCCTCGCAACCCTGGTCCCATCTTCCTCCTCCTCTGATAACCAAGTCTCCAAGCAGCCATGGCCGGCCGGCTCCTTGGGGGGCTTGTGCCTGGAGCAGGGGGCGGAGAGAGCTGCCCCCCAGCCCATGCCAGAGCCGGATGCAGCTCCCTGGTTCTGCAGGTTGCCAGCAAGCGAGCCCGGCCGTGGGGCAGGGCAGGGCGCCTGGCACTCCGGTACCTCTGCGTGCGGCAGATGACCGTCATCATGGAGAACACGACCCCCACGGCCAGGCCCACATCCACATTCAGCACCACCACGGCCAGCCAGGTGACCACCCAGACAGCCTGGAACGAGAGTGCGGGGTCTGAGGGGAGACGGGGAAGGGGGACGTCCGGCCAGCTGGTCCCCCCGGGGCTCATACACTCGCTGGTCCCACATACAGGACCCAGGGAGGTTACACCAGGGGCCAATCTACCCTAAGAGTCTCCAGAGGCAGCGTGGCCTAGTGGGTAGGGCACCCAGTGGGGACTTGGGAGAGCCAGGTACTAGCTGGGTCCTCTGCCCTCTCCGTGCCGCCAACCCCTCGTCTAGTTCGACTGGGAGTTCGGGGACAGTCTCGCTCCGTGCCAGGCACTGCCCTGGCACAATGGGGCGTCTCCAGGTCACCTCAACCCCCCTAATGCTAGTAACCAAGGAGCACGGCCCTGATCATGCCGTGGGTCCATCGAGGCTGGTGCCCCATGGGCCGGAGAGCTCTGCCTCTGGGGGAGTTGGCACGTACTGGGCCCCAGTCCTCTGCTCTGCCCAATTTCAGTGGGGTGGAGCAGGTCCGGAACAGCTCTTGGAGGGCTGGGCCAGCTGGCAATGCCCACCCCATACCCTGGGGCAGCGGCATGCCCGGCTCCGGCGCCAAACCCAGGGCCCGCCCCGCCCGGGGACAGGTGAGTGAGGGGAGGCGCAGCAGCTTACGAAGTCAATCCGGCTGATCCTCCAGAGCTCGGGCAGGTCCCAGAACTGCAGGACCATCTGGCGCAGGCTGGTGACATTGATACAGGCCAGGACAGCCTGGGGGGGGGAAAAAGGGGGGAGAACGGGCGTGAGCGGCGAGCTGCCAGCCCCTGCCCTGTGCTAGCTGGTGCCAAGGCAGCCATGGAAGGGAGCTGGGGGGTGGGGGGAGCCAGCTAGTCACCGGGTGGGGGGGCAGCTGCCAGTGGAGGAGGGGCAGCCAGCCATTCGGTAGGAGGAAGTGCGGTGTCTGCCGTCATCCAGCAGCCCCCACCCAACCCAGGCTGGATCCCCCGGGCGAGGGCAAACCCCCACCAGCCCACAAGGGGTTTGGGCATGAGGGAAGTCTGTGCCCAATGGGGAGGGGGCATTGGGCCTGGCACGCCCCAGGGGCGATGGGGGTGGGCACCAGCCCTTCCCCAGGTCACGCACACGCCCCCAGCCTCACCTTGGGCAGGTAGCGGAAGAGAGGTCCGAGCCACATGAGGACCATGAGCACCACCGCGCCGGAGAAGAAGCCTGCGAGCTGCAGAAGAGGAGGGCGGGTTAGCGGGCAGGCTCTGCCCGGGCGGTGAGGCCAGCGCTGGGCCCTGCGGGAGGGGGGGGGGGGGAGATGCAGGGCAGCACAGAGGAAGCCCTAGACCCCAGAGACGCCCCCCACCCTCAGTGCCAGCCTCCTCTGCCCGGCATCTGCAGACAGGCCAACTGGCCACCAAGCTGAGCCCTGGCAAACTCATTGCATGAGCCAGCCAGGGCTGCAGGAGGAAATGGGGGGACCCCACTAGCTAGGGAGCATGAGAAACTCACCCTCTACACACACCCCATGGCCCCACCCCCAGTGCACATTGCCCCCCCCCCCCGTGCCCCCATACTTGCGTGTGCCCCCCCGCGCTCTCCAGGATGTTGGTCGTCGCCAGGGTGGCCGAGCTCGGGAAGCAGGTGAAGAGGGAGGAGATCAGGTTGGAAACACCGTGGGCCAGCAGCTCCTGTGGCGGGGGGGACAGAGACAGGTCAGGGCTACAGGGACCAGCCAGGAGGGAGCCCAGATGCACCGGGGGCAGGTGAGACACTGGGGCCTCCCAGCTGGAAGAGGGGCCAGGTGGGCGGGAGGGGGGGGGCCGATCCTGGGCACAGGGCCCTGGGCAGCGGCTGGCAATAGAGAGGCCAGGCCAGGCCGGGCAGTGCCCCCCGCCAGCAGCCCGAGTCCGGCCCACACACCTGGTTGGGGTCGATGGTGTAGCCGTGCTTCTCGGCGTAGATCATGGCCAGCGACACAGAGACGGCATAGGCCACGAAAGCGATGGCCACCGTGTCCCCCAGCACCTGGGGCAGCGACTGCAGGGCCGGGAGCCGGGGCTGCGGGAACCTGCGTGAGAGACAGAGGCAGTCACCAGACCGGGCAGGGCGAGGGGGGCCTTGGGGTTCACGGAGGTTGCCCCCGTGTGAGGCCACAGAGGGAGTGGGCAGGGGGCCCCGGGGACTCCTTACCCAGCTGGCAGGTGGCCGACTATCTGTACGTCGTAGCGCGTGTCCAGGGAGGAGGCAAAGCAGACGCCGGTGGCCACCAGCACCTGGGGAGAGAGCAGAGGACCGGCGGGTTACGCCGCCCAGGGTGGTGCCAACCCTCCCATGCCCGCGGCCCGTCGCCCCCCGCTGGACCCCCACTCCCCGGCTCTTCCCCACACTGCTCAGAGGACCTGGCTGCGGGTGCAGGGCCAGGGGAGCCCCGGGCAGAGGGAGGCGGCCCAGGGGGCGGGCAGAGCCGGGCAGAGCCGGGGTACGTACCACCACGATCTCCCCTGGAATGGGCGTCCGCAGCTTACTCCGGAAGCGGCTGTTGATCTCCTTGATGGGCACCAGCAGGGCCAGGCACAGGGCGGAGATGAGCAGCTCGGCCACGTTGGTGCGGGGCAGGGCCTGCGCCACCGATGCCAGTGTCTGGGGGCAGCACAGGGCACGTTATGCAGCTGGGGGGGGGGGGGGGGGGGCCCCCCCCCCCGCCCCCCCCCCCCCGCCATTCCGCCTCCCTGCCCCCTTTCTCTCCCCACCGCCCCACGCTCTCCTCGCCCCCCCGGGCCGGACGCACCTTGAAGATGGTGAAGGAGCCGGTGTGACGGGGCAGGGCCAGGCCCAGCAGGCTGGGCAGCTGGGAGACCAGGACATGCAGGGCGGCCCCGTTGGTGAAGGCCTTGACGATGGGCTCCGAGAGGTAGGTGGCCAGGAAGCCCAGCTGCAGCACGAACATCGCCAGCTGGGGGGCGGGGGACGGACGTCAGCGGTGCCCGGTGCAGGGCACGGTGCCCGCGGCCTTCCCCCAGGATCCCTGCCCTCCTCCCCTGGGGTCCCTCCTCTCCCCCCCGATGGGTCCCTGCCCCCCTCCCCTCCCCCTGGGGTCCCTCCTCTCCCCCCCGATGGGTCCCTGCCCTCTCCCCTCCCCCTGGGGTCCCTCCTCCACCCCCGCGATGGGTCCCTGCCCCCCTCCTGGGTCCCCCCCCACAATGGATGGCAGGCCCACTCGCCTCCCCCGATGGATCCCTCCTCTCCCCCCCACCCCATGGGTCCCCATCCCACTCCCCTCCCCCCTGATGGATCCCTGCCCCACTCCCCTTCCCCCAATGTGTCCCTCCTCCCCCCCCGATGGATCCCTGCCCCACTCCCCTCCCATCATCCATGCCCTGTCCCCCTTCCACCGTCCCCGCTATCTCCAGGGAGGGTCCCTGCCCCAGGCTCTGGCAGCCCGGCGGGCGTGGGCTCAGACTCACCATGAGGAGCCCCACGAGGAAGGCCATGGCGGCAGCCACGCCAATGCGCCGCTCCTCCACCCGCGCCAGCTCCGCGCTGGTCGCGTTGGGCACCAGGGGCCAGGGCACCAGCTGCTCCACCACGGAGCCCGTCATCAGGCTCACCACGGCAAAGGTGCCTGGGGAGGGGAAGGGAGACACGGCCCCTGAGCACTGCCCAGCTGCCCTCCTGCCCAGACAGCACCACCTACCCACCCCCCACCTCTGCCCTTCCAGTGCCCGCCCCATGCACAGATCCCCCGTCTCTAGCCCCATCTCCCATGGATTTCTGCCCCCCTGCGTACCACCCCACAGACACCCCCCATGCCCCACACTCTGGGGGAGGGCACAGCTGGCAGCCACCTGTTCCTAGCTTTGGGAGGGCACCGTCGGGGTGGGGCCCTGTTCAGCCCCTTGGTTGGTTATGGGGATCTCCACCGCCCTCCCCCCGGCACCTGCACTGTCATGGGAGCAGGCTGCTGGCACAGCGATGCCAGAGGAACCAGCCCCCCCCCCCTTTTAACCCAGCCGAGCCCTGGGCATCGGTGGCCCACTCACCAGTCGAGACGTGGCGCCCGGTGCCAAAGAGCATGTAAAGGATGACAGGGAAGAAGGAGGTGTAGAGCCCGTAGACGGGGGCTACGGCGGCCAGGAGGGCGAAGGCCATGCCTGCGGGGACCGGAGACGGGCAGGGGGGTGAGCCGGGGGCGGCCGAGCCCATAACTGCCCCGCGGCTCGCCTAAGGACTGAGTGGCATCATCCTGCAGAGAGCGCAGGGACCCCGGCAAGAGGGCGAGATACAGACTGAGATGCGGGGGTCAGAGCAGCCCCCCCCAAACAGAGGGCTCCTGTTTCAGAGGGACACTGAGGCCAGACCCAGTCAGCACCACGGGGTCCAGCCTGGCTAAACCTTGCCCTTCTCCGTGGCTTTGTTACCACCACACCCAGGGGGAAACTGAGGCCCAGAGAGGTGGCAGGACAGCAAGTCAGAGGCAGAACTGGGAATGGAACCCAGGAGTCCTGGCTCCCAACCCTTCCGTTCTAACCACTGGACCCCCCCGCCCCAGGAGTGAACCCAGGAGTCCGGGCTCCCAGCAGAGCTGCGCTGGGAGGTTCTCCAGCCTCTGGGCGCCCCAACCAGAACCGCTCCAGAGCTGGGATCCGTCTCTCCACCGGCCGCCGCGCAGCCGGGGACCCGGCAGCTACCCGCCTTGGGGCGCAGATCGGCCCCGAGGCTGGGGTTCAGGGGGGAGCCAGGACTGGGAGGAGTTAAGGGGGAGCGGGGGGCCGAGGCTGAGGGGGATCAGGGGGGAGCCAGGACTGGGGCGGAAGGGAGCAGGGGGGAACGGGGGCCCCGGGACTGGGGGGGAGTCAGGGGGGCCCCGGGACTGGGGGGGAGTCAGGGGGGCCCCGGGACTGGGGGGGAGGCAGGGGGGGAGTCAGGGGGGGGGACGGGTGGCCCGCGGCAGCTGCTCACCCTGGGGGATGTGCACGATCCCCACGGTGAGCCCGGCCAGCGCGTCCCCCAGCAGCCAGGGCCCGAGCCGGTAGCCGGGCAGCCAGGCGGCGATGGGCAGCCGGCGCCGCAGGAGCCGCAGGGCGGCCGCCCCGGAGCAGCGGCAGCCCCGGGCCACTCGCCGGCGCAGCGTCCCCGTCGGGCGGCCCCGGGGCTCGGGCGCCCCGTAGAGTTGCTGGAAGCGCTGCTCGGTGAGAGCCCGGCCCGGCGCCAGGCGGCTCATGCTGGCGGCCCGGGCGGGCTGGGCGCGCGGCCCCTTTTATCGCCCGGGCCGGGACCCCGCCAAGCCCCGCCCCCTGGGGCGGCCCCGCCCCCTCTGACCCACAGCCCCCCCCCCCCTAATCTATCCCCCCTCTGACCCACAGCCCCCACCTACCCCCCACCCTGTGACCCACAGCCGCCTCCCCGGCCCCCGACCACCCCCCCCCCACCCCCCCCCCCCTCCCCCCCCCCCCTCACCCCCCCCCCCCCCCCGCCGAGCGCCCTCTACCCCCCCCGCGCAGATCTCCGCGCCCGCCGCCTCACCACACCACCCCCCCCCCCCCGCCCCCCCCCCCTCCCCCCCCCCCCCCCCCCCCCTCCCCCCCCCGCTCTAATCTATCCCCCCTCTGACCCACAGCCCCCACCCACCCCCCACCCTGTGACCCACAGCCGCCTCCCCGGCGTTCGATCAAGCCCCCTCTGATCCACACAGCCCCCCCATCTGACCCACAGCCCCCTCCTGGGCTCCGATCTACCCCCCTCTGACCCACACAGCCCCCCCATCTGACCCACAGCCCCCTCCTGGTCTCCAATCTACCTCACCCTGACCCACAGCCCCCCCTTCTGACCCACAGCCCCCTCCTGGGCTCCGATCTACCCCCCTCTGACCCACAGCTCCTTCACCACCATTATCCCTAGAGACAGGTAAAGGCAGGGCGCTGGCTGGAGGGGGGGCTGAGCCCTGGAGGGCCGGAGTCGTGCCTGGGACACAAGGAGCGTCCTGCCCCTGGGGGCTGATCCTGCAGGACGCCCAGCCATCTCCCCCTGACCTGGGGGCCCCGCGTCTCCAAGGCAGAATGGGGGTGTGAACAGAGCCCCACACCACCCAGTCGTGCCCACTGCTCCCTGCCCAGTCTGGGGGCTTCACCCAGAGCCTGGTGTCTTCAGGATGTGTGTGTGTGGGGGGGGGGTGCACTGTCCCATCCCCCTCCTCTGCCTCCAGCAACCCCCGGGCCTCCTCCCACCCCAATCTCCAAGCCCCCGCCCCGCAAGGGGAGTCTCTGTGGCCCCCCACCTGTATCCTGTTTGCCAGCCCAGGTGGGGGACACCCCTCCCCCGCCCCAGGCAACCAGATGGATTCAGCACCAAGCCCCCTGATGCTGGGGGCCGGGGGGGGGGGGCAGCCTAAGCAGAGAGGTCAGGGGCTGAACCGGCCACGGAGCCCAAGCTCCCCTCGGCCTGTTGGGGGAGGGGGCGCTGCCGGGTGTGCCCTGGCCTGGCACATTGGGAGGGGCCCACATGAGTGGCAGCCCCCTCCTCCCGGGGGTCTCCGAGCGCCTGAACCCCAGAAGCCCTGCAGCCAGGCAGCGCCCCCCCCCCATCGCTGTGCCAATAGCCAGAGTCCCTCCCCCCCCCCACGCCCCAGCCTGGCCTCTAGGTAACCCGGGAACGCAGGAGTGAATCCTTCCCTATAAACAGGATCTTCCCACTGAACTGGCCACACGGAGGAAACAGCTGCCCCAGGCCCCCCTCGGCCCGGCCCGGGGCCTGCTCGCAGGAGCCGGACTCATGCCTGCCCCTGCTGAGCTAAACACAGGAACTAGCGTGTGCCCGGGACTGAGCCAAGCACACGCTGCGCACAGGCCCAGCAATGGCCCGTCGCCAGGAGCCTCCTGCTCTGGGTCTCCCTAAAGCCCCCGACGGCCGGAAGCTGGGACGGGACGCCAGGGGACGGACGGCTCGATAACCGCCCTGCTCTGGCAGCAGCCCCGGTCAGAGACAGGCCACCGGGCGAGCAGGGCTGCCCCGGCACCAGCCCCGCTCACCCCCCCCCCGAGGCACCGAGGGGGGGAGGGCAATGCCCTCGGCCTTTGGGGAGGGGGGGAAAGCAGCTGATCTGCTACATGCCTCCCCTGCCCCCCCATCAGTCTGTCCGTCCCCCTATGCACCCCTCTATCCCCACCCCATACACCGCTACCCATCCATACTCCCCTAGTTCCATCTATCTCCCGCTATCCATCCACCCCCCGTCCCCATCCGCAGGGCCCCTTTTCGCTGTCTGCTCCCCACCCCCCCTTCGCCCATGACTGTGGTATCGATCGGTTGATCCCAGGCTCTGAAATTGCCCCCCCCCCACCCCCATTATGGAAGGGAAGCCGCAGGGCTCTAGCAAGCAGGCCCCTCACCCGTGCCCCCCGCAGCGCACTGGAGACTCCTGTGGCTTTCCACAGCCACACGCACTGCGGCAGGGAGATGCCCCGGCGGGCACGGAGCCCAAGAGCCCCCGTCTCCAGCACCCTCCACCCCTGCTCCTGGCTGTCTGGCTGCCCCCCCACCCCCACTCCGCTCCCCCAGAGAGATTCAAGGGCAGGTGCCGGCTATAACATTCATTGCAATGATCCCTCCGCCTGTGTCCTTTTCCAGACACTTCCAGCCAGTAGGAGCACAGGAAACAGGGAAGGGGGCGGGTCCCATTTAGCCTGGGGGGGGGGAGGCATGTAACATTTTAGATGCGGGACTGTTCAAAGCAGAGGCTCTCCCAAGGGGATCGCATTCCTCTCTCACTACAGCCAATGGGCGTTAGGCACCGAAATACCCGTGAGGCACTGGGCCAAAGGCCTTGGGGGGCAGAGAGAGGCTGTCCCCGCCCATCGCCCAGCTCCCACCTGCCCTTCCATCACCCAGCCCCTACGTCCCCCCTCATTGCCCCTTGCCCAGCCCCCACGTCCCCTCCCTGTCCTGTACCACCCGTGTGCTGCCATTTTGCAGCTGAGAACGAGGCCGGGGAGCTCCCTGCTGGCCTCCCTTGGGGGCTTCCAGCCATCGCTCTGTGGGAGCCTCTCCCATCTCCAACACCCCTGGGTGGGGGGAGCCCACAGGGCTCCTGTGGCCCCCTGACAGGCTGGCAACCCACCCGGCGGCAGCGCCTCGCCCCAGGGAGCGGCCCCTGGCTGCCCACGGCCATGCTAGGAGCTGGCAGGGGAGGGACCATGGCTTGCCAGCTAATTGCCCTGGTGGCCGCCAGTTCGCCGCCCCTGGCCCCGGGCCCGCTGGGCACTGCCCCCTGTCACCGGCAGCAGGCACTGCCCAGCACGGGGGCCTGGTTGTGGCCAGAGCCGCGGCAGCACCGTCCTGGTGCTATGGCCCATGTGCCAGGGGGGCCTGCCCCCCGACAGTGGCCTGGTTGTCGGCTTGGCGCTGCCCTGGCATCCCAGGCCGTCCTGCGCCGGCCCATCCCCATCTTCCCAGCTGCGGCCCGCACCCGCCTCGGCCAGTCCCCCGCTGCCTCTCCCCGGCCCATTCTTCAAAGTCTGGGTGGTGCAGGCTGGAGCCCGCGGCCTTCCAATTCCTTCCATTGTTCCCCTGGCGTCTTATCGCGCCGGCTGGCGGCCTGGCCCGCTCGCTCAGCACGTCCTGTCAGCGTTAATCCCACCTCGGGGAGGCCGCGGCCGGCTCCTCCTCAGCCCCCGCATTGTTCGCGGGGAGGAGAACGCCAGGATGGGTTCCTGTATTTCAATGAGCCTCCGAGGAGCCGCCTGGCCGCCTGCCACTTGACCGCCTGGCCCGCCCGAGGGTAACGGGGTGATGGGCTGGGGCCGCGGAGAGGCATCTTCGCCCTCCCTCCCTCCCGCCCCGAAGGCTATTGTCTGCCGGCAGGAAACCAGCCCAGCTCGGAGCAGGGAACACGCGAACCCCCGGGGAGACACGCGCAGGCTGGGAAGGGCAGGGCTAGCGGGCACCCCAGGGCACCGGGAGAGACTCACGCCTAGGTGGGTGCATGGCCCAGGCTGCTGGGGAAGTTAGTGCAGCATTCAGGGAGTCAGGACTCCTGGGTTCTAGTTCCCAGCTCTGGGAGGGGAGTGGGGGCTAGTGGTTAGAGCAGGGCCTGGCCATCGGGACTCCTGAGTTCTATTCCCCGTTCTAGGAGAGTGGGATCCAGTGCTTAAAGCAGAAAGGGATGAGAGACAGGACTCCTGGGTTCTATTCAGGCCCTGGGAGGGGAGTCTAGTGGTTAAAGCAGTAAGCTGCCAGTCAGGACGCCTGGGTTCTCCTCTCATCTCTGCCATTGACTGACGATGTGACATGGAGTGAGTCCTTGCTCTGTGCCTCGGTTTCCCCATCTTGCAGTGCTGAGTTCTGGATCTGTGGCATTTCCCCTAAGAGTTGGGGACCTTCCTGTTCCCCCCAGGGGCTCAGTAACCCGGGGGGGGGTGTCTCTGCCTCCTAGGGGAGGGGGTATCTCTGCAGTAACAGCTCTCCTGGGGGTGCTACCGACATTCTGTACCCACCTGTACTATGCCCCCCACCCCAACTCCCAGCCCTCCTACTCTGAACCCCTTCACCCTCCCCAGTCCAGCTGACTCTGAGCCCCCCCCCCCCTTTCTCCCCCCCCCCAACCCCCCCCCCCGCCCCCCTCCCCTGAACCCCTTCCCCCTCCCCAGTCCAGCTGACTCTGAGCCCCCCCCCCCCCTTTCTCCAGCCCTGAACCCCCTTGCCCAGCTGCCGGCCCCTCCCTGCCCCCATGCTGGGTTTGCTCCACAGATACAATCCTCTCTGTCTCTCTTTGGCAGGTCGGTTGTTTGGGACCCCTGATAGCTCTGAGCACGGCCCCGTTCCCCTCCAACCGGCCTCCCTGGGAGGGCTCAGAAAACACCATCGCTGCAGCTGAGAACGCCCAGACTCGTGGCATCTGCCAGGGGCAGAGTCCCGGGCCAGCCGCTGGCCCTGCACCCCTGAGCCGCTGCCCGGGATGAGCATTAGCGTCCCGCCATGGTTCAAAGCCGGCGCAGGATTCGCCCGGGGCTTGGCCCAGCCCCCCTCCCCCGGGCTAGTCTTCTGCAAGCTGCTTCCATATGGGCTAGAGTAGCAGGGACCGGTCATTTGTCAAAGCCCCCGGGGAGCCCTTGGCCCGGGTCGGCGGATATTTAGAGACGTGCAGCCGGAGCAATAAACACCAGGCCATTTAGCATTTGCCCTCCAGGGACCCCCTCCTGCCACGGGCTCCTACGGAAGGATGTGCCGCGAAACTCTGGGTCCCCCTGCACCTGGGGGGGGATTTCCTGTGTGGTGCCAGCCCCACCCACCTCAGCTGTTGTACAGAGACCAGGCCACAGACAGCCTCTGCTCCCAAAGAGCTTACAACGGAAACAGACCGTGGGTGGGAGGGGAAACTGAGGCACAGAGCGAGGCAAAGGGACTTCCCAAGGTCACTCAGCACTAGAGGTGAGACTAGGGTCCAGCCCTCGGGCGTCCCAGCCCAGCGCGCTACCCACTGGACGGCACTGCCCCCTGCAACGGGTGATTCCAGCCCTCCGGGTAGCTGCCCCAGGAGCTGCTCTTTGCACTGACCCCTGCAGGGTTCACGACACTAGTGCAGATCACCATTCAGCGTGCGCCGCACTAGGGGATAAAGGGCTGGAATCAGGCTGTTTCCCCCGGTGTAGACAGGACGGGAGCCTGCCCCACTCTCACAGGGAAATCGGGGAGTTTTTTGGGGAGAGGGGGGCTGCAGTTCCCTGCCTTAGCGGATCCTTCCCCCGCTGGGGGTCTTACCCCCAAGCTGGGGGTCCCAGAGACCAGGCCTCCAACAGGAATAGCTTAGGGTTACCCAGTGGGAATTGCTCATACCCGGCTCTTCGGCCCACGGCTCCTTCCCTCCCTGCCCCCCTCCATATGACATCAGCACCGGCAGGAGGTTCCTGGCTGCCCCAGATGGCAGGGGACCGTCCACTGCCTGCACCCGCCCACCCTGCTCTGGGGTGACTGACAGCGCAAGCGATGGGTGGGGGGCAGGAATCCAGTGCACCTCCTGGCTTGGTCGCTCGCTGTCCCCCTCTAGTGGCTATTCCATGCACTGAGGCCTGCAGGGTAAGGAAGCCCGCCCCCCAGCTCATAGGGTGGGATCCAAAGGGCCCCGGTTCCAATCCGCCCCCTTCCCCGGGCGGGGTGTTTTGCAGCTCTGGGGGTGAGCACAGCGGGGCCAGGTCCCGGCGCTGAGCAAATGGGACTTGCTCTTTCCGGGGAGCCAGCTGCTGTCCTGAAGTGCCCCTCCGGGGACCCGCTGGCCCGTGAAGCGCCGGCCTCTCGTGTGGGGTTCGTGCGTCACGAGAGCTCTTCGCCACGGCCAGGAGAGTCGGCGAGTGGGTCCCAGCCAAAGGCAGCGAGCAGCAGCCGTACAATCCATGCTGAAAAGACCCATGGCCTCTCTCTCCCCCGGGCCCAGACCAGGTGGGCACGAGTGGACACGGGCACTGCAAGCTCTGGGTCATAGTACCCCCCAACATAGTACCTGGCCGGCAGAGGAGGGGAGCTCGGGCCGCTCTCCCCACACAGAGCCTGCTCCCCCAGGTGGGGAAAGCCAAGGTGCTGGGGACGAATCTCCCGCCCGGACACTATGGTGACGGGCCCAGTGGAGGGAGCTGGAGAGATGGGACCCCGGTGAGCGCAGGGCTCCGGGCAGCTCTGCCCTTTGCTGGCTCTGGCTCTCTGGGACATTGGCACGAGAGCGGGACCTGCACCGCTCATAGGCTCTCGCCCGCTGCTGCCCTTCACCCCAACTCGGCCCCGGGGGTCGGAGGGCGTCGAGGCGCTCGAGAGAATCCCAGCAGGCCCCATGGGAGAGGAGGCCGCGCAGCTGCTTTTTTACAAATGGGGAAACTGAGGCACAGAGCAGGGGCGGGACTAGCTCAAGAACACACAGCAAGTCAGTGACCGAACCCAGGAGTCCTGGCTCCCAGNCTCCCAGAACCAGAACCCAGGAGACCTGACTGCCATTTGCCATGCTCTAACCACTACTCAACTCTCCCCTCCCAGAGCCACAAATAGACAGACCCCGCTCCCTCCAGAGACGGGACGAGAACCCGGGAGTCCCCTGCTTTGGCCCTGCCTGTCTGATAAGGGAAGCGGGAACCCCAGGGGGAAATGGCCCATCTCCAAAGAGCAAAACACTTCTTGAGTCGGGTAGGGGGGGGTGTTGGCATCAGGGTATCGGTGCCAAATTCCAGGGCTGCAGCTTCCCAGCTCTTGGCTGCTTGCCCAGCTCTGCGCCCAGGTGGCACTTTCCTGAGGGCTTCAGGGGTAAATTCATTGGTTCCGGCTGGGCGCAGGGAGAGGAGCCCAGGGCAGATTCTCTCGGCAGCCCATTCACTCCTTGGCCCCTCTCCCAAGGCCGTGAGCACAGGTGCCAACAGTCCTGGGGCGCCCATCCCCTGGGAACCCACCTGGGCCCACCGCTCACAGACCTGGGGACTGGACAGAGGCCCCGGCTGCTGCAGGGCCAGCTTTCCCGGCAGGCCGGATCCCTCGGTTATCTCCACGGGGGCCAACCTTCCTGTGCCCTGGCCCCTCCTGACCCTGCTCCCTGGGGGGCAGGAAGGGAGGCCCGCGACCGCCCCACCCACCCGATAGGAGCCAGACTCTCCAGTCAGCCACGCTCCTTGTCCTTGAGCCTCTGCTGATCCTCGCTCCTCCGGTGGGTTCCTTAACGGGGCCGGAGGCCGGATGTCCCAGCTGGGCTGGGCTCTGGCAGCGGCAGGGGGGCAGGGGTCCCCGACGGGCTCTGCCCAGCGACAGGGCCCGGGGGATCATTGCCCAAAGATGGGGCCCCCACCACCACCACCCACACTTGTGCCACTCCGACCCCTCCCTCCTTGCCTGGGGGTGCTGTCATTCAGCCCTGTCCCTGCGCCCCAGCCTCGGACCCACACTAGGAGGCAGCAGCGAGCTGCCTTTGGGACAGGAAGGCTGGGCCCCTGCCCCCTCCTTCGCTATGGCCCTCAGGGTGCCTCCGGGGGTCGCTGTGGGACTGAGATTTAAAGGGACAATACGTCTTTACATCCATAGCCTCTCCCCATTCTAACCACTAGACCCCATGTCCTTCTTGGGATGGAACCCAGGAGTCCTGGCTCCCAGTCCCCTCCCCCAGCTCTAACCACTCGTGCATGTGCTAGAGATGCCAGCTAGGGCGGGCCCGGCCCCCCCAGATTCCCCTCTTCACCCAGCCTGGCACCCGTCCTGGGGATGGAGCCCTGTCCCCCATTGGAGGCAACAAACTGGCCACGTCCCCCTAGGCGCTCACGGGTCCCTCACTGGCCATCCCAGCAGGGCTGGAGGAAGGCACCGGGAGGAGCTGTAGGCCCACGCCCAGGTCCCCAGCTCCTGGAGTCAGGGGATCAGACCAGACTCCCGGCTCTCACTGGAAAAGGACAATTTCTAGCCCTCACAGCTGGGGAGAAACGCTCAGAATTGTGACCCAAGTGTCACTAACTCAACAACGCTGCCTGAGTCTGCCGAGAGCCTGAGCCCATCACTCCGAGAGGAGGGAGAGCTGCCTCATTCATTCCCCTGGGGTGTAACCACCAAGGTCCTCTTCTTTGAGGGCCCCGGCCAGCCCCACCCCAGCACGGGGACTCTGTGTGTGGCAGGAGGGGGAGAACGCAGCAGGCCCAGCCCCCCATCCAAGCAGTGGGCAGGAAGGGGAGGCCATGGGGTGGAGAGGGAGAGCAGGACACTGCCCCTCCAGTGGGGTCGGACCCCTGGGGAGTCCACTTTCATAGTGGACCCAGGGCCCTGGAGGTGCCTTAAACTAGTCATGGGGCGGGGCTGCGCTCTCTCTCCCCACTAGAGGGCGCCTTCGGGAGCAGGGGCGAGCAGCTCACCAGGGGCCCAGCCTCTCAGGCTGGCACCTCTCCCCAGGACCAGCCTCTGGGTGCCAGCCACGCAGGGCTCCGCTCCCCCAGCCGCCCAGAGCGACCCCATCGGGAGAGGGACGGGCGCCGCGAGCCCCCGCCCGGAGCTCACCTGGTCTGCAGGCAGCAGGACGCCATCTCCGGGCGGGGGCTCCGGGGTGCTTTGATTCGGGGGGTTTGAAGATCAAGCGAAGCACGAGGTAAATTCGGGCCTTTGATCTGTGAAGACGCCGGCGTCAGTTCCAGCTTTGATTTCCTTCGCCGTGGGCGCGGTGCCAAGAGCCGCCGCACAGGGCAAAGCGCCAGCCACGAGGGCAACCGGGCGCAGGGACGGGGCAGGGCACACACAGCACGCACAGCGGGCACACATGGACACACTGCACGGGTCCGCAACACAACACACACTGCACAACACAGCGCACACCGACACAATGCACAGCTACACAACATAGTGCACACTGATACACTGCATGGTTCTGCAACACAACGCATACCAACACAACGCATATTGACACACTGCACAACACAGCACATACCAACACAGCGCACAGCTACACAACACAGCGCACACTGACACACCGTATAGCTACACAACGCAGCGCACACTGACACACTGACACACTGCACAACATCACACTGCACAACATAGCTACAACTCTGCACACATCGCACAGCTACACAACAAAGTACACATGGACACACTGCACAACACACACCGATGTACTATGCAGATACACAACACATATGCCTGCATGCAACATGGGCACAGAACACGGTGCAGCACAGCTACACAACACACACCAACACACTGCACAACACGGTGAATATTGATGCACTGCACAGCTACACAACACAACACACACTGCACAACACAGCACACACTGATGCACAGCACAGCTACACAATGCACACTGATGCATTGCATGACACACACTCAACACACTACACAGTCACACAACACACTTCAACACAGAGCACAGGCTGGCAGAGCACACACCAACACACGCATGGACCCACATACACCAGGGACCCTTCCTCGTGCCCCACACGGGAACTCAACACAGGTCAGACACACCGGTGTATTGCACACACAGCACAGCTCCCTGCCTGCCCCACACCTGCACCCCACACCTTCCTGCCCCACCTCCCTGCCTGCCCCACACCTCCCTGCCACACCCCCAGCGTCCCACACCTTCCTGGCCCACAACTGCACCCACACTTCCCTGCCTCCCCCACACCTTCCTGCTCCACACCCCCAACTCCCCACACCTCCCTGACTGCCCCACACCTGCACTCCACACCTCCCTGCCTGCCCTACCCCCAACACCCCACATCTCCCTGCCTGCCCCACATCTGCACCCCAGAGTCCCACACCTTCCTGCTCCACACCTGCACCCACACTTCCCTGCCTCCCCCACACCTCCCTGCCACACCCCCAACTCCCCACACCTCCCTGCCTGCCCCACACCTCCCTACCACACCCCCAACTCCCCTCCCTACCACACCCCCAACTCCCCACACCTCCCTGCCTGCCCCACACCTGCACCCCACGCCTCCCTGCCACACCCCCAACTCACCACCCCTCCCCACTGAACAGCTGCTCCACGGCTGCCCCCCAGCACACAGCCCCTTGCTCAGCACCGGGCCCTGTCTCCCAACCCGGGCACCGGGGCCTGTTCTAAGGGGAACTCTGCACTGAGCTGCCAGAGGGTGCTGGGGGGGCGGGGGGCGGGCACAGGCCCCTCCCAGGCCCGTGGCTTAGCCAGGCCAAAGCCCCCACCCTTCACGGCAGTGAGCACGGGCCAGGGCGGGGCTGCCCCGGGGGCAGCAGAGGCCCAGAGGCCGCTGGCACCGGGAGCTGCCGTCCGGGCACATCCCCGGCTCCGCTAACGAGCATCATTCATGGCCCGGCGGCTGCCCCCTGCTGCTTCGCCGAGCAAACCCCAGATGTATTATTCATGCCCCCACGACGGACTTCTCTGGGCCTGGCAATACAGCCCCCCCCTGCCCCCCGGCTCCCCTCGGAGTAATCCGCTAATGAGCCGCTTCCCGGGGGACTGCGGGGAAGGAAGGAGACCGGGCGGTCGTGACTCCAGGCTGGCGCCCCCCCCCTGGGCACTGCCCCCCTGCCCACGAGCCCCAAACTCCACAGGGAGGCCCGTGGGGGGAATCCGAGCCCCCCGCGCGCCCCTGTGGCTCCCGGCCCAAGTTAAGTTCTCGAGACTCGAGCAGGGGCCGCAGAGGAGAGCGCGGTGCCCCCCCCCCTCCCCGCGCCACATCAGCCTAATGCAAGGAGAGGGGGGCGCCCACCCCGCTGCCTTGTTTTCCCCCTAATTGAATGGCGGGGGACCGGCAGCAGCTGCTCCTCACATGGCGGATGCCGCGGGATGCTCAGCAGGCGGCTTCAAAGCGGGGCCTCCACGGCGCGAGCAAATTGGACCCGTCGTCCCGGCTCCGCGCAGGGTCCCCCCAGGCCTGTGTACCCCGGCTCAGAACCGCTCGGCTGCTTCCTCCGATATCCGTCAGCCGGGTGGCAGGAGACGAGATGAAACACAGGTTCGGGGGGGCACGGCCCGTCCCCGGGGCCCCCCGCGCGGCTGCTACTTCTCCTTCTCTGCTGCAGCCGCTCCCTGGATTTCCCGGGCAGCTGGGCTGGGACTTGGCGAAGATTCACTTTGCCGAGAAACTTTCTGTGCCCTGGGCTCCCCGCAGCTCGGCCGGTGCCCCTCACTCCCGACCCGCAGCCCCCTGCCAGCCCAGCCCTGGGCTCCCGCCAGCTCTGCCGGTGCCCCTCACTCCCGACCCGCAGCCCCTGCTAGCCCAGCCCTGAGCTCCCCACAGCTCTGCCGGTGCCCCTCACTCCCGACCCGCAGCCCCTGCTAGCCCGGCCCTGGGGTCCCCCAGCTCTGCCGGTGCCCCTCACTCCCGACCCGCAGCCCCTGCCAGCCCGGCCCTGGGCTCCCCCAGCTCTGCCGGTGCCCCTCACTCCCGACCCGCAGCCCCTGCCAGCCCAGCCCTGGGCTCCCCACAGCTCTGCCGGTGCCCCTCACTCCCGACCCGCAGCCCCTGCTAGCCCGGCCCTGGGCTCCCCACAGCTCTGCCGGTGCCCCTCACTCCCGACCCGCAGCCCCTGCTAGCCCAGCCCTGGGCTCCCCACAGCTCTGCCGGTGCCCCTCACTCCCGACCCGCAGCCCCTGCTAGCCCGGCCCTGGGCTCCCCACAGCTCTGCCGGTGCCCCTCACTCCCGACCCGCAGCCCCTGCTAGCCCAGCCCTGGGCTCCCCACAGCTCTGCCGGTGCCCCTCACTCCCGACCCGCAGCCCCTGCTAGCCCGGCCCTGGGCTCCCCACAGCTCTGCCGGTGCCCCTCACTCCCGACCCGCAGCCCCTGCTAGCCCAGCCCTGGGCTCCCCACAGCTCTGCCGGTGCCCCTCACTCCCGACCCGCAGCCCCTGCTAGCCCGGCCCTGGGCTCCCCACAGCTCTGCCGGTGCCCCTCACTCCCGACCCGCAGCCCCTGCTAGCCCAGCCCTGGGCTCCCCACAGCTCTGCCGGTGCCCCTCACTCCCGACCCGCAGCCCCTGCTAGCCCGGCCCTGGGCTCCCCACAGCTCTGCCGGTGCCCCTCACTCCCGAGGGACAGCGTCACAGCTGGACACGCGGGGAGGGCTTTGGGGGTGATTTGCCTGTCCTGGCTGAGTGGGGGGAGTGGCCGGGCCGCGCTCCCAGCCCCACCAGGCCCAGTAATGTGTCTGTTTGTCGGGTGTGCTGACTTCGCGCATCCATCATCACTGGGCTTGGCCCCGGCTGAGCCGGCCCCGCGACATCCCCACTTCCAGGCCCGGCGCACAGACCGTGGGGCACCGTCGGCTCCCGTCCGCCCTGGGCAGCCTCTCTCCAAAAGCCCTCGTGGGGGGTGCGAGCCCCTGGCACATCCGGGCACCACCTCGCCCCAGCCCAGAGCCCAAGCTCCAGCCAGCGGAGGCTGGGGGTCCTCACGGTGGGTACAGCAGAAGGGAGCCACGAGGGAGGTGCCCCCTGCTGCGTACCCACCGCGAGGACCCCGAGTCCCCGCAGCTGGGCACCATGTGTCTCGGCCAGAGGAGGCGGCAGCAGGACGAGCAGGGGAGGGCTGGAGATGGGGAGCAGGAGGCTGAGGGCGGATGGGACCAGCGGGGGGGAGGGGGGGGGGATGAACTTTAAGGGGGCGGGGGGTAAGCAGGAGGGAGCTGCTCTCTATCCCCCCTCCCCCAGAGCAGGGGCAGAGACCCCCCCCCACTTCCAGGGGCAACCGATCCCCTTGCCCCTGGGATGGCTGGCAATGGGGGGGGGCATAGCTGGGGGAGGGGGGATTTGCAGTTGTGTCCCCCAAGGATTGAACGGAGACACCCCCCGTCTCCGGCTCCTTTCCCCGTGGCCTGGGAACCTGCCCCCAGAGCAGTCCCAGCGTCTGCCCATTCCAGCCTGGAAGCTGCCCTGGTTGAAATCAATCACTAGCCACTTGGGGTGCTGGATCCATGGGGCCGGGCAGGGGGGCAGGGTCCCAGCCGCTGTTGGGGCAGCAGCTGGACACAGGGAGCCCATAGGTGAGAGCAGCGGGCACCCCAGGTGCCCTCTAATGGGACCATCTCCAGCCCAGTCCGTGATGGGCAAACCCCCTGCAGGCTGCATGAGTCTCCCACCATCGGGAGCCAGAACTCCTGGGTTCCATCCCCCAGCGCTGCCGCTGGGTCGGTCACCGCCATGCGCCGGGCCTCAGTTTCCCCCAATCACCCATAAGTTACATGCTGGGGGGGGGGGCAGATTTCACCGGTGTCAGTGAAACACTCCAAGACCCCGAGCGAGGGACACTCCCTATTACCTGGCCCCGGAGCAGGGGCTGGCGAGCCCAGGGGCGGGGTCCGGCTGCTTCCCACCCGGGCTGGGAGCAGAGACCAGAATCCGCTCCATGGCACCTCCCGCTGGGAGCACATGGGCCAGGACTCCTGGGTTCTATCTCCAGCTGGGGGGGGGGGGTGTCTAGTGGTTACAGCTGGGGGGTCTTGGAGCCAGGACTCCTGGGTTCTATCCCCATCTGGGGGGCGGGGGGGTCTAGTGGTTAGAGGGGGGGGGGGTCTTGGAGCCAGGACTCCTGGGTTCTATCTCCAGCTCGGGGAGGGGAGTGGGGTCTAGTGGTTAGAGCTGGGTGGGGGTCTTGGAGCCAGGACTCCTGGGTTCTATCTCCAGCTGGGGGGGGGGAGTGGGGTCTAGTGGTTAAAACCCACCCACCCAGCATCAGCTGTCCCGGCCCCAGCCCCCCAGCTCTGGTCAGGGTGCAGGGCGGGGGGAGATGGGGGCCCAGAGCGGGGGGGGGGCTGGAGCTTTGTTTTAGCAGTTCAAAGCGAGGCACCGGTTGTTTGCACTTCAAAGGGCGCAGCTGGGCCCGCGCGGAGTAATTAACAGCTGGGTTACAAGGGACCCCCCCCTGAAAGAGCTTCCCCCCCCCGCCCTGCCCTGCCGTGCCGCCACTGCACGTGCGCGCTCACACACAGACACACAAGCACAAATGCACACACACCCCTGCTGCAACTCCACACACACACACACCCCTGCTGCAATTCCACACACACACCCAGACACACACACACCCCTGCTGCAACTCCCCCACCACCACTGCTGCGACTCCACACACACACAGACACACACACACACCCCTGCTGCAACTCCACACACACAAACACATACACACCCCTGCTGCGACTCCACACGCACCCTGCTGCAACTCCACACACACACACACCCCTGCTGCAACTCCACACACACAAACACATACACACCCCTGCTGCGACTCCACACGCACCCTGCTGCAACTCCACACACACACAGACACACCCTGCTGCAACTCCACACACACACCCTACTGCAACTCCACATATAAACACACACACACACCCTGCTGCGTCTGCACACACACACACACCCCTGCTGCAACTCCACACACACACCCAGACACACCCACACATCCCTGCTGCAACTCCACACACACACCACTGCTGCGACTCCACACACACACACACACACACACACCCCTGCTGCAACTCCACACACACACCACTGCTGCGACTCCACACACACACAGACACACACACACCCCTGCTGCAACTCCACACACACAAACACATACACACCCCTGCTGCAACTCCACACACACAAACACATACACACCCCTGCTGCGACTCCACACACACACGCACCCTGCTGCAACTCCACACACACACAGACACACACACAGACACACCCTGCTGCAACTACACACACACACACCCTGCTGCGACTGCACACACACACACACCCCTGCTGCAACTCCGCACACACAAACACACACACACCCCTGCTGCAACTCCACACACGCACCCTGCTGCAACCACACACACGCACCCTGCTGCAATTCCACACAAACACACACACACCTGCTGCAACTCCACACACACACACAGACACACACACACCCTGCTGTAACTCCACACACACACACACCCTGCTGCAACTCCACACACAAACACACACACACCCTGCTGCGACTGCACAAACACACACACACCCCTGCTGCAACTCCACACACACAGACACACACACACCCTGCTGCGACTCCACACACAAACACACACACACCCTGCTGCGACTGCACACACACACACACACACACCCCTGCTGCAACTCCACACACACAAACACACACACACCCTGCTGCGACTGCACACACACACACCCCCTGCTGCAACTCCACACACACAGACACACACACACCCTGCTGCGACTACACACACACACGCACCCCTGCTGCAACTCCACACACAAACACACACACACCCTGCTGCGACTGCACACACACACACACCCCTGCTGCAACTCCACACACACAAACACACACACACCCTGCTG
>QXTE01000157.1:3709745-3754444 GCA_003942145.1 Platysternon megacephalum
CTTGTCTATATGTCTCTTTAAAGGTTGTAGTAACCTGTAGCTGAACTGTTTAATGGATAAATTACCCTGTGCTAATTGCCATGATGTTTAGAGGAAGGAGAATTAAGCCTGTTGTTTTCTCAGGCCAAAAGGCTGCTGAAAATGTATAAGAACCCTGGGACATGATCATACATCATCTCAGATCTGCTTTGGTTTCAAGAGGGAGGAACCTTAAGCCATAAGGATTGAGATCCCCAGTCTTTGACTGGAGCCACCCTGAACATGGACATTGGACTATAACCCATGGACTATTTTCTAAAAGGACTTTTGGCAACTACAGGCTCACCTCTGCTATGTATCTAAACCTCAAGAATTGAATTCAAGTCTGTCTGTGTATTGATCTTTTAACCAACACTCTCTCTCTTTTATTTTTAAATAAATTTTAGCATAGTTAATAAGAATTGACTATAGCGTGTATTTTGGGTAAGATCTAAGTTATAATTGAACCTGGGTACGTGGCTGATCCTTTGGGATTGGAAGAACCTTTTCTTTTATATGATGAGGTAAGATTCTCAGTAATCATCATCATATCTGACAGGTGTGTCTGGACGGAGGCCTAAGGCTGGGTACTTTAAGGGAACTGCGTTGTTTGGACTTCTGAGTAACCTGTATGGTAATATAGAAGTTGTTTTGTGCTGGCTTGGAAAATCTAAGTATTGGACTATCCACCAGCGTTTGGGGTTTGTCTGCCCCATTTTGTTTGCAGTTCACCCTGATTGAGTGACCTCAGCTGGCTCCAACAGGCAGCACCGTCACAACCTACCATTGAGGAAGTCGCGCTGGGTCTCCAGGATGTGGCTGATGTCGGCCGCCCAGGCCCGGGCGGTCTCAGGGGCCACGGCCTGGAGCACGTAGCGGATGCTGCTGCGGTCGGCGCCCCGCGACGTCAGGGCGAACTTGCAGGGGTCGTTCTCCACGCCCTCCTCCAGCCCCAGGCAGCTGACCTGCCGCAGGGAGCCCGGCCTGAGAGGGGAGCCGGCCCAGCCCCCCACCACCGGCTGCCCCCTCCCCCCAGGGGCCTGGGGCCCACACTGGAGCGGGCAGGTGGAGGCTCCCAGGCGTGGGTCACAGGGCGGGGAGGGTGCAGTCGTGGGGAGCGACCCCCAGGTGTGGGTCACAGGGCGGGGAGGATGCAGTGGCAGGGAGCGGGGGCGGGGCCTGCCAGGGGCGGGGCTCCATGGGTGGGTGTGGCCTGCTAGAAGTGGGGGCGGGGCCTGCCAGGGGCGGGGCTCCATGGGTGGGTGTGGCCCGCTAGAGGTGGGGGCGGGGCCTGCCAGGGGCGGGGCTCCAAGGGTGGGTGTGGCCTGCTAGAGGTGGGGGCGGGGCATACCAGGGGCGGGGCTCCATGGGTGGGTGTGGCCCGCTAGAGGTGGGGGCGGGGCTCCATGGGTGGGTGTGGCCCGCTAGAGGTGGGGGCAGGGCATACCAGGGGCGGGGCTCCATGGGTGGGTGTGGCCTGCTAGATGTGGGGGCGGGGCTCCATGGGTGGGTGTGGCCCGCTAGAGGTGGGGGGGCTCCCGGCGGTACCTTGATGCTGCTCTTGAAGAGGTAGGCGGGCGTGGCGAAGGCCTTGCGCCGCTCCAGCGGCTCGCTGAGGATGACGAGCTGCTCGAAGAGGAAGACGCGTCGCTCCCTGCAGCGTGGCAGGAACCCGCCGTCCTGCTCCGTCACCCAGAAGGTGTCCTGCTGCAGCAGCTTCCCCTGCGCCGTCAGCTTGCCCTGGAGGGGGGCGGGGGGGTCACGTGGGGGCCAAAAGCGCCCCTTCCGCAGCCCCCCCAACTTCCTGTCACCCCCTGCGCCCCACCAACACCTGACCCACCCGGCCAGCGCCCCCCCCGACCACGCCCCAGCCCCCCCAACTTCCTCTCACCCCCTGCGCCCCACCAACACCTGACCCACCCGGCCAGCGCCCCCACCTGACCACACCCCAGCCCCCCCCACTCCATCTGGCCAATCAGGGAACAGCCACGGCCCCACAGGACCCATTGGGGTGCTCAGGTTCGGATCCCAGCTCCAGGGAATCTTTGGGGGAAATCGGTGCCCCCTGGTGGCCGCTCGGCGAACAGGCGAGAGGGCAGAACGCAGCCAGGAACCAACTCAGCACCCTGGAATATGGGCAAAGAGCCATGGACCCACCCCCCCAATACCCCACAGGGACATGGACCCCTCAACCCCCCCCAGTGGGCACAGACCCCCTAATCCCCCCGACATCCCCGGGTCCTGGAGTGCCCCTGGGGGGGCCATGGCAGGCTGATAGAGCCTCCTACATCCCCCTGGAGCAAAGGCTGCCCCAGCACAGGGCCTACGCCTGGGGGGGAGACGGTTGATTGGAGCCCCCCCCCCAAGGGATCCCAATACCCAGAGCTCAGAGGAGAGACACCCCCCCGCCCCCGACTCCTACCTCGAAGCCCTGCAGCCGCCCCACGTTCATCATGTCGTTGCAGCGCTTGGGCACGAAGCACATCACCTCCACGGCTTTCTGCGAGGCAAGGGGGGGTGAGAGCCGGGGGGAGGCCCTGGGCCCCGCGCGCCCTGGGGGGCAGGAGCTGCAGATACTTGGGGCTGCAAGTCGGAAGTGAGGGGCACTGGCAGAGTTGGGTGGGTTATCCCCAGACTCGGGCACCCCCCCCACACACACACACACTGCCCATGTAATGACCCAGTTGCTTTCATTTTCCCAATGGGAACTGAACCAACCCCAGGATGAACCCCCCTGGCAAACACCCGCTCTGGTCCCCACGGAGACGCTGCCACGTGCCCCCTCCGGTCCCCACGGAGACACTGCCCCCTCCGGTCCCCACGGAGCCACTGCCCCCTCCGGCCCCCACGGAGACGCTGCCCCGTGCCCCCTCCGGTCCCCACGGAGACGCTGCCACGTGCCCCCTCCGGTCCCCACGGAGACACTGCCCCCTCCGGTCCCCATGGAGATGCTGCCCCGTGTCCCCTCCGGTCCCCACGGAGACGCTGCCCCGTGTCCCCTCCGCAGGGCCGGCTCCAGGCACCAGCCGAGCAAGCTCGTGCTTGGGGCGGCAGATTCTCCGGGGCGGCTTCCCTCCAATCCTAGGGTGGCACGGCCGCTTTTTTTTTGTTTGTTTTTTTTTGTTCGCCGATCTGGCCGCCCTGTAGGGGGCGGCGGCGCGGAGGAGGGGAGCACCCTGCTGGGAGCGGGCTGCGCGCTCCGTCTGCCCCAGCCGGTGCCAGGTCTGTAGCAAGCCCAGCAGGGCAGCCCACGTCCTTCCCTCCCTGCTGACCGGAGCGGGGCGGAGCCTTCCCGGCAGGTGGCGTGGTGGTCGGGGCCGCGTGGCGAGCGTCCCGCTGAAGCCCTGGCCGGGGCACGTCTGCAGCACAGGGAGTCCCCCTGCACCCTGGCTCCGGCCGCGCCGCAGGTTTTTGTTTTGCTTTGCCGTTCTGGCTGCCCCGATTTTTTATTTTATTTTATTTTTTTGCTTGGGGCGGCAAAAATGCCAGAGCCGGCCCTGCCCCTCCGGTCCCTATGGAGACGCTGCCCCTTGCCCCCTCCGGTCCCCACAGAGATGCTGCCCCTTGCCCCCTCTGGTCCCCACAGAGACGCTGCCCCATGCCCCCTCCGGTCCCCACGTAAATGCTGCCCACTGCCCTCCTGGTCCCCATGGAGACGCTGCCCCGTGGTCCCCCGTTCCCATGGAAATGCTGCCTGCTGCCCCCTGGCAACCTCACCCTGTCTCCATGGAAACGCTGCCCAATCCCCCCGACAATGCTACAGGATTGGGATGGTGCATTTGCAGGGTCGACCCCCAGTCCAGTGGGGCCTTGCCCTGGGCAGAGGCTTGTGGGCCAGGCGCCCCCCGCTCCCGGCTCTCACCGTCCCTACCTCCAGCTGCTCCGTGTCCATCCCGGCCTTGCTGTAGTACTTCAGGAAATCCTGGGACGCAAGAGAAAAGGGACTGAGGGATGGGAAAGGGGGTGCCTCGACACCCCCCCAAGGGGCTGGCAATGGCCCCAATTAACCCCCAAGCAGATGGCGTCCCTCCTAACATGGACAGGGCAGGAGGAAGAAGCAGATGGCTCATGCCCCCTGGCAGTGTGCCAGGGCAGGACGCCAGGGCTGGGAGCCTGGTTCAGAGCCACCCTGTCCCACTCGGCTCACAGGGCCGGGTCCCCAAGACTTTGGGTTCGCTGCTTTTCACACCAAGCCTTCAGCAGAACCCAGAGCAGGCGTTTACGCTCCAGAGAACCCAGGGCTGGGCTAGCAGGGGGCTGCGGGTCGGGGTTGAGGGGCATCGCAGAGATGTTGAGCTGGCTCTGGGTGGAGCGTCCCCAGCCCTGGGCAGCAGGGTGCGGGCAGCTGGCTCTGGGGCGGAGCGTCCCCAGCCCTGGGCAGCAGGGTGTGGGCGGCTGGCTCTGGGGCGGAGCGTCCCCAGCCCTGGGCAGCAGGGTGTGGGCGGCTGGCTCTGGGGCGGAGCGTCCCCAGCCCTGAGGGTGTGGGCGGCTGGCTCTGGGGCGGAGCGTCCCCAGCCCTGGGCAGCAGGGTGTGGGCGGCTGGCTCTGGGGCGGAGCGCGCCTGGCCCTGGAAGACCTTTCTCACCTTGAGCAGCAGCTGGTATTTCATGATCCTCTGCACCGGCTTGATCAGCAGGTCGTTGAGCTGCAGCCTGTGGCCCAGCTCCTGCTTCAGCTCCTGGGGAAACAGAGGCAGCACATCAGCCTCGCAGTGCCCCCCACTGGCCCGGTCCTGCCCACCTCCAGGAGGGGCCAGCCAAGGTGGGGGGAGATGGGGCAGTAAGTGTGTGTGGGGTTCAGAGGAGCCGGAGAGCGTTGGGGGTTGGATGGGGTGAGCTGGGGTCCCGGCTGGGGGAGTGAGGGGGGCTTGGATGGAGCGAGGTGGGATCCTGGCTGGGGGAGTGAGGTTGGGTGGGTTGGAAGGGGTGAGGCAGGACAGCAAGAAGGGGGTCAGACAGGGGGAACTGGGGAGCGAGGGGGGTGTTGGATGGGGCAGGTTGCACAGGGTGAGGGGGGGAGCATGGGGCAGGTTGCAGAGGGCGAGAGGGGAAGTGAGGGGGGGTCCAATGGGGGTAACCAGAGTCCCAGCTGTGGGGGGTCATAGAGGGGCCGGATGGGGAAGCCGGGGTCCCCTCACCTCAAAATAGGAGTCGATGTACTCAGAGACAATGTGCTCCGATTTGGGTTTGTTCTGGCAGTAAACGACGTACATGTGCAAACGGCGCTCCTGGAAGGGAACGGGGGGCAGGTGACAACGGTCCCAGGCACACGCCTGCACACGCCAATGCACGCCAGCACACGCCAATGCGCGCCAGAACATGCCAGCACACGCCAATGCATGCCAGAACATGCCAGCACACACCAATACACGCCAGAACATGCCCCACACATGTGCACTCCCCCCAACACGTGGCAGCCCATGCAACCACACGCTACATCACGCTGGAACATGCTCCCGCGTCTATCCCCGCAGGGGGGTGGCTGATGCCCACTGGGACCTGCGGCAGCCCCCTGCGGAGCCGGTATGCCCGGCTGTTATGTGCCCACAGGAGAGGTGGCAGGGCCCCTGCAGCACCATATGGCAGCCAGCCCCATGGCGCGGGGCCCTTGTGATGTGGGGCAGGAGGCGGGGGGGGGAGCATAGATCAGGGGTGTGTGAAGGAGCGGGGCATGGTGGGGCGGGGCCCTTGTGGCGTGATGGGGCAGGACCTGTGGGAGGGGCAGAGGCCATGTGGCGTGGGTGGGGCGGGGCTCCCTTGGCGTGACAGGGCAGGACCTGGGCCCCACGGCATGGTGAGGCGGAGGGGTGGGGTGGCGTAAGCAAGTCATGAGAGGGCAGGGCCTGCATGGGGCAGAGTCCTGGGGTGGGATGAGGTGGGGTCCTCGTGGCATGGTGCGACCTGGGGGCAGGGCCCTGGCAGCATGATGGGGTAGGGCCTGGGGGGACAGGACCTGGTGGCAGGGTGGGGGCGGGGCTGGGGGCAGGGCTAGTGGTGGTGGCAGGGCTGGGGGTGGAGCCTAGTGGCAGGGCAGGGCCTGGGGGCAGGGCGGGGCCTGGAATGGGGCAGGGAAGGGCCGCAGGTGGGGCCTGGGGCAGGGGGCTGGGCCTGGGGGCAGGATGGCGAGGCAGGGCTGGGGGTGGGATGGGGCCTGGGGGCAGGATCTGGGGGCAGGGGGCAGGGCGGTGCCGGGGCAGGCTGGCGAGGCAGGGCTGGGGCGGGGCCTGGGGGCAGGGCGGGGCCAGGGGCAGGCTGGTGAGGCAGGGCAGGGGCGGGGCCTGAGGGCAAGGGCAGGCTGGCGGGGCAGGGCTGGGGGTGGGGCGGGGCCGGGGGGCGGGGGGGCGGGGCCTGAGGGCAGGGGCAGGCTGGCGAGGCAGGGCTGGGGCGGGGCCTGGGGGCAGGGCGGGGCCAGGGGCAGGCTGGTGAGGCAGGGCAGGGGCGGGGCCTGAGGGCAAGGGCAGGCTGGCGAGGCAGGGCTGGGGCGGGGCCTGGGGGCAGGGCGGGGCCAGGGGCAGGCTGGTGAGGCAGGGCAGGGGCGGGGCCTGAGGGCAAGGGCAGGCTGGCGGGGCAGGGCTGGGGGTGGGGCGGGGCCGGGGGGCGGGGGGGCGGGGCCTGAGGGCAGGGGCAGGCTGGCGAGGCAGGGCGGGGGCGGCGCCTGGGGGCGGGGGGGCAGGGGCAGGCTGGTGAGGCAGGGTGGGGTGGGGCCTGGGGGTGGGGGGGCGGGGCCTGAGGGCAGGGGCAGGCTGGCGAGGCAGGGCGGGGGCGGCGCCTGGGGGCGGGGGGGGCAGGGCCAGGGGCAGGCTGGCGAGGCAGGGCACATGCAGTGACGCCCAGGACTCACGTGTTTTATAAAGAGCTGCGCCAGCAGGTCCGGGTTGTGCAGACATTTCTCCAGCTCTTTAAGGAAGTAACTGGGGGGGGGGCAGAGAGGGCTGAGAACCATGGGGCAGACCCCCACCGACCCTCCGCCCCCCCCAGCCTTTCAGGCAGCCGAGTGTGCCAGGAGCCCAGCGCGCGGCCTGGCACGGGCGCACCACAAGGGGCCACGTCTGGGAGAGGGCAGAGCAGGGCACCGGACGGCTGGAAGCAGGGGACTCGCCTGGCGCCCGCAGACGTCTCCCTGATCCTGCCAGAGCCCGGGCACCCCCCTGCAGCGGGCAGAAGGGGGGGCGCTGCAGAGATCTCTTGGGGGTATATCTGTGTGCCCCCCCCCGGCCTATACGTGGGTGGGGGCAGGCAGCCGGCCTGGCCCTGGCCGCGCAGGGAGACCAGCCCCTGGGACAAAGTGTTGGGGGGGGGGGGTCCCTGGGACCCATGCAGGGGGAGGAGGGCTGGGGGCAGGTCCCATCCCCCGACTCACTCCTTGTGCCAGTCGTAGATCTGGTGGATGTTCCCGAAGATGATCTTGTCCTTGCCCTCCATGTCCTCGGGCACGCCCCGGGCACGCATGGTCGCCATGTAGCCCTGGAGGCAGGAGGGGCGGGTTAGCGGGGAGCTGCCACCGTGGGGCACACGGGGTGGGGGTGGGGCTCTGCTGCTGCCCAGACTGGGGCAGGGGGAGCGGGGTTCCCGGTGGGGGGGGGGCTCTCAGTGGGGGGGGGGGCGGGCCCAAGGGAGAAGCATCTGCTCACCCCAGGGAGGGGCCCTGTTCCCGGGGCTGAGCTCCTGAGGGAGGGGTCTGGGGGGAGGCGCTAGGCTGGGGGGGCTACCCGGGGGGGGGCTCTAGGCCTGGGCCTGCTGCTTGCTGTGAGGGGCTGCCCAGGGAGGGGAGCCCGGGGGCTGTTGGGGGAGGGGAGCCCGGGGGCTGGTGGCTGTCCGGGGAGGGGGGCTCTGGGGGGGTTCACACCTCCACTATCTGGCCCAGGTCCTCCACATACATCTTCTCCGTCTCCACGAGCTCCGTGAGGACGAACCTGCCCACGGGAGGGAACGGCCACGTCTGAAAGCGGGGAGGGGACGTGGCCCCTTGTGAGACACCCCCCCATCCATCCTCCCCGTCCCACCCTCGGCTGCCAGTGGGGAGACGCCCCGGCCCCCTGCCAGCTCAAGCCCAGAGGGATGCCGGGGAGGGACCTAGGGTCGAGGTCGCCCCCAGCCCCGGGATCCGTCCCTAGCAAACCCCTGCAGTGCTGGGGACGCAGCCTCTGCCCCACCCAGGAACCCTGTCCCTACCCCTTGGTACCTCCCCCCAGGAACCCCCATCCCTGACCCCTGGCACCTCCCCGCAGGAACTCCCATCCCTGACCCCTGGCACCTCCCCGCAGGAACCCCCATCCCTGACCCCTGGCACCTCCCCGCAGGAACCCCCATCCCTGACCCCTCCCCCCAGGAACCCCCATCCCTGACCCCTGACCCCTCCCCCCAGGAACTCCCATCCCTGACCCCTGACCCCTCCCCCCAGGAACTCCCATCCCTGACCCCTGGCACCTCCCAGCCAGGAACCCCCATCCCTGACCCCTCCCCCCAGGAACTCCCATCCCTGACCCCTCCCCCCAGGAACTCCCATCCCTGACCCCTGGCACCCCCAGCCCTGTCCCGCGGGCGCAGCGGCTCCACTTACATACTCTTTTCTAAGGCACTCTTTCTCTCCTCCTCACTCGTTATCTCTTCCAGGGGTTGCCCGGGGAGCTCTTCAGGGGGGGCCAGGCCTTGGGGGTCACTGGGGATATGAAGGGGGCTGGGGCTCTGCCATGGGGAGGGGAGACACAGTTAGGGGGCACAGAGCAGCCCTGCCCACTCCCACCCGGGCATTGGCAACGGGCCTCGAGGCTGCTGGGCAAAGAGCCCTGGGAGACCCCACCAGGTGGGAGGTGCGGGGGCCCGTGGGGAGCAGGGACAGGGGCCTGGCACCTCAGGTCCGTGTGTCAGAGGCAGAGCTCCCCCCTCAACAGAGGAGTTGGCGCCTGCCCTGGAAGGGGCCCTCGGTGGGGCCCGGAAAACTCCAACCACCTCCCCCCAGCACCACAGCTGCCGAGCCCCCCAGTCACTTCCCCTGAGAGCCAGGACGGGGCGGGAGGCACCTCCCATGTGAATGTGAGTGCACAGGAGTGTGTCTGCTTGGAGCACCTGTGTGCACGTGGGGGCACATCTGTGTGTGTGATGGTGTGTGTGCGGGGCCTGTCTGTGCACGCGTGGGCTTCTCCGTGTGTGCAATGGGGTGTGCATGGGGTGTGTCTGCGTGTGCAGAGCATGTCTGCATGTGCAATGGCACCTGTACTTGGTGTGTCTCTGTGCACGGGGTGGGTGTGTGTGTCTGTGTGTGCATGGGGCATGTCTGCGTGTGCAAAGGCTGTACGTGGGGTGTGTCTGCGTGTGCATGGGGTGTGTGGGGAGGTGTCTGCATGTGTATGGGGTGTGGGGGGGCGTGTCTGAGTGTGCACAGGGTGTGCATGGGGTGTGTCTGCGTGTGCATGGAGCATGTATGCGTGTGCACAGGGTGTGCATGGGGCATGTCTGCATGTGCACAGGTGTGGGGGGGAGTGTCTGCGTGTGCAAATGGGCGTGTCTGGGTGTGCACAGGGTGTGTGGGGGAGTGTCTGGGTGTGCATGGGGCATGTCTGCATGTGCACAGGTGTGTGGGGTGTGTCTGCATGTGCAAAGGGGTGTGCGTGGGGTGTGTCTGTGTGTGCAATGGGGTGTGTGGGGAGGTGTCTGCATGTGTATGGGGGGGCGTGTCTGCATGTGCACAGGGTGTGCATGAGATGTGTCTGCATGTGCATGGAGTGGGGGGGGTGCGTCTGTGTGTGAACAGAGTGTGCATGGGGTATGTCTGCGTGTGCACGGGTGTGTGTCTGCGTGTGCAAAGGGGTGTGCATGGGGTGTGTCTGCGTGTGCATGGGTGTGTGGGGGAGTGTCTGCGTGTGCACAAGGTCTGCATGGGGCATGTCTGCGTGTGCACAGGGTGTGTGGGGGCGTGTCTGCGTGTGCAAAGGGGTGTGCATGGGGCATGTCTGCATGTGCACAGGGGTGTGCATGGGGCGTGTCTGGGTGTGCACGGGGTGGGGGTTGCCAAGGGGACTCCTCTGCTTTGGGGAGACGTGGGTTGGGATCTCAGGGACCCCAAATGGCCAGAGATGCCGTTTCCATAGTAACTGCAGGCCGTGCATGGGATGCCCTGGGAACCGAGACCCAGGGCCGGCGGTACCAGTGGGGCAGGATCTGGGGCTGGGAGGGGGCATCTAGCCCCAACACAGCACCCGGGCAGAGTCAGGGGCCGTGAGGGTGACCTGGGCCCAGGGGGAAAAGGGGGGGGGTGTCTCCCGCGGCGCCCGCCCCCAATGCCCCCTCCTCACCTGTGTGTTTGCCTCTGCGGCGCCCCCCTCCAGCAGGCTGCACAGCAGAGCCAGGCCCGGCAGCCGCTCGCCCCCGGAGGGGCCCGATTCCTGCAACATGCCGCGGGGGGGGGGGGTGTCAGACGGGGGCTAGGGCTGCAGCTCTGCCGGGGGGGGTGGTGTCAGACGGGGGCTAGGGCTGCAGCTCTGCCGGGGGTGTGTGTTGTCAGACGGGGGCTAGGGCTGCAGCTCTGCGGGGGGGGGGTGTCAGACGGGGGCTATGGCTGCAGCTCTGCCGGGGGGGGTGGTGTCAGACGGGGGCTAGGGCTGCGGCTCGGCCGGGGGGGGTGGTGTCAGACGGGGGCTAGGGCTGCGGCTCGGCCGGGGGGGGTGGTGTCAGACGGGGGCTAGGGCTGCAGCTCTGCCGGGGGGGTGTGGTGTCAGACGGGGGCTAGGGCTGCAGCTCTGCCGGGGGTGTGTGGTGTCAGACGGGGGCTAGGGCTGCAGCTCTGCCGGGGGGGGGTGTGCTCCAGAGGCTCAGTTTGCCCTGGAGCAGGATGGGGGAGGGGGCTATACCCCCTGACCCTGATCTCCAACCCCCACAGCCCTCACTCCCCTCGGGGGGTCAGGTGCCCGCCATGGCGGATCCCCTGTTTTCCGGGGGAAATTGAATTCATGAGGCTGTTTTCCCAGCCGGAGTCTCGGTGCCCGCCGCAACAGGGGCAGCCCGAAGCAGGGGGCAGATTGCGGGCGCTGGGTGTGTCCTGACACATCACCAGCTCCCTGTGCCACCCCTGGAACTGCTAGCCCAGAGCACCCCTAGATCCTGGGCGAGCCAGCCCCCCACCTCCCTGGCAATGTTAGCCCATCGCCTGGCACCCCAGCCCTGCAGTACCAGTCCCCTGGCATCACCTAGCAGGACCTAACCCCAGCCCCCATGGCAGTGCCCAGCCCTTGGGAACCCAGCCCCCCACGGCAGTGCCCAGCCCTTGGGAACCTGGCCCCCCACGGCAGTGCCCAGCCCCCGGGAACCCAGCCCCCCACGGCAGTGCCCGGTCCCCCACGGCAGTGCCCAGCCCCCAGAAACCCAGCCCCCCATGGCAGTGCCCAGCCCTTGGGAACCCGGCCCCCCACGGCAGTGCCCGGCCCCCCACGGCAGTGCCCAGCCCCCGGGAACCCAGCCCCCCATGGCAGTGCCCAGCCCCCCCATGGCAGTGCCCAACCCCCAGGAACCCAGCCCCCCATGGCAGTGCCAGGCCCCTGGGAACCCAGCCCCCCCGTGGCAGTGCCCAACCCCTGGGAACCCAGCCCCCCATGGCAGTGCCCAGCCCCCCCATGGCAGTGCCCAACCCCCAGGAACCCAGCCCCCCATGGCAGTGCCCAATCCCTGGGAACCCAGCTCCCCATGGCAGTGCCCAGCCCCCCACTGCAGTGCCCGGCCCCCTACGGCAGTGCCCAATCCCTGGGAACGCAGCCCTCCATGGGAGTGCCCAGCCCCCGGGAACCCAGCCCCCCATGGCAGTGCACAGCCCTGCCCCCAATGCTCTCACCGTGCCCTTGGGCTCCCGGAGTGCAGCGAGGGGCTCGTCGGCCTTGCCCAGCAGCCCCAGGTCGATGCTTTTCCTCTCCTCCTGCCGGCCGTGCCGCCTGCCCTCGCCCCCGCGCCGGGGCCGACCCTCCGGCTTCCGCTCGCCCTTGGCCAGGCTGCCGGTGCTCAGCTTGCGCACCGGGGTGGTCAGCCACTTCTTGAGGGTGCTGACGGAGCGCCGGGAGCCAGGCGAGCTGGGCGCGGAGCCGGACGAGGTCTGGGGCTGGATGGAAGCCACCGAGGCCGAGATGCTGCCATCACTGCCTGCCACGGAGTAGGACTCTGCGGGAGAGAGGCTGAGGGGTCAGAGAGCAGGGCAGGCACAGGGTGGGCAGGGGGCTGGCACCGGGTGGGCACAGGGTGGGAAGGGGGCAGGCACCGGGTGGGCACAGGGTGGGAAGGGTCCTGGCATGGGGGAGAAGCTCTGGAGGAGCAAGGGCTGACTCTCCAGGTGGGCCGGGGGGATACTCTGTGTGACGAAGTGGGAATGTTCTTAATGTTTTCTCTGAATGCTGTGTGAGTGCCTCAGTTTCCCCTATGCATTTCTCGCGTGTCTAGGGGGGTGTGATTGTTGCAGAGCCCTAGGGGGCCAGTGTGATGGTGTCTGCACAGAGAATGGCCGACCCCCTGTCTCCTGGCAACTGATGGCCTGGGCCCCTCCTCCCAAAGGTGCCAACTGAAGGTGTTGGAGAACAAAGGGATCAGGTGACCTCCTGGCCCCGGAAGAGACAAAGGGAGAGGAGGGGCTGGAGAGTTTCAGTTTGGAGCTGGCTGGGCAAATGAAGGAGCCCCAGACAGGGCTCTGGCCTCCCTGGCCCCCCAAGATGGACCTGACTGAGGGGGTCCTGTTGTCTGGCTTGGACTGTGTTCCTGTCGTCTAAACAAACCTTCTGTTTGACTGGCTGGCTGAGAGTCGTGGTGAATCGCAGGAAGCCCGGGGTGCAGGGCCTTGTCTCCCCCAAACTCCGTGACACTCCGTGGGGTGTGGCATGGGGGGTGTGGAGAGCCAGGGGGCACCCTGAGCGGGCCTGGAGGAGCGGGGCACACAGACAAGCTGGGGGCTCTCACATGGGGCCAGAGGGGATCCTCCGGGGGGACACACACACACTGAGCAGAGATAGCGTTTGGGGGGTCATGGCTTGGGAGGGTGCCAGGCGGGCGCAGAGGGGGGGCTGCTGTGGGTGGGCAGGGCTGGAGCTTCTTTCCAGGCCCAGGAGAGAAGCCAAGTCTCTCCAGGGCCCGGTTGGCAGCGTGGGATAAAATGCCTGGGAAGGGACGACCCGGGCCCTGAGCAGCCCGGCTGGAGCCGCCATTAGCCTCTGGGTGTCCAGGCCCCCAGCCCTCAGCCCCACAGTGGGGAGCGCTGGCAGCAGGGGGGGCTGCTGGGACTTAGCCCAGCTCAGAAATCTAATCCCTTCCATTCCAAACAATTCCAGCTGCGGAACGGAGCCGGCGCCGGAGGGCCCTGGCACGTCGGCTGCAGCCTTGTCCTCTCTGTCCTGCAGACCCCCTGCCCTCCCCGCAAGCCCAGTCCGGAGCCCTGCTAACTGGGGGGCCAGGGCTTCCAAACAGCTCACCTCCCAGTCCTCAGGGCCTGTGGGCATTTCAGGCCCCAGGGATCGGGGCCTAAAGGGGAGCAGAGTGAGCTCTTTGGATAATCGGGTCCAGGGAGTGCATGCGAAATAAACATGAGAAGCAATCAAGCTCCTTTATGGCACGAGAGAGGCAAAACCACAAGAGCCACCACCCAAAGCACCAGCCAGTCAGGAATCTGAGCTATGGGTCGAGGGGCCTCCAAGGGGGGCCTGAATGCAAGCCCAGAGGGCTGGGGATCATTTGGATGGAGCTGTGGCTACCTGAAGAGAAGCAGCAGAAAAAGCACAGGAACATGGCCCTGAGAACAGCCTAGACAGCGTGAGAGCTTTTGGGCACAGCACAGGCTGGGAAGGGGCTTGGGATGGGAGCAAAGCACCAGCCTCCCGCTGTTTGATTCCTGCTGCCTCGGGGGAAACAGGACTTTGCCCATACACAGGATTGCATCAAAGATCCCAGCGCCAGCTGCGATTCCTCCCCCCACCAGAAACAACCCCCCCTCCGATATCTCCCCCCACCCTCGCACACGCGCCCCGGGATCAGCACCCACCTCCAGCCCATTTCGAACCCACACTTTACCCAACTGGGGAGCCTCATCCCAGCCCCATCTCTTGGGAGGGACGGCAAGGGAGGCGCCTCCCCAAAACAACAGAGCTGGGGAGAGAACCCAGGAGTCCGAGTCCTGGGTTCCCAGCAGGGCCCCCTGCCGTCTGCTTTGGGGAAACTGGGACATGCGTTCGAGAAGCAAAGAACGTCCCCTCACGCTGGACCCCGCCGAGGGAGACCCTTCCCCTGCCATCCCAGCCAGGTGCCTGGGGCACTGACCCTGACGGTGCCCGCTCTCAGCACAGCTATCAGTCAGCAGCAAAGCCTGTAGCAGACGGGACAGGGGGAGGGAAGGCCCCCCTGGCAGGGCCCGGCAAGGCGGGGGGCGGCGGGGGCTGGGCCAGCGCCTGGTGGGAGGTGATAATCCCATGCAGCGAGACTGCACCTGCTCCCGAAATAACCTCGCCTGCGTCAGGAGACCGGGACGTGTCAAGCCACCGCCACGGGTACCCCGCCCCACCCACGTGGCCGCGCCAGCAGGGGCGAGGCGGAGGGGCCTGGGCACAGTGGTAGGGGAACGTGCCGCCCCCATGGGAGAGGGGCTCCCTCGGACACCTGCCCGAGCCAGCACCTCCCCCCTGAGCTGGGGGGCAGCCCTGGCATGGGGACGGAGGCCCAGGGAATGCGGGGGGCAGCAGGGGAGCACCCCATGGGCCAGCCTGGCACCAGCAGCAGGGCACGGTTATTATCCCAGGCCCCGGGGGGGCTGCTCCCCGATGCCCCCCCAGGAGCCCCTACTCTCCCCCTGGGGATCAGGAGGTGCCTCCCCGAGTTTGTCCCCACGCACCCTCCGGCACCAGCATCCTACCCCCATGGCCCAGCTCCCGGGGGCCCGCCCCCCCCCCACGTGCCAGGGGAGGGGCCGCGCGCCCGCGGAGGGGACGTGCACGGAGAGGTTCTTGGCAGCGCCAGCGAGCGGCCGGCCTGTTCCACCCGCTGTTCCCGGGGCGGGGGGGGCCGCGGGGGCCAAGCCTCGGGCCGGGCGGGGGAGGGGCAGGGGATTGTGTGACTTGAGTTTGGTTCTTTATCATTTAGTTTTCTTTTAAAGGCTCCTAACGACCCGGGGGGGGGGGGGGGCGGAGTGGGGGGCAGGGCCCCAGAGATGCGGTTTTGGGAGCCTGCAGCAAACTGGAGGGGGCTGGAACTGGTGCCCCCCAGTGGGGAAAGGCCCCGTACCCCACTCCCTGCCCCCTTGAGCCAGCCAGTGCCCTCGCCCGGGGGCCAGATCAGAGCCAGCGCCCCCTAGAGGGGAAAGGCCCCATGTCCCATTCCCTGTGCCAGGCAGTGCCCTGCCCCGGATCAGAGCCACGTGATGCTCACAGTAACGTGGGGGATCCCTGCGCTGGCCAGTTCGCCCTAGGAAGCCCCCCAGGGCGGTGCTGGTGCCCGGCGGTGCCAGGGCTGAGGTGGGGGAGCTGGGCGGCCGTGGGGGAGAGGGCAGCTGCAGTGCTGGGGCTGAGACTGGTGCGGAGCGTGGCTGGGACGGTGGCCAGGCGCCCGAGCCGAGCAAAGGCAGCTGTGTTCGCTGTCTCCCCAGCCCTCCCGCGCCCGGGCTGGCACTGGGCACCGGGCTCCACATGCACAGGCCTGGCAGCTGGCGCCAGCCACGCCCCAGGGTGGGCAGTGCTCAGCGTGGCTGGATTTACTGAGCCCCGGGGACAGGCCTGTGGGCTGAGCAACCCCTGCTAGTGGAGCCCGGAGAACCCAGGAGTCCTGGCTCCCAGCCCTCCCCCCTGCTCTAACCACTAAACCCCACTCTCCTCCCAGAGCCAGGGATGAAACCCAGGAGTCCTGGCTCCCAGCCCTCCCCCCTGCTCTAACCACTAGACCCCACTCTCCTCCCAGAGCCAGAGATAGAACCCAGGAGTCCTGGCTCTCAGCCCTCCCCCCTGCTCTAACCACTAGACCCCAGTCTCCTCCCAGAACCAGGGATGAAACCCAGGAGTCCTGGCTTCTAGCCCTGCCCCAAACCAAAGAGGGATGAGCAGGGCACACGGCTGAGCTCAGAACAGAGGGTGCTGAGGGGCACCCCTCTGCAGCACCCCTGGGTGGTGAGGGGCCATGTGGGACCTTTGGGGGGCAATCTGGGAAGACACCCTCCAACAGGAAAATACTGGAGGGGGACTCAGGTCCCTGCTGCCCTTCCGGGGGGCGGGGGGAGCTGCTGGAGTGAAGAGGGGACTCCAGGCAGCAGGCGGGGTGGGGAGGGGTGGCGCTAAGACCTGCCCGCCGGTCTCTGGGGGAGGGGCTCCCAGGCAGCAGCCAGGGGGTTAAGTGCAGGGCTCTCCCCCCGCCCCCCCCCCGCCCATCCCGGGATCCTGCCAACATTTTTCCCATTACATTCTGTTTATTTTAATGAGGCTGACAAAAAAATGTTGATTTTATTATTGTATAAACAGGCTGGGCTGGGGGGGGGTGCAGGCCACGGGCGAGGGGGGGCGGGCAGGGGGCTTGGGAGGAGGGGGCAGTACGATCAGCCTGGGTGGAAGAGAATTGGCCAGGGAGGGGGGACAAGAGACCAGAGAACTCGGGGTGGGGGGAGCCAGCTGAGGGGGGGACCTGGGGAGATCAGCTGGGGGAGGAGCCAAGGAGCTGGGGGGGCGTCAGCTGAGGGAGGAGCTGGGGGTTGGGTGGGGGTCAATTGGGGGAGGAGCCAGTGAGCTGGGGGAGGAGCCTTGGGGGTGTCAGCTGGGGGGGGACACAGGGAGATCAGCTGGGGGAGGACCCCGGGCTCACTGGGCAGCCCCCCCTCCCCACCCCCCACAGCTCCAGGCCCTGCTGCACTGGGCAGCCACAGAGCTTGGGACCAACTGGACACTACTGCTGACTTGGCGGGTTTGCCAGGCCGGGGGGCTGCACCCCCCCCCCCCGCCTGTGAGCTCATCCCTCCCACACAGAGCCCTCCCTGGGCATTGGGAGCCGAGCCCTGTGCTGGGGCGGGGGGGGGAAACCCTGCGAGGGGAAGGAAACCCAGGGCTGGGGGGGCAGCTGGGGGCTGTCCAGCAAGGCGGGGGGGGGTGGGGGTCTGACCAGGGCTCGCATTGTCTGTGGTCACAACAGCTCCATTTCGGGGTGGAGGGGGGTCGCACCGGAGAGACCTGGGGGGGTGTCAGGGCCTTGAGCCCCGGGACAGGTCCTGTGGGGCGATCAGGCGGGGTCCCCGTGGCCTGGGGTGTTCCCCAGGGCTGGGCCCTGTCCTGCTGGGACCCCCTGGGGGAAGCGCTGGTGCGACCAGCCCCTCTGGCGCTCAGGGGAGCCGGGAACTTTGGACCAACACGGGGAGGTCCCCAGATTCCAGGCCAAAGGGGGCAGCCGGGCGGAGGGGGGGGCGGGCTGTGTCGTCTCTGGCTGCGGCTGGCTGGCTCCACACTAGGTCCTGCCCCAGGGCTGCCCCCCTCCCTGGCCATCAACCACGTCCCCCCGGGCCGCTCGGCTCACCAAGCCCCCATCACCCCACGGAGGGGTCGGACTCCTGCCAAACAATGCCAGCAGGAGCAAGCCGCCAATAAGAACCGGGTCTGTTGAGAGACCCTACAATAACAGAGCAGAGCCCGCAGCCCTGTGCCCTCCAGCAAGCTGCCAACAAAGGATCCCAGTCTGCCCAGTCCAGAGCTCCTGGGAGACCCTACAATAACAAACCAGTGTCTGCAGCTGTAGCGCTGCAGAGAGACCCTACAATAATAAAGTAGCATGCACAGCCCAGCACTCACGAATTACCTGACAATAGCAAGCCTCGCTCTGAGGAGACCCTACAATAACACACCAGTCTGGGTACAGCCACATAATTCCAAGCAGACCCTACAATAACACACCAGTCTGGGTACAGTCATGTAACTCCAAGCAGACCCTACAATAACACATCAGTCTGGGTACAGTCACATAACTCCAGAAAGACCCTACAATAACAAACCAGTCTGGGTACAGTCATGTAACTCCAAGCAGACCCTACAATAACACACCAGTCTGGGTACAGTCACGCAACTCCAGGAAGACCCTACAATAACACACCAGCTGTGACCGGGGGCGGGGAAGAATTCTCAGTAACAAAAGAGAATTTCCATGCCCGGTTTCTGAGGGGACCCTCAAGCCTGAACGGGGGAAGGGTCTGCTGCACAGGGTGCATCTGGGGGGTGGGAACAAGACAGAGTGTGGGCCCCAGGCAAGGGTTAGGGTAGCTATACACTGAGCAGAGCCCCACCCCCCTCCCAGAGCCGGGGATAGAGCCCAGGAGTCCTGGCTCCCAGCCCCACCCCCGCTCTGGCCCACTAGACCCCACTCCCCTCCCAGAGCCGGGGATAGAACCCAGGAGTCCTGGGCTGAGAGATGTCCCCTCTCTGCTCTCATCTAATTCTCTACCATTAAGCAGGTGAAAGCCCCGCTTGGCGCAGCCAGTCGCCCGCCTGCGGAGGGAGAGGGCGCCAGGTGGGGGTTGAGGTCGGTGGGTATTGGGGGCGAGGGGACGTGGATGTCCCCTTCCGGGCACCGGCTGGGGCGGGCAGCATGGAGGCTGGTGACCGGAGAGCGGCTCTCGCCTGGCAGCTTGACTGGTGCCCCCTCCCCCCACACTGGGTCCCCAGCACCCCTACAGCCTGTCCAGCCCCCAACACCGACCCAGGACACCCCCTGGCACCGAGACCCTCCCCATGATTCCTAGCACTGGGACATCCCCCCGCCACCGCCAGTGACCCAGGCCTGCGGGGAAGGGGCAGAGGTCCTGGCACTGGGGGCAGCTGGTCTGCACCGCGCCCTATCAGCCCACTCTGCTCTCAGGCTGGCCAGCCGGGGGCGCTGTCGAGAGACACAGCAATGGGCTGCAGCTCCCAGAGAGGATCCCCTGGGCTGGGGGCCATGAACACCACCACTGTGCCCCCAGGTGAGTGGTCAGGCCCCATTTCTCCCCCCCAGAGCTGGGGATAGAACCCAGGAGTCCTGGGCTCCCAGCCCCCACTGCTCTAACCCACTAGCCCCCACTCCCCCCCAGAGCTGGGGATAGAACCCAGGAGTCCTGGCCTCCCCGGCCCCCCTGCGCTCACCCCCGGGCCCCCACCCCCCCCCAGACCTGGGGATAGAACCCAGAAGTCCTGGCCTCCCAGTCCCCCCCACCCACACCCACTAACCCCCACCCCGCCCCCCCCCCCCACAGCTGGGGATCGAACCCAGGCGTCCTGGCCTCCCAGGCCCCCCCCCCCCACCTATTGACCCCGAGCCCGGACTCGGCGCCGGGGCTGCTATCCATCCGCAGCTCGGACCACCCCCCCGCCCGCGCCCGGCGTAGCACCCAGGCGCCCCGCCCCCCCCCCCTGGGGCGTGAGCGATGCGGCGGCCCCAGCCGCCCCCCCTCCCCCCTAGAGCTGGGGATAGAACGCAGGAGTCCTGGCCTCCCCGCCCCCCCTCCCCCCTAGAGCTGGGGATAGAACGCAGGAGTCCTGGCCTCCCGGCCCCCCCCACACCCACCTTTGGACCCGGGGCAAGGAAGGGGCCCCGGGGGTTTTTTTAACCGGCCCCACCCCCCCCCCCACCCCCCCTCCAGAGCTGGGGATAGAACCCAGGAGTCCTGGCTCCCAGCCCCCACTCCCCCCCAGAGCTGGGGATAGAACCCAGGAGTCCTGGCCTCCCAGTCCCCCCCACACACACCTTTTGACCCAGAGCCAGGAATGGGACCCAGGAGTTTTATTAATCTGCCCCACACTCCCAAACCTGCAGGGGGGGGGCTGGGGGGGTCCCACGGTCTCCCCCATCAGACACGTCTCTGGGGCCCGGAAGGAAAGTGCCGGAGGTTGGATCATTGAACAGAAAAGGACCCTCATGCCCCAGCCAAGGGGCCACCGGAGATGCCCCCCCCCCCACCGGTCACGGGGCCACCCCGGACACACACACCCCCAGCTCTGCCAGTGCCCCTCAATCCTGACCCACAGCTGCCAGCTTGACCAGCCCTGGGCTCCCCCCACCCCCAGCTCTGCTGATGCCCCTCAACCCAGGGAAGAGGAGCTGCCCCTGAGTACAGAGCACCCCCCGGAGAAGAGGGGGGGGGATGGGGATGCCGCAGGACCCTCACCCCCAGCCTCGGCCCAGCATGGGTAGCGCAGTGCAACTGAGCGGCTGGGACAGGGCACCCCCTACTGGCCCTTCTTGGAACTGCAGTGCAGTCTGGGTTCCAGGCCGAGGTGGGGCTCAGGGGGACACAGGGCCCCACCCCGAGCCCTGGGCAGATCCCTGGTCCTGGTGCAGGAGCCAAATTCCTGCTGTGGTGCAGGGCGAGGGGGTGCTGGGCCCCAGGGGGCAGGGGGCAAAGGGGTACGAACCTGGGGTGCACAGACTGAGGGTCCCCTCCCTGCCCCCACCCTGGGGGGACCAATGCCCCCCCACCCCCGAGCAGCCCCAGTGCAGGCAGTGGGAAATGAGCAATGGCCACCGGGGCCAGAGTGGGGGTTTGCTCCCCACCAGGTCAGCAAGGCCTCAGGCTGGGGGACAGGGCAGGGCCCCGGCGCCGAGTGTGGAGCTGCGGGTGAGCCGGGCACCCCCCTCCCCCCCCAGGCAGACGGTGAATGGCCAGGATAGATGTTGGAGTCCGGGCACAGCACGCGCCCCCCTCCCACCGACTGTGGGGTCCCCCCCCCAGATACACCCTGGGCCACCCTCACGCTCCCACCACGGAGACTCCAACCCACCCCGGGACCCAGCCCCTAACCCTGAGCGACGCACCAGTCCCCCTTCCCCGCCCCCCACGCCCCCGCCCCCCCCCCCCAGCTCTAAATCTGCCCGTTCCTCTTGGTCCAAACTTCGCCTGCCCCCCCCACCCCCCGTGCGCCCGCTGCCCAGCGCAGCTGCGCCAACGGGGCGAGGCCATGGGGCATCTGCTGGCTGCACCATGGGCAGCTGCTACCCGCTGTGCCGTACCCCGGAGAGGTGCCCGCAGGGGACAGCGCCCCGGTGCAGGTGGGGGGGGGGGCGTTGAAGGGGGGGGAGAGAGTCACTGACCTCGCGCCCGGGCGTCACAGCAGCGGCACTTGGTGAGGACTTTGCGGAACAAGTGTTGGCAGGAGCAGCCCTGCTGGTGCCCCCCTTTCATGGTGCCGCCCGGCCACGCTGGGCACCGGCGCCCGCTGCCCGAGAGGTGCCAGCCATAGACCGGGCAGCGGGGGGGGGGGCACGGAGCCGGGGGAAGCCGGGGGGCCCAGGGCTCCTGCCCGCTGCACGCTCAGCACTGGAATAACAGGGCTGGGGCTGGGGCTGAGCTGAGCTGCCAGCGAGGAGGAGCCTGGGCTTTCCCTCCCCCCCCACCTCTATCCCTCCATCCCTCCCCGCCTCCATCCCTCCATCCCTCCCCCTCTCCCTGCCTCCATCCCTCGCTCCCTTGGGCTTCGGGCTCTTCCCAGCCCAGGCTGCAGCCAGACTGCAGAGGCGCAGGCCTGCAGCGCGGAGCGCCTGCCTGGGCGCTGGGCAGCCGGGGGTCCCGGGCGGGCCCCAGCTTGTGCCCCCGCCAAGGCCTGGCAGGGCGTGGGGGCAGCCCCAGCTGCCTGCCCCTCTCCTCCAGTGAGGAGGCCACAGCCGAGAAGGGGTGGGGGGGTGGGGAGCTCATGGCTTATGGCCAAATCCCCCCCCCACCCCAGGGGTGATGGGGGAGGGAGTGACTTCTTTGCCCCGGAGGAAGGGGGGCTGAGCCCCAAGGCAGGTGGGCTGAAAGGTGTTATCGGCCCCCCCCCCCCCCCCCGGGGGCAAAACAGAGCAAGAGGCCTGTGTTGTCTGGATCCCCCCCCCCCAATATTAATCACTGCCCCCCCCAGGTGCACTGCGGGGGAGCCATCCATCTGCCCGCACCACAGTGCCATCTGCTGCCCGTCGCCCCCCAGCCTGGGGCCGGAGCCAGCGCCTGAGTCACCGCCCAGAGCCTGGCACCGGCTCTGCCATTTCAGGGGCCACCGCTGGGGGTGAGGGACACGGGGGGAGGAGGGGGGCAGGGAAGTGGGGCACGACCCTGGGTGCACCTCACCCCCCAGGGCAGGCCCCACCCCACAGAACCTTCAAGAACAAACCACAGGGGTCACCTCTTAGACACCCCAGCGGCCCCCCAGCCCCACGTGAGCCACGTATCCCTGCCCCCGGGTGTCTGTGCCAACCGGCCCAAGGGCACCGCCCACCTCACAGCTCAGCACCAGGAAGGGACAGTCACTGGGCTGGCAGGGGCTGCGGGACCGTTCCCAGGGCATCTGGGGCTGTGAGGCAGCCGTGGGGCCAGCCCCACACTGGGCTGGGATGTGCCAGCTGAATGAGACTGGCTGGCACAGGGAATGGAGCAAGGGGCCTTTCCCCTCTAGGGGGCACCGGCTCCCATTCGGCCCTGGGGCAGGATTGACAAATTCAGTGACCCCGGGTGAAAGAATTGGGGGGGGGGGGGAGTCTCAGCTCAACCTGTGGAGGAGGGGCAGCCACAGCATGGAAACCACTGGCACCAGCCAGCCCCCTTACTGGCTGGCTCAGTGGGGAGGCTGGGGCTGCACGGACCAAGGGGCCTGAGTGCCCCTCGTGTGTGGGTCAGGCCGGAGTCTGGGGGGTGGGGCTCATGCTGTTCCCCCACTCAGGACAGACACAGGATTTCTCCAGACGTGTGTCAGGACAGAGCCCCCAGCAAACTCCCCCCGAAAAGGCTCTGAGGGGGGCCGCTGACTCCAGGACATCTGGCTTGGGGGGCTGATTTGTCTGGAGAAGAACGGGGGGTGGCTCTAGTCCCTGCTCCTGCACCCCCCCCCCCCACGTCTCAGCTGCTCTCTGGGCCCCCCCCGGCCAACCCCCCCCCCCCTAGCCCCCGAGCCCAGCCCCCCTCCCTCCCCCTGCCCCCCCCCCCCCCATGTCTCAGCTGCTCTCTGGGCCCCCCCAGGCCAATCCCTCCCTCACTAGCCCCAGAGCCCAGCCCCGATCCCTCCCCATGCCCGCGCGGAGCCCAGGGACCGGTTCAGGGGGCGCTAATTCGTGCTCCTGGCTGCCAGGGCCTCGGGACGCAGCTGGGGGGTTCTGAGCACGAGGTACAAACCCCCGGCCAAGGCCCCAGACCCCTGGGGGGCAGACAGGCGTGGGGGGACCGGAGCTGGCCTCACCTTCTTCTGAGGGGCAGGTGTCTGGGGCCTGGTCCACGCCGTGGGGCTCGAGGGAGCCCGGTGCTGCTGGCCCACTCTGGGGGTCCCCGTCCTGTGGCTCCTCGTTCCCTGCAGGGGCCTCGGAGCGGCCGTGCTCCGGCCGCATCTCGTCCCCCGGCCCCTCCGAGCACAGATCCGGCAGCTGGAAGGAAGGACAGACAGGTTGGAGGGGGTGGGGAGGGACAGGCAGAGGCGCAGGGAGCCCTGCCGGAGAACAATGCTGGGTCTCCCCTCCCAAGTCCTGCCGGTGCCCCTCACGCCCGCCTGTTCCAGCTGGAGGCAGAGCCTGGGCACTGGCTTTGCTGACTTGTTTCCTGGCACTGCTGGAGCAGCCAAGCCATGGCCCTACCCAGCCCCCCTTGCACCCTCGCCGGGGGTGGGTGGGTGGGCGTCAGCCACTGTAACTGATCACTCCTCACCCTCCGCCACCGCTTCCTGCTCAGAGACTCCCCAGGCTGAGGCCAGCCCAGGGAGGGGTCCCCGCTCGGATCCCCCGGACGCGGAAAGAGGAGCTTGTTTCCTGCCAGACTGCCACCCACACAAGGGCTTGTTATTGTAGGGTCTCTAAGCGCTGGGTGTCATGCTCTGGTTTGTTATTGTAGGATGGCCCTGGCTTGTTATTGTAGGGTTTCCATAGCACTGGGTGTCATGCTCCGGTTTGTTATTGTAGGGTCGCTCTGATTTGTTATTGTAGGGTCTCTAAGCCCTGGGTGTCATGCTCTGGTTTGTTATTGTAGCGTTGTCCCTTTGTCTCCTGATATTTTTAAAAGAAAAATGTGTTTCGAAGCATGGTCCAGAACCCCAACCCCTCCCCCCTGAGAAGGGCAGGGGGCTGTGAGCTGCTCTGACGGGGGGAGGGGTTGCCGGCTGATCTGGGGACAGGGCGGGGCCGGGGCCCTGAGCTCCCCTGGGGCAGAGCTCTCCTGTCTGATGAGACTCCCTGCACTGCAGCCCCCCGCCTTTGGCCGCTGCTCCTCCCCAATTCAGACATGGCCCCCTGAGCCTCAGCCCCAGCCCCGAATGCTCGGGGAGGGACAGGCTGAGAGTCAGCGACATGCGGAGAGGTGGGGGTGTCCCTGGCTTGAGATTCCTCCTCTTGAGTTACGTTTAAAAATGCTGCTAATACAGCAGCCACTGCCATGTTGCATGAGCAACCCTACAATAACAAACCAGCATGCACCCCCCAATCCCCCCGAGAGACCCTACAATAACAAACCAGCATGCACCCCCCAATCCCTCCGAGAGACCCTACAATAACAAACCAGCATGCACAGCCCCAGTGCTCTGAGAGACCCTACAATAACAAACCAGCATGCACCCCTCAATCCCTCCGAGAGACCCTATAATAACAAACCAGCATGCACCCCCAATCCGCCCGAGAGACCCTACAATAACAAACCAGCAGGCACCCCCAATCCCCCCGAGAGACCCCACAATAACAAACCAGCATGCACCCACCAATCCCCCCGAGAGACCCTACAATAACGAACCAGCATGCACAGCCCCAGTGCTCTGAGAGACCCTACAATAACAAACCAGCATCCACCCCTCAATCCGCCCGAGAGACCCTACAATAACAAACCAGCAGGCACCCCCAATCCCCCCGAGAGACCCCACAATAACAAACCAGCATGCACCCACCAATCCCCCCGAGAGACCCTACAATAACAAACCAGCATGCACCCCCCAAGAGACCCTACAATAACAAACCAGCATGCACCCCCAATCCTCCCGAGAGACCCCACAATAACAAACCAGCATGCACCCACCAATCCCCCCAAGGACCCTACAATAACGAACCAGCATGCACAGCCCCAGTGCTCTGAGAGACCCTACAATAACAAACCAGCATGCACCCCTCAATCCGCCCGAGAGACCCTACAATAACAAACCAGCATGCACCCCCCAAGAGACCCTACAATAACAAACCTGCATGCACAGCCTCAGTGCCCCAAGAGACCCTACAATAACAGACCAGCATGCACAGCCTCAGTGCCCCAAGAGACTCTACAATAATAAACCCACATGCACCACCCTAGCCCCCTGATAGACCCTACAATAACAAACCAGCATGTACAGCCCAGTGCCCCGAGACCCTACAATAACAAATACGCGTGCACAGTCGAGAGACCCCACACTAACAAACCAGGCTGCCTGCAGTGCCTCAGCGGGAAGGATCTGCAGGGTGGGGTATTTATACCCCCCATCCCTGGGACTGTATCTGCTCCACACCAGGAAGCCTGTTTGCTGGGGGTGGGGGGTCCAGCCTCTCCCTTGAAGCTCTGCTCTAACCAATCTCCCCCACCCCCCCACCCCCCAGGAATGGAGCCTCCCGGCACCCACCCAGGAGGGAAGGGGAGGGGAAGTCTGGCGGGATCCCTCTGCCCAACAGCCGGGAAACACCCCGTGAGCTGGAGAGAGGCGGCATCAAGGCCCCAAAAGCCGGCAGCCCCATGTGCCAGCACTGGGGGCACAGCCCCCTTAGTGGCCCCCACCAGACCCCACAGCCAGCCCCACACGGCCTGCGTAATTCCTTCTGCACGGCCCCCCAGCCACCCTGCACAGCCGCCCCGCACAGGCCCCCTGAACACCCCTGCAGAGACTCCCCAATTACCCCCACATGGGCCCCCCTGCCATCCTGCACAGCTGCCTGACTGCCCCTGCAGAGACTCCCCGATTACCCCCACATGGGCCCCCCAGCCACCCTGCACAGCCGCCCCGCACAGGCCCCCTGAACACCCCTGCAGAGACTCCCCGATTACCCCCACATGGGCCCCCCTGCCACCCTGCACAACCACCCCACACAGGCCCCCCGACTGCCCACCCCACACAGGCCCCCCGACTGCCCCTGCAGAGACCCCCCGATTACCCCCACATGGGCCCCCCAGCCACCCTGCACAGCCCCCCGACTGCCCCTGCACAGACCCTCCAAGCCCCTCTTCAGAGACCCCCCCCATTGCCCCTAGACCGACCCCCCGTCACCCCAGCACAGAGCCCCCGACTGCCCCATGGCACCTCCCCTGTCCGGCTGGCCCAGCGCAAACAGGGGACCCAGATGGTCCTGAATCCCCTGCACCAGCCCCACATGCTCCCCAGAGATGTCATGTGGCTCTGACACCCCCAGGAGCTGCCCCCGCCCCCATCCCAGGCCCTTACCCACTGCTGGCTGGGGAGGGCCATGGAGGTCAGGATATCGGCCATGGCCCCCAGCATCTGGTCTGTGCGCCCCGCTGCCTGCTGGGGGGCCTTCATGGCCTGGGGCCGGGGGCCCCACTCACACCTCGCTGCCCCCGACAGCTCCCTGCTCCAGCGCGAGGCTGGAGGCGTCTGGGGGCAGCATGGGCGCCGGGCGGAGCCGCGGGCACCCTGCCCGTGTGGCAGCTGAGCGTGGCCGGGATTGCTAAACAGCGACGGATCCTGCGTGGCTCCGAGCCGAGGCCCCCGCCCCGGCCCCCCGCTCCACCGCAGCTACCATAACTTCTCTGCTACAAGCTGCTACCCTCCCCCGCCCCGCCACCACCCCTTATCTCCCGCCTCCTCCCTGTCTGCTCCCCGGCCTTGGGAGTGCGCAGGGGAGGAGCCGGGGGCGCTGAGACCCCCAGGGCAGCACTCAGAGTCGGGGGGAGCTCAGCGTCAGGGCTGCCTTTGGAATGAAAGAGGGACCGGTGGTCTAGAAACCAGGGTCTAGAAACCGCCGGGCCCAGCGGTGCCGGGGGCTAGAAACCGCCAAGCCCAGCGGTGCCGGGGGCTAGAAACCGCCGGGCCTAGCGGTGCCGGGGGCTACGAACTGCCGGGCCCAGCGGTGCCGGGGTCTAGAAACCGCCGGGCCCAGTGGTGCCGGGGGCTACGAACTGCCGGGCCCAGCGGTGCCGGGGGCTAGAAACCGCCGGGCCCAGCAGTGCCGGGGGCTAGAAACCGCCGGGCCCAGCGGTGCCCTGGCACAAATGAAGCTCTGCTCAGTGGGCATCGCTGCTCCGGCTGAGAGGGCAAAGGGTGGAGCAGGGTGGCCCGATCCGGCTCAGGCTAGTCCCACGTGAGACCAGCTCAGCCCAGCCCCAGGCCCGGTAGGGTGTCTGGAGGGTCTCTCTTTCGGTGCCCCCAGGGGAGCTGCAGACTCGGCCCGCGGGTGTCCTGGGCTCCGCTGGGGCAGGGGAGGCCCCTGGGAAATAGGGAGCTGGTTCCAGGCCAAGGGGAGGAGCCAGCGGGATGGTGGAGGGCGAGGGGGCAGGGTATGGAGAGGCTCAGCCCATTGACAGTGCCCTAGAGAGAAATGCCCTAGCAGTGCTGCAGGGCAGAGAGCCCCAGTTGGCTCCCTGCTCCCCCATAGCCCTGTGATTATGGTCGGGGGCTCCCCCAGTCAGGGCCATCCTGCTGCCCCCTATAGCCCAATGATTACGGTAGGGGGCTCCCCCAGAGTCAGGGCCATCCCGCTGCCCCCTATAGCGCAGTAATTACGGTCGGGGGCTCCCCCAGTCAGGGCCATCCTGCTGCCCCCTATAGCCCAATACTTACGGTAGGGGGCTCCCCCAGAGTCAGGGCCATCCCGCTGCCCCCTATAGCCCAGTAATTACGGTCGGGGGCTCCACCAGTCAGGGCCATCCTGCTGCCCCTATAGCCCAGTAATTACGGCCAGGGGCTCCCCAGAGTCAGGGCCATCCCGCTGCCCCCTATAGCCCAGTAATTACGGCCGGGGGCTCCCCCAGAGTCAGGGCCATCCCGCTGCCCCCTATAGCCCAGTAATTACGGCCGGGGACTCCCTTGGGACGTTCGTTTCCTGCCATTTCTCTCCCACTTTCCAAAGTCAAAACACATTTTTGGAGCCCGAGTTCGGAGGAGCCGCAGCCAGAGCCCCTCCCCCCGCCACGCAGGACCTTCCCCCATCCTCCTGCCCTGCCCCTCCCCCATCCCCCGCCACGCAGGACCTTCCCCCATCCTCCTGCCCTGCCCCCGCCACGCAGGACCTTCCCCCGTCCCCCTTCCCCTCCCCCCCCCCACCGCCCCCATCACAACCGGCACTCCCCCCCCCCCCCTCACCCCCGACAGTGACCCCTGCCCCCCCTCCCCCCTCCCCCTCCTCCCCCCCCCCCCTGCCGCCCCCCAGGACCCCCCCCCCCCCTCACCCCCGACAGTGACCCCTGCCCCCCCCCCTTCCCCCCCCCGCCCGCCCTCCCCCCCCCCTCCCACCCCTGTCTGCTCTCCCCCTCCCTCCCCCCCCCCCGCAGGAGCCTCCTGCCCCCCCCCCCACCCACCCCCCCCCCCCCACGCCCCCCCCGCCCCCCAGGCCCCCCCCCCCGCCCACCCCCCCCGCCCCCCAGCGCCCCGCGTCGGGCCCGCGCCCAGCCCCCCGCCGCCCCCTCCCCCCCCCGGCACGCAGGGCCTTGCTCCGTGTCCCCCTCCCCCCCCCCACCGCCCCGCCCGCCCGCCTCTCCCCCCCCCCCCCAGCCCCCCCCCCCCCAGGACCCTCCCCCATCCTCACGCCCACGCCACGCAGGACCCCTGCCCCCCACCCGCCGGACCCTCCCCCCCTCGCCCCGCCCCCGCGGGGCGCCCGCCCCCCCCGGACATCAACCACCCCCCCCCCCCACCGCCCCGCCCGCCCGCCCCCCTCCCCCCGCCACCCAGCCCCCCTCCCCACCCCCCTGCCCTGCCCCCGACGCGCAGGACCTTCCCCCAGCCTCCTGCCCTCCCCCCCCCCTCCCACCCCTGTCTGCTCTCCCCCTCCCTCCCCCCCCCCCACCCACCCCCCCCCCGCCCCCTCCCCCCCGGACCCTCCCCCCCTCGCCACCCCTCCCCCCCCAGCCCCGCGCCGCCCCCCCCCGCCCGCCCGGCCCTGCTCCCCGTCCCCCCCCCCCGCACCCACGACCACGCCCCCTGTCCCCCCCCCCCCCCCGTCCCCCCCCCCCCCCGCCGGACCTTCCCCCATCCCCCTGCCCTGCCCCTCCCCCCCCTCCCACCCCTGTCTGCTCTCCCCCTCCCTCCCCCCCCCCTCTCTCTTCTACCCATCTACATGTGTATAATAGCCAGGCTCTCTGCGCCCCCCCACGCCACCCCCCCCCCCCACCACCCCCGCCCGACCCCCCCCCCCCGCCGCCCCCTCCCCCCCCCACCCCACCCCCCTCTCCCCCCCCCCCCCGGACCCCCGCCCCCCCCGCCTCCCGGCACCTCCCCCCCCCCTCCCCCCTGCCTCCTCACCTGCGCAGGCCGAGTAGGGACGACCCGCATCCTCATGCCCTCCCCCCGCCACGCAGGGGCCTCCCGCCCCCCCCACCCCCCACCCCGCCCCCCCCCCCTCCGCCGCCGCGCAGGGCCTTGCCCCATCCTCCGCCCCTGCCCCCGCCCCGCCCGACGCCGCCCCAGCCCCCGCCCCGCAGGACCTTCCCCCCGCCTCCTGCCCTGCCCCGCCCGCCTCCCCCCCCGCCACCCCCCCTCCCCCCGCCCGCCCCCAACCCCCCCCCCCCCCCAGAGCTGGGGATAGAACCCAGGAGGCCTGGCTCCCAGCCCCCCCTCCCCCCCAGCGCTGGGGATAGAACCCAGGAGTCCTGGCTGCCAGGCCCCCCCCCCCTCCGCCGCCGCGCAGGGCCTTGCCCCATCCTCCGCCCCTGCCCCCGCCACCCCGGACCCTCCCCCCCCCTCCCCTATACCCATCTAAATGTGTCTAAGAGACACGCCCCCCACCCCCCCCCCCCCACACCCCCAGACCCCACACCGGCCCCCCCCCCGCCCCGCCCCCCCCCCTCCCCTGCCCCCCCCCCTTCCCCTCCCCCCCCCGCCCCGCCTGGCTCTTATCCCCCTCCCCCCCTCCCCGCCCCCGCCGTCCCCCCCCCTCCCCCGCCACGCAGGCCCCCCCCCCCCCCCTCACCCCCGACAGTGACCCCTGCCCCCCCCCCTTCCCCCCCCCCGCCCGCCCCCAACCCCCCCCCCCGCCCTCCCCCCCCCCCTCCCTTTTTCACCACTCACGGTGTATTAGAGACAGGGCCCCCACCGCCCCCCCCCCCCGCCGGACCTTCCCCCATCCTCCTGCCCTGCCCCTCCCCCATCCCCCGCCACGCAGGACCTTCCCCCATCCCTCTGCCCTGCCACGCCCCTCCCAGCCCCCGCCACGCAGGAGCCTCCTGCCCCTCCTACCCTCCTACCCCCTTGCGGCCACGCAGGACCCCTGCCTCCCATCCCCCACCTGGCACGCAGGACTATGCTCCGTGTCCCCGTCCCCCCACCACGGGCCCCATCACAACCTCAACTCTCCCCCTCCCCGCCCCCCATCATGCAGGCCCCACCCACAGGCTCCCACCCCACCCACTTTGGAGTCCTCTGTCCCTCTCATTCATGCCAGCCACCTTCCCCCCTCTTCCCCTCCCCCCGCCCTCGAGCCCCTTGCTGCTTCCCCCTCCCCTGCACAGACACCCCCCCACACACACTGATGGCAGTTTGCTGCTGTACCCCTCACACCCTCCCAAATTCTCCCTCCTCCGAATGCACCTGGAGGGAGCCCTGAGCACCCAGCTCCTGTAGGAGACGCTCAGCACATGGGAACTCGCCTCCCCCTCGCTGCATGCTGGTATGTTATTGTAGGGTCTCCTGGGGCTGAGCATGCTGGTATGTTATTGTAGGGCTGCTTGGGCTGGATTCCTCCCCCTGACAAGCTGCTCCCCTCATGGGGATGTTAGCCACAGCAGCCCCTGTCCCCCGTCCCCTGCACTGGGCCCATGCCGAGAGCACTAGACCCTGGAGAGGGACCCAGGCAGTCAAACCCACCTGGGCTGCGTCTCCTGGCTGGCAGCAGCGAAACCCCCTGGCCGGCTCCTTCCTGGGCCCCAGGAGGCCTGAGCCTGCAGCTTTCCAGCCGGGAACTGCGGCTCAGCATGAATAATTTACTGTGCTCCAGCTAGCCGGAATAGGCGGCTCTGTGCTGGGGGAGGTGGGGGGGCTGACCCTGCCCACGCTCACACCCTCCTGCCAAGCTAGGTGTGCAGGAGCCCGGCTGTCTCAGCCCTGGGGACAGCGCCCTCCCCTGGCTCAGCCACGCCCAGAGGGGAAGGCAAGTGCTGAAAATGCAGCTGCCTCTGGGGCGGAACAGCCCCACAGTAACAGGCTAGGGCAGGAAACCTGGAGTGTCCAGGCCACGCGAGCAGCCAGGAGGCTTTGGCCCAGCCCCTGGGACCGTCAGGAAGGAGGCGGGGGTTGATTTTCCACCATGCTGGGTGCAGCGGGGGTCAGAAGTGAGACCCCTCTGCACAGCACCCCCAGTGCCGAGGCCAGCCCTGGCTCCAAGGGGAGCCCCATGTGCTCTTTGCAGCCTCCCAGCCAAGGGGTAAGCGGGCCTGACCCTGCTCAGCTGATGAGCCCAGCCAGGGTTCCGGGCCGTGGCACCGTGCCCGCCGGGCGCTAGATTGCCCCGGACCCTCTTGGCCAATCGGCATCCAGCTCACGGTCAGCGACCCGCACACAGAAAGCTTTTTATAACCACCATGAGGTATTTATAGCGCCAGCTTGTCTGCTGCTGAGCCCTGCCAACCTCACCCCCGTCCCTCCCTGGCAGTGCCCTTCCCTCCCCCACCCCAGCCCGCCTGCCCCCACTGAACCAAGGATTAATCCCACCATCGCCCTCCCCTCCCAGCCGGGGGCAGCTGGCCTTGCCCTGCGGCCCAGTCGCTAAAATCAACCCCCCTGAACCCCGTTTGCCCCAGGCCAGCAAGGGAGCCGGGCGGTGCGAAGTCAGGGCAGGCTGGGCCGGGGCGAGAGGCCACGGGGGCATTTAGACCCCCCCACCCTCGATGCCTGGGTGGCCCCAGGGCCCAGCAAGTACAAAGGGGAATTAGAACCACTTTGAGGGGGTATAAATGGCTGGAAGAGGTGCACGGTTGGTGCCTGCTGGGTTCGTCCGTATGGGGTGGGAGGGAGGGATGGCTAGTGAGTCTGGGGGGGATAGAGGGGTCTGGATAAGGAGAGATGCGGTGTGGGGGAGGAGAGATGGATAGAGGGGTGTGTGGGCAGGTGGATGGGGTGGGGATGGCTGGATCGGCAGCGGGTGTGTGAGGGGATGGATAGAGGGAGGGAGGGAGGGGTGGGTGTGGATGGATGGATGGAAAGACGTGTGTGGGGATAGATGGACGGACAGACGGACAGAGGGGTGTGGGAGGGATGGATCGTTGGACGGACGGAGGCGTGTGTGGGTGGATGGATGGAGGGGTGTGTGGGGGTGGACGGATTAATTGGGGTGTGTGGGGGTGGATGGTTGGAGGAGTGTGTGGGGGTGGGTGGCTGGACGGACGGACACAGGTTTTGTGTGGATGGATGGACAGAGAGGACTGTGTGGGGATGAATGGATGGATGGACGAACACAGGGGTGTGTGGGGATGGATAGATGAATTGGGGTGTGTGGGGGATGGATGGATGGACACGGGTGTGTGGGGATGGATGGATGGATGGACGGACAGAGGGGTGTGTGGGAATGGATGGATGAATTGGGGTGTGTGGGGGGAAGGATGGTTGGAGGGGTATGGGGGTGGATGGACGGACGGACAGACACAGGGGTGTGTGGGGGGTGGATGGACGAATGGACAGACACAGGGGTGTGGGGGGGGAATGGACTGACTGACAGACCCCTGACCTCCGGTTTCCCAGCAGCCCTTTGATCTCTTTCCTGAGATTTTTGCCTCCCGGTGTCTGGTTTGGGGCGGGGGACGCTGACGCGTGGATCTCCGGGGGCGGCGCCGGCCCAGACCTGGCACCTTCTGCCCTGGCCGGGGCTGAGACGAACGGGTGGCTGGAGAGGCGCCTGGGGGCAGGGGGACAGGCCGGGCGTGTGTGTGCGGAAGGGACTCCATGTCCCCAGGGTTGGCCTTGGCAGACAGGGCCCGGACCGGGCCGGAGGGCGCGGCGGGGGACGAATGGGCAGCGGGGCGTGGGGGAGGGGGCACAGGCGGCGAGGCCAGGGGCCCACAGCGAGCAGGAGCCGCAGTGCCGGGCAACGTGCATGGCCATCCCCCGCTCTAGAGCCCCCAGGCCGCAATGGGCCGGAGCTGAACCCCCAACCCACGGCCCCCTGCCCACGCCCTGCCATGGGGCTCCACGGACTGGGCAGGCAGCGGGGGTTGCCCTGCCCCCTCCCTGGGCCTGGGAGTGAGGCGAACGGGGCTCCCGGCTCCACCCATCTCCACTCCCTGGGGCAGGAATTGGGGGGCTGAAGTCCTAGAGCTTACAGAGGGATTCGGGGGGGAGGGGTATCAGCCAGTGCGCCCCCCCCCCTCCCGTGTCAGGGCATGGGGCATAGATCAGCACACAGACACCCCAGGGGTGGGATGAGCCCAGCTGGGCAGTGGGGAATCTGCCCCCCCTCCCCCAACCTGGCTGGGACCAGCTGGCCAAGAGCAGGGGGTGGAACTGAGCACTTGTTCTGTGGGGCTGAGGTGCCCTCAGGCACCGATCTGTGGGCAGAGGGGCCCAGCTGTGCCCGGCAAGGGAGGGGTCAGCTGGCCTGGTCTAGCTTGGCCCGCCCACTGGGGTTTTCTGTTACACCAGTGATCTACGTCCTCCTGGGCTCACACCGGGGACCCCGCCTTGGATCCCGCCCCTCGCGAGCCTGGCATGAACGAAGCCCCAGCACCAGCGTGAGGAACATACCGTTAGCCCAGTGGGGACACTGAGGCACAGAGCTGGGGTGTGACATGCCCAAAGGCAGCAGCAGCCGCTCAGGGCCAGAGCTGAGGATAGAACCCAGATATCCCGGCTCCCAGACCCCCTGCTCTAACCACTAGGAGCAGCTGAAGAAGTTCCCAGGGGCCTGGCCGGTGCTGGAGCAGAGCCTGTCCTTGAGGCAAGGCAGGGAGGAAACGCTCCCAGCCCCCCGGGGCTGCAGCAGGAGCAGCCTATATTTAGCCCCTTCCCATCCCAGGGGCTCCTCCGCCACCTTCCCATACTTGGCCATTTCCCCGTCATTGGAGACCTATGGGGGCCCCCCTCCTCCCCGGCCGGCTGGCTCCAGAGTCCAGCCCGCAGCTGGGATGGCGGAGGGGGGGATTCATCGCGGGCACCGTGGGGAGGAGACGGATGCTCCATCCTGGGGGGGGGGGGGTTTCCAACCCCTGACCAAAGGTGGGGGGAGGTGCCCAGCCCATGGCCATCTGAGACATGCTGGTTGTGGTGAGGAAGTGGGGTAGTTAGAGCAAGGGATGGGCTCGCCGGACTCCTGGGTTCTGTTCCCAGCTCGGGGAGGGGAGGGGAGTGGGGTCGGGTCCGGTGGGTTAGAAGGGAGGGGGCTCGGAGCCAGGACTCCTCAGTTTTATTGCAGCTCTGGGAGGGGAGTGGGGTCCAGTGGGTTAGAGGTGGGGGGGCTCGGAGCCAGGACTCCTGGGTTCCGTTCCCAGCTCCGGGAGGGGAGTGGGGTCCAGTGGTTAGAGCATGGGGCAGGGGTGGCTCAGAGCCAGGACTCCTGGCTGTGTCCTAGTCGCATCCCCTCCTGCTGCTTCCTTTTCTCCCGGCGTAACATGGTGCAACTCCAGGGGTGGCTCCATTTTTTCTTCTTGACACAGTCACACACACACACACCCCCCGCCCCCCAGAGCCATAAGCCAGACGTCCCAGCCTTACCCAGGTGCTGGGGGGAGGAGGGGGGGGATTCCAACCCAGGCCAGAGCCCACCAAGGGAATAGCTCAGCCTGAGCGGGTTTGTCTGGATTTTGGGCACCGAATTCAAGGCCGAGTCAGAGAACTCGGGTTCCCGTGCCCAGCTCGACAGGCGAGCTGGTTCTTGCTCCCACTGCTCGGGGAGCTGGATTACCTACGGTGACGCATCTCCACCACCGTGGCACAGCCCCCAGCGCAGCCACAGCCCGCGTCAGCCTCAGTTTCCCCTGCCAGCCCGTGTGTCTTCAGCCCGTGAGCTCTCGGCGGCAGGGCCTGCGCGTCTCTGCGGTAATCAGGGGAAGGCCCCTCTATACCGATCAACATGGGAATGGATATTTCAGCGCGTCCGGCCTTTCTGAGAGTCCGCGGCTTTCAAATCCTCTCTGTGGCTGGCCGGTGTCGGCACGGGGCAGAGTCCTGACGGGAGGGTGCAGAGGGCCCCATGGGGGCAGCGGTTGGGGCCCAGGGCCCTGGATAGGCCCAGGACAATGAGGAAATCCTGCCCCAGGGCACGCGGGGGGTGAGAAGGGTCCCTCAGAGCGGAGGGGGGCAGCCGTGTGGCTAGCTGAGGCTGCTGGCGGCCAGAGCCCATCACACGGCCCGGCGCTGGCTGCGTTTCCCGTGCCCATCTAGGGTCTCTGGTCTGGTACTGAGATTGGAGGCTCATGGGGCAGGCCTGCCTGTTTGTACAGCGCCGAGCACAGTGGGTGCAGGGCCATGACTGGGGCGAAGCGCTACCGTAATACACCTAATAAATAACGCACAGCGCCTAGTGCAATGGGTGCGGGGCCATGCCGGGGGCTCCCAGCGCTACCGTAATACACCTAATAAATACCGCACAGCGCCGAGCACAATGGGTGCGGGGCCATGCCGGGGGCGCCCAGCGCTACCGTAATACACCTAACAAAGCACGCACAGCGCCCAGCACAATGGGTGCGGGGCCATGCCGGGGGCTCCCAGCGCTACCGTAATACACCTAATAAATAACGCACAGCGCCGAGCACAATGGGTGTGGGGCCATGCCGGGGGCTCCCAGCACTACCGTAATACACCTAATAAATAACGCACAGCGCCTAGGGCACTGGGTGCGGGGCCATGCCAGGGGCGCCCAGCGCTACCGTAATACACCTAATAAATAACGCACAGCGCCGAGCACAATGGGTGCGGGGCCATGCCGGGGGCTCCCAGCGCTACCGTAATACACCTAATAAATAACGCACAGCGCCGAGCACAATGGGTGCGGGGCCATGCCGCGGGCTCCCAGCGCTACCGTAATACACCTAATAAATAACGCACAGCGCCGAGCACAATGGGTGCGGGGCCATGCCGGGGGCTCCCAGCGCTACCGTAATACACCTAATAAATAACGCACAGCGCCAAGCACAGTGGGTGCGGGGCCATGACTGGGGCGAAGCGCTACCGTAATACACATCGATCATAGCAGCCCTGCGACTCCCAGAAAGCCAGCACCAGGCAGCCTCGGGCAACCTTCTCCCCAATAATTCCAGCAGAGGCCCACCCCCCGCGGCCCCCGCCACCGGACTCGGAAAGGGGGCTGCAGACGTGTTGCATACTTTTATTCAACCAAAGCTACAGAATCCAGGACAGACAGGTCGGGGGCCGAGCGACTCGGTTTCTCCTCTTTTTGTAACCAGCAACCCCCCCCTTCCCCTCCCCCCCGTGGAGAGACACGGGACCCATCCTCCCCGGGGCGGCACGCGGGGGGGTGGGGGAGGCTAACACAGGACAGAGAGCGGAGTCTGCTCACAGAACGCGACGCATCGTCCCTACCACACACGGTACACGCTGCGCGCCCGCAGCCACATGCTGAGAATAGGCAAAAGAAACAGAAGGGCCCCGCGCCGGCCGCTGGCGGTGCCCGGGCAGCTGGAGCCGGCGGCGATGGCCGGGGGAGGCCGGTCGGCAGAGTTCAGATCCACACAACGGCGCCGGGCTCTGGCGTAGCCGCGTCCGGGACCAGGCCCCGGCGGAGAGTCCGGATGGGGATTGGAGGGGTATATACAGGAGAGGCGGGTCCCAGCCGGAGGCTTTGTCCACAGGCAGGCAGAGGGGCCGAGGCAGGTGTCCGCAGAGGGCTGAGGCTCCACCGGGGGGTGACGTGGCTGGAGTCCTGGCAAAGCCAAGCCGCCACGTAGCTCAGCCGGCAGCGGCTCCGGTGCTCTGGGGCCCAGCAGGAACCGGAGAGGAGGGCGGCTGGGCCCAGGGCCGGGTGTCGTGTGCGAGCCAGGCCCCCTCTTACACATCCACACGTCTCGGCCAGTCACCACAAGTGCACACCCTGATCTCACCCGCACACTGCACACGCGCCACACACAACCCCTGACCCCACCCGCCCGGTACAGCCACACCACCCTGACCCCCTGCACACACAACCCCCGACCCCACACACCTGGTACAGCCACACCATCCTCACCCTCTGCACACGTAACCCCCGACCCCACACACCCGGTACAGCCACACCACCCTCATCCCCTGCACACACAACCCCCCACCCCACACACCCTCACCCCCTGCACACGTAACCCCCGACCCCACGCACCCGGTACAGCCACACCACCCTGACCCCCTGCACACGCAACCCCCGACCCCACACACCCGGTACAGCCACACCACCCTCATCCCCTGCACACACAACCCCCGACCCCACACACCTGGTACAGCCACACCACCCTGTCCTACGGCACGCGCGCCACCCGGACCTACACACCGTCACCCCCTGCACACGCAACCCCCACCCCCACACACCCCCCCCCCCCCCCCCACACCCCCCCACCCCCCCTCCCACCCTCCCCCCCCCCCACACCCCCCCACCCCCCCTCCCACCCTCCCCCCCCCCCACACCCCCCCACCCCCCCTCCCACCCTCCCCCCCCCCCACACCCCCCCCCCCCGCACACGCAAACCCCGACCCCCCACACCCCCCCCCCCCGCACCCCCCCCCCCCGACCCCCCCCCCCCCCCCCCGCCACCCCCCCCACCCCCCCGCCACCCCCCCCCCCCCCCCACCACCCCCACCCCCACCCACCCCCCCCACCCCCCCGCCACGCCCAGCCCCCAACCCCACCCACCCGGTACAGCCACACCACCCTCATCCCCTGCACACACCCCCCCCCACCCCACACACCGTCACCCCCTGCACACGCAATCCCCCACCCCACACACCCGGTACCGCCACACCACCCTCACCTCCTGCACACGCGACCCCCGACCCCACACACCGTCACCCCCTGCACACGCAACCCCCAACCCCACACACCCGGTACAGCCCCACCCCCCCCCCCCCCCTCCCCCCGCCACCCCCCCCCCCCCCCACCCTCACCCCCTGCACCCGCCACCCCCCCCCACCCCCCCCCCACCCCCCCACCCCCCCCCGCCCCCCCCCCCCCGGCACAGCCCCCCCCCCCCCCCCCCCCGGCACACCCCCACCACCCTCACCCCCTGCACACTTAACCCCCGACCCCACGCACCCGCACCCCCCTCCCCCCCCCCCACCCCCCCGCCACCCCCCCCACCCCCCCGCCCCCCCCCCGCCCCCCCCCCCCCGGCACACCCCCACCACCCTCACCCCCTGCACCCGCCACCCCCCCCCCCCCCCACCCTCACCCCCTGCACCCGCCACCCCCCCCCACCCCCCCCCCACCCCCACCCCCCCCCCCCCCCACCCTCACCCCCTGCACACGCAACCCCCCCCCCCCCCCACCCCCCACCCCCTCACCCCCCGCCCACCTAACCCCCCACCCCCCCCCCCCCCGTCCAGCCACACCACCCCCCCCCCCCCCCCCACACCCACCCCCCGCCCCCCCCCCCCCGGCACACCCCCACCACCCTCACCCCCTGCACCCGCAACCCCCCACCCCCCACACCCTCACCCCCTGCACACGCCACCCCCGACCCCCCACACCCCGTCCACCCCCACCACCCTCCCCCCCCCCCCCCGCCACCCCCCCCCCCCCCCACCCTCACCCCCTGCACCCGCCACCCCCCCCCACCCCCCCCCCACCCCCCCCCCCTCCACACCCCACACCCCCCCCCACCCCCCACACCCCCCACACCCCCACCCCCCCCCCCCCGGACAACCACACCACCCCGACCCCCTGCACACGCAACCCCCGCCCCCACCCCCCCCCCACCCCCCCCCCCTCCACCCGCCTCACCCGGCACCGCCCCACCACCCTCCCCCCCTGCCCACGCAACACCCCCCCACCCCCCCCCCCCCGGACAGCCCCACCCCCCCCACCCCCCGCCCCCGCCCACCCCCAGCCCCTGCCCCCCCCCCCCCCCCCCCATACCCCCCCCCCCCCCCGGTCACCCACCCCCCCCCCCCCCCTCCCCCCCGCCACACGCAACCCCCGACCCTACCCACCTGGTACAGCCACACCACCCTCACCCCCTGCACACGCAACCCCCGACCCCACACACCCGGTACAGCCACACCACCCCCGATCTCTCACTCTGACACACACACACACTTGATCTCACTCTACCCTCTCCATACACCCGCCCCCCCGGGGTCACACACTCCCCTCCCTACCCCCTCCAAGTAGCACTGGCAGTGGGGAGAGGCTCTGGCACGGACAGCGTGGGGCCCTCAGCCGCAGTCCGGGGCGGAGCCAGCGAAGCACCTTGCCTTGACGGAGGCGTGGCCGCCCCGGGCCCAGCTGGAGAGGAGACGCTGTGGGGCCGTCCCCCCGGGTCGCCCCCTGGCCCCACAGCAGGAGCCGCAGCAGAGAAAGGGTTAATCCTCAGTGAGGCCTTTGGCTCGGAGCTCCTCCTGCACCCTGGCGAGGTACGTGGGGTCGGGGTACCCGAATCTAGGAGACACACAGGGGAGACGTCAGCCATGCACAGCCCCCCCCCCCCCCGGACAGCTCCCCAGCCTACCTCCTGCCCCCCCCCCCCCCCCCCCNGCTCAGCTGTGCACTGCCATGCACAGGGGGACCCCGGCACCCCCAGGGCCTGGGGGGCGCTCGGCCAGGGCACAGGGTAGTTTGTGTCCCAATTCCTGAAGAAACGGCCCTGGGAGCTGTCAGGGTCACAAGCGTCTTGGTACACAGCACAGCGCCCCCTGGCGCCGGGGATTGGGGTCGGCGCCGACAGCTGGGGCAGAGCGCCCCCTGCTGAGCCCCCTGGCGCCAGGGATTGGGGTCGGCGCCGACAGCCGGGGCAGAGCGCCCCCTGCTGAGCCCCCTGGCGCCGGGGATTGGGGTCGGCGCCGACAGCCGGGGCAGAGCGCCCCCAGCTGAGCCCCCTGGCGCCGGGGATTGGGGTCGGCGCCGACAGCCGGGGCAGAGCGCCCCCTGCTGAGCCCCCACACTGCAGCACAGCGCCCCCTAGCACCACAGTGAGGAATTAGGGTCAGCACTGACAGAAAGGGAAGAGCGCCCCCGATCGCACAGGGCCCCCTAACTCCGGGGCCAGCGCTGACACCCCCTGGGTTTCCAGGGCCAGTCGGGCCCCACTCAGGAGCACAGCTGGGTCACCCCCACCGGCCCCCAGCCCGTGAGCCCTGCGGGCGGCGGCTGCCTACAGCTGGGGTCCCCCGGTGCAGTTGGTTTTGTGGTGGATGTCGTTCCACGTGATGACGTTGGCTCTGCCCGTGGTCATGGAGGTGCCGATGGTGAAGGTCAGGCGCTGGTCGAAGGCCTTGCGGAACAGGGCCAGCACCTTGTTCCCCTCCGGGCAGTCGGGCAGGTAGGCCACCCGCGTGGTGCCCGGGTACCGCACGCCAGGGTTGGGATGCTCCACCTGCAATGGGGGGGGGGAGAGACCGTCAGACCCCAGGGATGCTGTGAAGCCCGGCACAGACGCTGCTGCCAGGCGGGGGTGACGCTGCCCATGGGCCGGAGTCTCCTCCAGTGCTCGCCGCGGGCATCAGGCAACCCCCTGGGTCGCTCCGGCTGGGGGCTTGGTCTCCTCCTGCCCTGCAGAACCCCGGGGGCTGGTGACCCTGCACAGGGGGCACCACGCCTGGGGAGGGAGAAATGACCCCTGCTCACTGCCCCCCGAATGCCAACCTGCTTCCGGCCTCCACGGTGCCCAGCCTCCCTGAGCCACAGGGCGATGCCAGTCCAGAGGGGCCAGGAGAAGGTAGGGCTGCTGTCCCCCAGCGTCGGCCCCTGCCAGGGCTCTGTCCAAGGCTCTGCCATGCCCCCAGGGGCAAAGGCAGGGATTGGATGGTTGTGGGAGGAGTTAGATCTACCCAGATTTACCAGATGACCCCAGAGCGGAGGGGAAATTAGCGGATTGGGAGCGGGGGTGACAGGAAGGAGGGGGGCATCCAAGGGCCAACGCAGCTGGGGTGGGGGGGCACTGCACATGGGACTGGGAGAGCAGGGGCTGGGAGTGAGGGGCACCAACAGGGCTGAGGGGAGCCCAGGGCTGGGCTAGCAGGGGCTGCGGGTCGGGAGTGAGGAGCACCAGCAGAGCTGGGGTGGGGGGGAGCCCAGGGCTGGGCTAGCAGGGGGCTGTGGATCAGGGTTGAGGGGCACCAACAGGGCTGGGGGGAGCCCAGGGCTCGGCTAGCAGGGGCTGCGGGTCGGGAGTGAGGAGCACCGGCAGAGCTGGGGGGGGGGAGCCCAGGGCTGGGCTAGCAGGGGGCTGTGGATCAGGGTTGAGGGGCACCAGCAGAGCTAGGGAGGCAGGGAAGCTGACCCAGAACCCCCCTACTTGCAGCTGACTGCCCCAACAAGCCCCCTGCCCCCCGCTGCAGCTAGGCGGGGGGGGGAGGGGGGGCTGCAGAGCTGGGGCCAGAGGCGGGGGAGAACTCACCCCTTGGATGCCAGGCGGGAAGACGTACTGGATGATGATGGTGCCGTATTTCTCGTAGCCGGGGAGCAGCAGGCTCGAGTCCTTGGACACCAGCATGCGCCCGTTCTCGGGCTGGTTGCCCACCAGCTGCCCGTAGAAGCGCCCGCACATGGGGCAGGCCCGCTTGACCTGCAGCGCCCGCGTGATGCAGTCCTCGCAGAAGGAGTGCCGGCACTTCTCCAGCGTCTTTACGTTCTGGATCTCGCCCAGGCAGATGGGGCACTGGCTCTCCTGCTCCTCCTCCCGCGAGCCGCCCGCCGCCCCCCCCAGCCCCCCACCTCCTCCTGTGCCCCCCGCCCTGGCCCCGGCGGTCTGCTGACCCCGGGAGACCACGCCGGCCCCGTGCGGGCGCAGCTCGCCCCCGGGTTTGTCCAGCAGGGCCATGCACCCCACCAGCTCGCTCTGCCGCTGCGCCTTCTTCAGCTCCTTCTCCGTCTCCTTGAGCAGGGCCTTGAGGGCTTTGCGGGCCAGGTAGAGGCCGTTGCCGGCCCCGGGGGCCGGCGTGGAGAGCTGCAGCACGTAGATCTCCGAGGTCTCCCCGTCGATCAGAATGCTCAGCTTGGTCTCCTCCTTCAGCTTGACCAGCTTGGAGGGGGACTCTTTGGTCAGGAAGTCCCAGACGGGCTTAGAGACCGTGAGCTTATTTTTAGTGGCGCCGCCGCATGCCGCCATCCTGGATAAAACAAATGACACTGAAGAGAAAAGAACAGTCATCAAAGCCGCCGGCATCGCCTCCCGGGTGGGCTAGAGACAGACAGACAGACAGACAGACACGGACCCCCCCCCACCCCCTTCCACAGCCAGCCAACTGCCCCAGCCCCAGCCGGGATTTGAACCTCCGGCTCCAGGAAGCAGCGGGAGGCGCGGATCCCCTCCGGGACCCGGCCGTCCCCTCAGCCCCGGTGTTCTGCAGGGGCCGGCAGCCTGGGCGACCGTCATTGTCCCCTCTGGCTTTTAAATCTCGACCCTCAGATCCCACGCTGATGGGGGTGTCTCTCCTGGGGTCTATTCCCCGATCGCTCTGTGAGTTGGGGTGAGTTAGCTCCCGTCCATCTCAGTGGTGGCAGGCGGGTTGTACCCCACGGCCTGCCCCACGGCGAACAACCCCCTCCACCCCCAAGTTCAAATGAAACACCACCCCCCCCCCACCTCCACGGCTGATCAGTCGCCCATCACAAACATGACAGTCACGAGACAATCATTTAATAAATATCATTGCAATTAAAATAAAACACAGGTGTGGGTTGGGGGAGAAATGCTTGTTTGGGGGGCTTAACAAATGGGGGGGTTAACAAACAGGGGGGCCCAATTGCTGCAAAAAAACCCGCTTCGTAAGGACCAAGGCTGCGTTCCCCCCCCACTTTGGGTTATGAAACAGCAGAGTAATGAATGGGAAATCCCGGGTCCTGGGGGAGGGATAAGGAGGCTTATGTCCATGGGAGATGGAGGGGGGTCTGGCGGGACCCTAAGACACAGATCCATCCCCCCCTGTTAAACTCGCCCTCCAGCAGCGCGAATAGGGGTGCCTCCTCCCCCCCAAGAATCGCCCCTGCAGGGGCCTCAGATGGTGAAGTGGGGTCAGGCCCTGCCCCCCCCCCACATTGGGCAGATCAGGGGTGTGGCCAGAGGGCACTGCACTTTGGGTAGCCTCTGCGCCCCAGGGGCCAGGGGGAGCAGAGCTGAAGTTAGAGCAGCCCTCAGGCTGCTGTAAGTGACACCTCAGGCCAGGCCCAGAATACGGGGAGCACAGAGAGGTGCAACCCGCCCTGCAGGGATGGGGGACCTTGGGATCGAGCCCCACAAACGGAGCCTCAGCCCTGGACACTAGGAGCAGGTGGCTCCCGAGCCCCATGGCACATTTGGGGAGACTCCCCCACACACACACACTTGTCCCTCCCCCCACCCCAGTAAGTGCCAGGAATAACACCCCCCTCATTTACCCCACTGAATCCTGTGCCCTGGGGCTAAGGCTCCAGCAAGGGGGCTGGGGCCCTATACCCCATGGGGCAGACAACGGCACCAGGCAGGTGCCAGCCTGGATCGAAGGGGGGCACCGGGGTGGGGACGGGGGAGGAGGCCTCTCTCCCCCCCACACTGGGGGCTACCCAAGGTCATGGCTCCTCCCCTCCCCCCGGCAACCTCAGCAGGATTCAGACCAAACCTCACCTTGGGGTGGCATGAGGGGGCGGAGGGGGCCCCAAGGAGCTTTTGCCCCAGTCGGTCCCTGGGTTGGGGTGTCTCAGGAGGGGGGGCTGAATTGGGGCCTGTCTGGGGGAGCCCCTCTGGGGCCTGACCAGATGTGGGGGGAGGGAACCAGGAGAGCAGGGCTGGGGGAGCCCCAAAGTGGGGCTGAGCTGGGGGGGTTGACTGGGGTGGGTGGGGGAGAGCTCCACAGAACAGGCCCAGACCCCAAGTGCTGGCTCCCAGCACCCCCTACTCTAACCCACTGGATCCCCATTCCCTGCCCGGGCCAGGGATAGACGAACCCAGGGGTCCGGGCTGCCAGACATGCCCCCACCCCCACCGGGGCCGGGATGAGCAGACCCACAGCAGGGAGAGACCAGCCCCCCGCAGGAGAGCCCCACACCTGGAATTGGGGGGGGCGGCTCACTGAGATCCCCCCCCCCCCGCAATGGATGCAGCCCACCCCAGAGCCTCGGGGGAGAACTATCCCGGGGGGGGGGGGGGGGGGGGGGGGGGGGGGCTTGCCGGCCCGGGGGGGGTGGGAAAGGGGGGGAGGGGCCCCTTGGGGGGGGGGGGGGGGGGGGGCTGCACCCTATGGGAGGAAGCAGGGGGCGGGGCCGTGGCAGGGGGGTTCCGTACCGGGCGGCACCTACCTGGGGAGCCCATGGGAGAGGGAAGCAGGAAGCGCCCGGAGCGCGGAGTTCAGCGGAGCCGCGAACCAGGAACTACAAAGACCGGGGGGGGGGGAGACAAGGGGGGTTGCGGGTTACGACGCTGCAGGGGCTGCCCCCCCCCCCCCCCCCCCCCCCCCCCCCCCCCCCCCCCCCCCCCCCCCCCCCCCCCCCCCCCCCCCCCCCCCC
>QXTE01000157.1:3754492-3774896 GCA_003942145.1 Platysternon megacephalum
CCCCCCCAGCTCAGGGCCCCCCCCCCTGCTTCCATCTCCTCCCCCACTCCAGCTCCATCTCCTCCCCGACCCCCCTGCTCAGGGGGTACCCCCCCATCCTTGTGTGATCCCCAGCTCCCCCCACCCCCATGATTCACGGCCCCCCCTCGCCCAGGGCCCCTCACCAGCGCCTCTGCCAATACCTGGAGCCAGGTGGGCACAGGGTTGGCAGCTGAGCCCCAGCAGGTCCGGTCTGTGTCACCCCCCAACCGCCCTGCCCGCCCCGACCCACCTGCCACGCTCCATGCCCCTGCTCGCGGTCCCCACCCCACGTCCAGCCGCCCCCCAGGCACCGTGGGCTCCCAGCACAGCCTCCTGTGTGCAGAGGACGTGGGGCGCCGGCTCTGCCCGCGGCGTGGGGGTTTGTCCATGGCAGGTTCGGCTCACAGGACGTGGCGCCCAGCTGGGTCTGTCAGCCCGTCCCCTGCCTCCCCACCTGCCCCACTGATCTCCCCACTGATCAGGCCCCAATCCCCAGCGGGCTGGGCTGAAGGGCAGGCATGGGGGTGGGGTCACAAGGGGTCGCAGACGTAGCTGGTGGGGGGCACCTTGCGGCCCATCTTACCAAAACGGCTGCTCCCAGATTACGTTGGATCCCTCACTATGTTCAGAGCCCCACAGCCAGGGCAGGGAAGGAGCCGAATTCCTGGGCCGGACTCGCTGCAGGTGGGGGGCCGGGCCGGCCGGACCTCAGGGTTTCTGGGTCGGGGGAAATTTTAACATTGGGTTTGGTTCCGATTCAGATGGAAACTCCACTCAATTTTCCTTTTCGGAAACCCCTCCCCAGGGTGCTCCCCAGATTCGCTCCGGGGGCCTGGCACCCACTGATTGAAATAGACAGTTCAGTGCTGGGCACCCCTGAAACGGACACGAATCCTGGCAGTTTGAGTCAGCAGCAGCCATGCAGCCCGGCCCGGCTGACTGCTCTGGGAAAAGCCAGAACTTCCAGATTTGCGGGCCAGCTCCCCGCTTCCTCTGCACGTTCCTGACCAGCCCTAGGACGGAGGCTGTGGATGGGAGGGGTGTGAAGAGCCCCCTGGTTTCATTTAAGGGTCACACACTCCTCCATGCGCAGGGATCCAGCCGGCAAAGGGACATCCATGATTCGCCCCATCCCCCAGTGGGTGCTGATGAATAACCTGCCCTGAAGGACTTTTTCTGCTTACTGCCAGGGGGCTCAGGGTTCGGGCGGTGCCCTGGGCAGGGCGGTTCATGCCCCTGTTGCGTTGGGTCTCCTGCCTGTCACATCCTCACTGGCCTCAGGAACACCCTGCCAGTTTCTCTTCTCCATGCCTGTTCTCGGCCTCCATAATATCCTGTGGCAGTGAGTTCCGCAGGCCTGTGTGCTAACAAACCTCTAAGGGCCTGCTCTGCCAGGCAAGAGGCAGCCCTGGGGGATGCGAGGGGGCACTTGGGGAGGCAGCTGGCATAAGGAACTGAGAGGGGTATGGCTCTCTGGGCCCTGCTCAATTGGTGCAGAGGATGGGCGGGGGAGGTGGGGGGGTTTTGCTCCCAGCCTGCAGGGATCCAAACAACCCAGTGCCCAGCAGCCATGGTGCATAGGCCCCTCCCCCTGGTCCGTAAGCCTCAACCGAGCCCTGGAGTCTCTAGCACCCGGGAGCTCGGGGTGTCGTGGGCGCTGCCCTGCGAGGCAGGGTCCCAGCGCTGGCTGTTCACTCCCAGAGCCCCGGGCGGCTGGCGGCACATCTGGTCCGGGGCTGCCAGGGCCTCGAGCAGAGCCTGGCATCGCGTCTGGCCAGAGGCCTCTAAGCTGCAGAGAGACCCACTGAGGCTTGCGCATCTTCTGATGGGACCAGGCCCGGAGCCTGACCCGGCTCCAGGCTCGTAGCCTGATCTGGGGGACACCCCCCCCCCTGGAACCCTGCTTCTGAGCTCCCTGCCCGGAATGCCCACCTCTGTGCTGCCACTGAGTGCCCGGGGCCCAGCCCTGCCCCACGCCAATGCTTACGCCCTCCCACCACCACCACAATGCCACGTTTGCCCCATGGCTCCCAACGCCGACTGCAGGGCCCCGATCCCCCTACGGCCCACGCCTCAGGCTGAACCCCAAATCTCCCCTGCGCTCCTGCACCCCAGATCCCCCCAGCTGGGCCGTTCGATGCCAGGTAACTCTTGGCTCTGAGGGGAACTGGGGCCCTAGGTTTGAATGATGTCACCAAGCACCGGATAATGATGTAAACGGCCAGATCGAGCGCATCCTGCAGCCAGATCCCTGCGCGGTGGGGTCCTGCCTCCGCCCTTCAGGGAACGGAGGGGGTCAGTGCTTGGCTGGGAGACCCTCTGAGACCACCCGGGCACTGCAGGAAGTGGGGGGGGGGGCTCTCCGCACACAGTCAAGGCTGGCTCCAGGGCCACGCTAGGGGGTGTCATGCTGCAGGGAGCGAGGTTGCCTCTGCTCCAGGCCATGGGTCAGTGCTGCTCACTGGCAAGGGCTGGTACCAGCGGGGACCCGGTGGCAGGGCCGGGGGGGGGGAACTCCCCACCACAGAGACGACCCCTTTGCCAGTGTCCCCAGGGGAGGAGTCTCTCCCACTGGGAGCAGCACCGTTCCCAGGGCAGCCCCCCTCCCAGTACGAGTGTGACCCTGTAGCCCCCCCCCCCTGCACAGCAGCACCCCGAAGCTGCCGTTGGCAATCACAGCCCAGCTGGGATTCAGCATCCCCTTCTCTACGGCTGCATTGCAATAAACACGGGGCACAGCCCCCCGGAGACCCTACAATAACAAGCCAGCCCCCACGGCTGCTGCAGGAAGGGACCCCACATCCCACCAGCTGCTCCCATGGGACCCTCTGAGAGCAAACTGCATGTGTCGGGGGGAGGGGAGTTTCCAGATTCAGTGGCCTGAGCCCTTTCAGTGTGTGGGGGTGTGTGTGGGGGGGAGAAACGGGCAAGAGACAGGGCTCCCCTCCCCCATGGGGGGGGGGGGATTTGCTGGCAAAGACCTTGGCTTTCCCAGCCCCAGCTGGGCCCAGGGGGGAGATCGGGCATGGAGGGAACCAGCGAGTACAGCCGGCCTGGCCATGTAGACATACTGCCCCATGGGGGGGCTTGTCCTGAGGCTGATTCCTCCCTAGAGGGGACTGGGATGGGCCAGGGCTGCAGCGTACCCCCAACCCCCCCCCAGGATCCCTGTCCAAAAAGGTGAGTCAGGGCTGCTCCCTCACCCCCGGCATCCCGTGCACAGTCTCCCTTCAAGGCGAGCCCCCAGGATGCGTCACCCCCACTGGGAGGGGTAGGGGCGCAGGGCTCCGGGAGAGCTGGCTCCACTTCCTACCAGGGGCCTCAGACCGGACAGTGCCCAGTGCTGAGATCCTGCTAGGTCAGCGTTGCAGTCGAGTGCCCCCCCTCCCCCAAACAGGCTTCATCCTAGTTGGCAGGTGGATCGGGCCCCATCAGGGCACCAGGCATGGGGGGGGGGGGCAGGAACGGAGGTCAGGCTCCGTCAGGGCACCAGGCCTGGCATGGTGGGGGTAAGGCCTATCTGGGTGCCAGGCCCGGGGGTGTGTGGAAAATTGAGGCCAGCCAGGGCATCTCTGCCACAGGACAAAGAACGCGGAGGGGTGGGCATGGGCTGTTCTGAGCATCCAACACAGGCCAAAAACTGACAGAGCGCAGGGATCCTTCAAACCCCCCCCCCATCCTTCAGCTCAGAGCCCCCCACCCTTCTCCCCTCCCCATCACCCCTTCAGCTCAGACCCCCACATCTGGCCCCACCATTCACCCCCCCATCACCCCTTCCCCATCCTTCAGCTCAGACCCCCCATCCTCCCACCCTTCTCCCCTCCCCATCACCCCTTCAGCTCAGACCCCCGCATCACCCCTTCTCCCCTCCCCATCACCCCTTCAGCTCAGACCCCCCATCTCCCCCACCCTTCTCCCCTCCCCCACCACTCCTTCACCATCCTTCAGTTCAGACCCCCCCATCCCCCCTTCAGCTCAGACCCCCCCATCCTTCCCCACCCTTCACCCCTTCCCATCCTTCAGCTCAGACCCCTTCATCGCCCCCACACCCAGCTCTGCATCCCCCGCAGGACTCACCCCCCAGCTCACGCTCCCGAGGGGGGGCAGCGGCCCCCTCCCCCACCGCCGGGACAGGTGATGGGCTCGACCCTCCTCAATCTGCAGCCAAAGGCAGGAAGCCAAGCGCCCCCCCCTTCCCCCCCACGGCCCAGGTCTATTTCATGCCACCCCCCCCCCCCCCCCCGCCCCCCCCCCCCGCCCCCCCAACCCTGCCGCTCTGCAGGCCCCCCCCCTCTGCGCCCCCCCCGCCTCTCCACCCCATCTCTGCAGCCCCCCCAACCCTGCCGCTCTGCAGGCCCCCCCCTCTCTGCGCCCCCCAATCTCTGCGCCCCCCCCGCCCGCCTCTCCACCCCATCTCTGCGCCCCCCCAACCCTGCCGCTCTGCCCCCCCCCCCCCCCCCCCCCCGAGAAAAAGCCTCGCAGCGGCTGGGGGGGGGGGGCGGGGGGGGGGGGTCCGATCCCGGCCGCTCCGTACCTGGCCGCGGGGCGGGAGCGGTGGTCGCGGCCATGGCGGGCCCGGCCCTTCCCCGGCCTGGCGCGGGAGAGCGAGCGACCCGCTCCCGGCTCCTCTTCTGGGGGGGGGGGAGGCGATGCGAGCGATGGGGGCTGCGGCGGCGCTATGGAAACGGCGGCGGGAGGGGGCTCGCTGGGGGGGGGGGGGGAGAGACACTGGAGCTGGGATTGCGGGGGGGTGGGTCCCTTTGTGCCTACTGCAGCCCCTGGCCCGTTAGCCCCCCACCAGCCGCTTGGTGCCCAAAGCCCAACTGCACTTGGGGTCTGGGGGGGCCCCTGCAGAGCCAGCCCCGTAGGGCAGAGTCCCCCTGCAGAACCGGGGGGGGGGGGTGGTGTAGAGACCCCCTTTGGGCCCGGCTGGGAGGGGCCTTACCAGGCGGGGGGGGGGGGCGGGGCAGGGGATTCACCCCACCCAACATGATCCCCGGGAAACCCAGGGACGGGGGTGAGCCAAGGGCAACCCCAGGAGAGTCAAACAGGAACACGCAGCCCAGCCGGCCGGTGCCTCCTGCCCCCCAGCACAGGGCAGGGGCTGGACGTTTCGCAAGGGGCAGGGCTGGCACCATAGGCGGGATGGGGCCGTGCCGAGGCCGGGGGGGAAGCGACACCACCCCAGAGCTGTCATCGCCATTACCTGGGGTTGGGGAGCATCCAGCCCCCCCCCCCCCCCGCAAGGCTGTGGGGCCCACAGCCAGAGCAGGGAGGGAAACTGAGGCACAGAGCAGGGCCATGACTTGCTCAAGGGCCCACAGCAGGTCAGGGGAGAAGTGGGACCAGAACTCAGGTGTCCCGAGTCCCAGCCCCATACCCACTAGGCCTCACTGCCCCCCTCTCACAAGCCCAGTAACACCCAGTGCGCGTCCCACTCCTATCCTGGCCCGTCGAAGGGGCTAGAAGAGAAAGAGGAGCTGCCTGGGCCCAGGGCAGTGGGGGTGAGATGTGCCCACCAGCAGGGGACAAGCCAGGATTTTGAAAGCGGGTCGTGCCGGCTCTAAGCGAGCAGGGCAGATAATACTATGGTGACCCCCCCCCCTTCCCCCCAGCACTCGGGGCAGGCAGTGCCAGCTCAGCCCCTGGCAGGTGGGGGGGATTGGCCCAGGGCTGGGGGAGGGGTGTAAGGGGATAAGGGTGACTGGTGAGGAGGAGCCCCCCTGGGGAGGGGGGGTGGCCATGATGCCAGGAGCCATGAGGGGGCAGAGGTGGCTCCCTCCCCCCATTGGGGGTACCACTTGGTTATCTCCCCCCCACACAGGCGGAAGCAGCTGGAAGGGCCAAGGTAGGCGGCTACAGAACGCCAGAACCTTTTTCTCCCCTACCAGAGATACCCGCCCCCCCAAGGGCCAGGGCCAGCAACCCCAAAGGAACGAGGCTCATCTGTCACCACCCAGCTCATGCCCAGGCTCCAGGGGTCAGGAAGGAGCTACCCCTCCCTGTTCCTGCCCTCCTAGCACCAGGCTGGGGGCACCGCAGCCTCCCCCTGGCTCTGGCATTGCCCCAAGCATGGACGGCAAAGTTCACAAGCCTTAGTCCCTACCCAGACAGCTAGTAGGGGCAGGGCGGGCACTGCCCCACCCCGTAGCTCCTTCCCTTCGCCGGCCACTTGGGGCAGTAGCCCCCCCTTGCCCGGCCAAGACCCCCGAGTCAGGCTGCTGTCAGTCAATAATTTATTTCTATCCAGACACAGGGAACGGAAATACACCAGAGTTTACAAAAATAGAAGGTGCAACAGACTAACCTGCAGCCCGGCCCGCAGGGCCCCCTCTCCCTGCGCGGCCCCAGGGCAGGATCGGGGCCCTGCCCAGGCTGGCACACGGCGCGTTATTGCATGCAGCAGGATCGCTGGAGGGCAAGGAACCACATCTGGGGCCTCGGGCACCAGCCTCCTGCTTGGGACCCCCTGCCCCTGATGGGTAGAGGCGCAGGCATTTTGTCCGGCCTGGCCAGCGCTGCTGACGGGCGCCCCGTGGGCGAGTTCAGAGCACCTCTTTGACCTGTTCTACCGTGCCCCCCCTCTCCCCAAGGCAGCAGTGGGGATAACGGATTGCAGAGCAGGCCTGGGGAGATGGGACAAGGCCAGTAAGGCTCTGCTACTTCCCATCCATGTCCTGCCCCGGCCCAGGTCTCCCCCAGCCCCGCCCTCCCCGGGTTAGCGGTCAGCTCACCGCCCGAGCCAAGCCAGGGCTGAGGAGGGCTCAGGCCAAGGGCAGAAGCAGCCGCACATCCAGGGGAAAGCCCAACCCATGGCCAGCAGGGGCCAGGGAGGAATCCCCCTCCATGGGGCCGCTGAGACCCTGGGCAGGCAAAGCTGAATCTAGCATGAGCCTTGCCCGGCCCGAGGCAGGGGCAACCTACGGGCAGCACTGCATGCGCCTCCTGCTGGAGGAAGGGTGGAACTGCACGCGCCAGCTGCCCCCTGCCAGGACGACGGTGCTGTGGCTGGGCAGAGGCTGCTGCTGCTGAAATGAATTAGAGGGGGTGGTTTACCCTCTCTTTGGAGGGCCCGCCGGCCCCGGGAGCCCAGCGTACTCACAGCCGGGGGGAGGGAGCTCTGCGCCCAGTGGCTCCCCTCCGGCACGGGGGGCGGAGGAGCAGTTTCCGGCCACAGCGGCCCTGGGCCACCAGTGCTCGTGTCTCTAAGCCCGGCCCTGGCTCGAACCCAGGCTCCGGCACCTAACGTGGCTCGTGGCCTCGTGCGAGTGAGGCTGGGGGCAGGCGCCAGGGACGTAGTGTGTGGGGAGAGGTGGCTGCAGAGCAGGGGGGCTGGGACCCCAATGCAAACTAGTGTTAACAGCTCCCCCCGCGACCCCAGCCGGGAGATTTCACCTAGGAATAAATTACAGCACGGGACAGGCCGAGAGAACCTTCTCCCTTCTGGGGGGGGGGGGGGGGGGGGGGGGGGGGGGGAGAACCAGTGTGGCGTGCACATGGGGGGCGGGCAGGAGAGGGGATCCGCTGCCATCCCCAGGCTCGGGAAAGCGGGGGGAGGGGGGTGTCACTGTTGCTAGGGAGGAACTGTCTGGCCCCTCTAAGGCACCAAAGGGTCAAATCTTTTATTGCATATTGCAGGGCCCGGGCTGCCCCCCCCTCCGCCCTGTAGACAGGACTGGTTGCAGACCCCAGCCCTAGAGATGGGCTGAACTGACAAGGCCCCTCAGCCAGCAGCCCCCCCACCCCAGTCAGAGGATCCACCCCCTGCTCTCCCGCCCGAGCCCCCTCCGGCTGGGCGAGCGAGGGCAGGTAAAGATAAGGCACTTGGTTTGCAACCCAGCCCGCCCGGCCCACTTGGCCACCGGGCTTCTCTGGAGCTCAGCTGAGCCCTCGGGCCAGCCAACAACGGGGGGCACTAAGACCAAGGGGTGGGGGGCAGGGGACACCTTTGATCTTCAGCTCCGACAAGACGAGACGGGGGGGGGGGGGGGGGGGGGAGGGGGGGGGGGGGGGGGGGGGGGGGGGGGGGGGGGGGGGGGGAGAGAAGAGGGGGGCCTCTCCGGGCGGGTAACGACTAAGCAAAGATGTTGGTGACGAAGTCCAGGAAGCGCTTGGCATACTGCTCGGGGTGGACGGTCGAGATCTCCGCGCCGGCCTGCAGGGGGCACAACAGCGTCAGCGCCAACCAACCCCCGCCCTCTCCGACACCCCAGGGCGACCTTCCAATGCTTGCCAGGAGCCAGATGGGCTCACAGGCCCCGGCGCTTCCCGGGGAGGAGGAAGAATTCCTGCTCCCCTGGCCACCCCCAGGGCCAAAGGAGGGCAGAGCCCAGAGCCAGCATGCTGGGTGCCGAGCGCTGGACACCTGGGGGGGGGGGGGGGGGGGGGGGGCTGTGCCCCACAGCTCTGACACCCCCTCCCTCGCCCGGTTTCCTGCTGGTCCACAGGCCAGAGGCCAGGCAGCCCGGCTGCGTTTAACGAGGCTAATTCAAGTGGGGCGTGCGCTGCCGTCCTCCCTTCCCCGGCGGGCCCCCCCCCCGTGTGGCCAGGCGGCTCCGTCCCCCCGGCCCCGGACGCGAGCGGGACTCACCCCGTGCTTGACGGTCTTGGCGGCGTGCGCGGCCTTCTTCTTGGCGTCGTACTGCGTGAGGATGTCGATGAGGCCCATGAAGTACACCTCCGGCTGGGGCCCGCCTGGGGGAAAGGCCACAGCCCGGCTTAACCCGGCTCCCAGACCTTCAACGGACCCTTCCCCGCCCACTAGCTCCCTGACCAGGGGTCCAGCCGCGGGCGCAGTGGATCCGCGCCCTGCCACTCTCGGCGAGCTCCACGGCCGTCCCCGTCCCCGCCGCCTGGCCCTGAGGCTGCTGCAAAGGGCCGTGCGACCCACCGGCCACACAGGGCGCTCCGGGACAGCGCCCATGGCTGGGGCCCCGTTTTCGAGGGTTTGGGAGGAAAATCCAGCCCCGAACGCGAGGGCCGGGGGCTCCCGTCCTTTGACCACCTTTTGGGCCAGCCAGTGAGGAAGGAACAAAGCAACCCGCCCCCCACCAGAACCCTGCCCCCCGGCGTGGCACTGCCAGCCCCACTCACCTTCCGCGCTCTTGATGGCGTACACGTCGACATAGGGGTCGAACTCCCCGGGGCCCAGCGGCTTGTAGGAGTTCAGGTAGCCGCCGATCCCCTCGGGGGATGTCCCGTAGGAGCCCACAGCCATGACGTCTTCCCCCTCCTCTTCCTCCTCCTTCAGATCCTCGTCCTCCTCCTGCTCGGCCCGGAGCATGTCATGGATGCCCAGCAGCAGGCTGTAATCCATGATCTTCAGCTGGACCAGGAACTAGGGGTGCAGCAGGCAGGGGGTGAACCGGGGCAGCAGGGAAAGGCTCCATTCCCACCCAGGGGGCTCTTTAGAAGCCACCGCTGCTCCCACTCTTACCTAGTGGTTAGAGCAGGGCCCTGCTTTGGCCCACTCTAAGGGGCTGTTGCCCTGCCCCAATCTGCAGGGCGGGGAGACCCCCAACCGCACCGCGTTCCGGGGAGAGGTGCTAGACATGGCCCACAATGCAGTTCTCCACAGCCGTTGGGCTGCAGGGACCTTTGGGGACATCCCTGCCCCCCTTTCCACAGCTGAGATCAGCGGAGCCGCGAGGGACCTGCTACTGTGGGCACAGGAGACCCAGCAGTGCCAGGCCCTGGGTGCCAGCCAGCGCCAACAGCCTGTGCCCCACGTATCGCCTGGCACAGGCAGGGCTGCTGAGCCCGCTGGGCACCGAGCCTCCCAAGGCAGTGCCCTTCCTTCCCATGGCTGAGACCCCCAATCCCTCTGCCACAGGTTTCAGTCCCTGCCAGCAGTGGCAGTGTGCCCCGAGGGGTCCGGCAGAGCCCGGTAGCCGGTTTTGGTCGCTAGACAAGCCGTGCTGGATAGGCTGCCCCGGGCGGGTCTGAGCCGATTGGCTCGGGGAGGACGAGCTGTTTCGGGAAGGTTAGACGCCCCCAAGCACCCTCCTGCAGGCGGTGCCCGCGACCGATCCCAGCTGCCACCTCGGCGTGGAGGCCAGGCATGCCCGCGCCCCGCCCCACCAGGGGGCAGAGGCACCTGCCCTACCTCCACATCCCTCTTCAGCTTCTCCATGAAGTCGCCCTTCTGCCCCTCGTCCACGTACACCTTCTGGCTCATGTGCAGGAAGTCCATGTCTTTCAGCGTGGGCAGCTCCTTGACCTGGAAGGAACCAGACACGGTTAGTGGTCCAGGGAGGAGGGGGTCCCCAGGCGGAAGCAGCCTCGCACCTGTGGGGCTCACGGAGTCGCCTCGGGCCCCGGGAAACCCCCTCGCTGCCCATGGCCCCTTTAACAAGAGGCCCCGTCAGACCTGGGGCTGCCCCTCCTGGGACGGTTCCGGGACAGACGCCCATGGGGTGACAGGGCCGCAGGTAATGCAGTGCCCCACCCCACCTCACCTCCTCGGCAAGGGTCCCTGGGGCAAAACTGAGGATCCACCTGCACCGCCTGGCGAAACCCAAGAGAAATGCCCCATTTAACCCCCCAGCCCCTGCCTGGAAGCGCCATGCAGAGCATCCGCCCCCCCCCCCCATGCTGGGTAGCCAGGACTGCCTGCCCCACAGGGCCCTGCCTGGGAATCCCAGTTTATTCCCCACCCGCTGCTCCAGGAATTCTGCAGCCGGGCCAGCGAGGGGGCGCGGGGCCAGGGACATGGCGCCCGTGCCCAAAGGCAGGAGGAGCTGGCGACAGCAGCCTGGCCGTCAGGGAGCCGCCCCGCCCCGAGGCAAGACTCAACAGCAGCCGGCGGCTGGCCCCTCACCCTGGCAGGATTCCCCCGGCAGCTGAGCCGAGGGCTCCAAGCCAATCAACCCTCCCTCGCCATCATCTCGCGGCCCTCAAATCTCGTTAACTGGATGCGGACGCCACCCCCGGGCTTTAGGGCAGGCGAGGCCACTAACGAGATCAGGATTATCCGGCTAACTCGGGTCATTTCCCCTGCAAACGGGGCGAGGCGGGCGGGAGAGCCCCAGCTGCATCTCGCCCTGGCGCGGTTGGTTAGTTAATCCCAGGCCCCCGCCAGACAGAGCGAGCCTCTGGCCAGGGCTGGCATCAGCTCGTCCCCACGCCTGCCCGTGAACCGGCCTTGCTGCCCCTTCGCATCAGTCCCCCCAGAGCTAGCTGCAGCTGGAGCGCGCTGGCAAGGGGACCCCAGGGCCCGCAGAGCTCCGCACGGAGCCCACCGGGACCTGTGCTGGGGGAGGGGGCTGCTGCCCTGGGCACCCCCTCCCCGGAGGGCAGCGCGCAGAGGGGTGGCCGTGCAGGGCTGAGAACCGCTCCCCTGCCCGGTGCTTTGGTCCGGGATTTAACAGCGGCCGATTCCTCGCCAGCTCGAGCTGCCTTTCGAAGGGGGCTGGGCCGCTCCTCGGCATGCTCTGTCCGGCCAGGGGATGCCAGCTTGAGCCCAGCCTGGCTCCCCCCACCGCCAAGGACGCCCCGTCAAACCCACCTGCTGGCCCGTCCCAGCAGTGACACCGCGTCAGAGATCAGAGGCAGAGGCCCATCCTACACTCCAGCTCCCTGGGGTGGGGGGATAAGACAGCGGCTCCTCTCCCGGCACCCTGAGGGGACAGAGCCCACCTCTTCCCATGGAGTCAGCAGGTCCCAGTTAACCAAGATCCCCCTAAGCTGGGCACAGGACACCCCTCAGCTTCCCGCTGCCCTCAGCCTGCTGCCCAGCCCCAGGGACCCCTGAGGACGAACCCAAGCCCCTTCCCTAACTGGAAGCACAGGGCTGCATCCCTGACAGCTGGCACCCCCTGCACTTCGCTGCTCGCCCGGCTCCCACTCGGAGCGGGGCGGCCCCGCCAGGAGGCGGCTATCCCAGGGTAGTCGGCCCACGGACCCAACCTCCAGGCATGGAAACCCGGCAGCTGCGCCCCAGTTCTGCCCCAGCGGGCAGGGCCCGGATACGCCCTCGAGGAGGGGCCGAGTTCTCAGATGCTTTGAGGAGCATCTGCAGAAAGGGAAGCCAGGCGCCCCTACCACGGCTGCAGCCTGAGGACACCCGACGGCCACGGGAGCCGCCAGCCAGGGCTACCGGAGCAGCCTCCGACGGGGTCCCCGCCCCCACTCCCCCAGCCCTGCCCATCCCACTGGGGGCAGCAACGCCCGTCAGTCAGGGACTCAGGCCCCCTGCTTGCTCTCCTGTCGCCCGCCAGAACAAGCTAGGCACCGAGGAGCGGGGAAGCGAGCTTCAGAGCAGAGAGATCCATGGGTCAGAGACCCCCCCTCCCCCCAAGCCATCCCCAGCTACCTTCTCCTTGTCGCTGGCTTCTCGGGACACCAGGGAGCCCTGCAAGAGAGGTACCCGCCGGTTAGTCACGAGCCCCACCCCGGCCGCAGGAGGAGGGGTCAGATACACGCAGGAGTCCGTGGGGAGGGGCACAGAGCAGGCGGCCACAAGAAGCCGCGGCAAGAGGGAGACGATGGCTGAGATTTAGGGGACTTTCGCCTGATTATTACGGATGGGAGCCAAGGGGCTAAACCCCCCCCACACTGCCCTGAGCCCCCGGGCTAGTCCCAGCACCTCCGAGCCGCTTGGCTATGGGATCCATCTGGCCCTAGCCACACAGCTGCTGCTGATGGCCTCTCCAACCAGCAACCCCCAGCACCTGGGATCATGCCGGGGTGGGGGTGGGGAGGGCATGAACAGGTCCAGGGACCAGCTCGTGTGTCTGCAGGGACGGCGGGTGCCCCCAGGAGCCTGGCTCAGGTGACTGCCCCTGGCCCCGCCCGCTGGCCCCGTTACCTTCAGGTCGTATTTCCTGTGCACGGCGAGCCGGTGGCTGAACACGTTCCTCATGACCAGCATGTAGGTCTCCTCGCTGTCCACGCTGAGCCGGTACATCCCCAGGAACTGGGGCAGCAGGGTGATCCCGTGACACTTCACCACGTACTGCAAGGAGACGGGGCTGCGTCAGACCGGCAGGGGCCAGGGCAGAGCGCGAGGTGCCAGCCGGTCGGGCCTCTGGAGACCCCAGCCAGAAGAGGGGGGCAGTGACGTGCCCTAGCGGCCGCAGGTTGGTGTCAGCGCTGGGATTAGAACTCGGCTCATTTCCTCCCAGCGGCAGCCAGGTTCGCTCTGGCGCCCCCAGGTGGCGAAGCAGGGACACCTCAGAGTGACACCGGCCGTACCTGGTGGTAGTGCGAAAGGAGGCTGTGCACGTCAGCCACGTCTTCACTGGAGATCTCCTTGATCACCAGCGTCCGGTCGTAGGAGGTGAGGAAATGCCGGTCGCTCCCCTCACCTTCGTAGTGGGGCGGGCTGCGCGTCAGGGAGACCTGGGGGGGGGGGAGCAGGCATGAGAACTGACCCCGGGGCATACCAGGGACACCTCACCCCGGGCCATTCCAACCTTTAACGGGGCAGATAGTGAGTTTCAGGAGCATCTGCTACCAGCGGGCGCCCAGGTGAGGGGCACCACCCCAGGGATATCAGAGAATCGGCCAGGGCTGCAACACAGCTGCTGTGGCCAGCCCCCAGCTCAGCCGGTCCCAACCCGCCCTGGCGAAGAGGCAGGCGTCCCAAGGAAAGCTTTAAGGGGCGCAGGGTGGGTCTGCGTACGTCCCCCTCTATGCACACAGGGCCCTGGAACGAGAGGCCCAGGACACACACCCTCCTGCCCCCATACACGATCGGTACCGAGGGAGCGGGCTACCCACCTGGTAGTCCTGGTCATCAATCCCGAAGCGCTCGCGGAGGTTGCGGAAGACCTGCGGGCAGTACTCCTTGAACTTGAAGTGGCTGGGCAGGTTCTCCCTGGTGGGGCAAAGGGGGAGGGGGTCAGTGTTTAGAACCAGAGGGACCAGCTGGCTCCGGGAAGGGACCAGGAGCCTGGCACAGCCGTAACCGTGTGATTCAGTCCAATACCGCACGGCTCGTGGGCACCTTAACCCACCCCTGGCATCGGGGACCCTCCTTGCTGGCAGTCGAAGCAGAAGGCAGAGGTTGGAGGACACCAGACAGAGCCAGGGATCTCCCCGCAGGTGGGGACGCTGGCAGGGGGTCAGCAAGCAGGTGCAAGAAGGCTGGGGGGCGCTCTCCTGGGACACAGGGACTCTGAAGACGATTCGGGGGGCCTGGCGGATAATCAGCTGGGCACAAGCTCCCAGTGCCACGCTGTGGCCAATCTAATGCCATCCCAGGACACAGGGGAATCTCGAGTTGGAGCAGACAGTGGCGAGATTATTTTACTTCTACGTTCGGCACTGGGCTGACCGCAGCTGGAATCCTGCGTCCTGTTCTGGAGGTTGCTACATAAATTGGAAAGGGTTCAGAGAAGAGCCCCGAGAACAGTTACAGGATTAGAAACCTGCCTTATAAGGACACACTGAGCTCCTTAGATTAACAAAGCAAAGGTTAAGTGAAGAGAAGGCCAGATTGGGTCAGACGAAAGGTCCATCTAGCCCTGTATCCTGTCTTCTGACAGCAGCCAACTCCAGAGGGAATGAACAGAACAGGGCAATTTATCGAGTGATCCATCCCGTCGGCCAGTCCCAGCTTCTGGCAGTTGCAGATTTAGGGACACTCATGGGATCGCACCCTTAACCATCTCGGCTAATAGCCATTGATGGACCTGTCCTCCGTGAACTTAGCTAATTCTTTTTTTTTTAACCCAGTTCTGTTTTTGGCCTTCACAACCTCCCCTGGCAAGGAGTTCCACAGGTCAGCTGTGTGTTGGGTGAAGAACCACTTCCTTGTTTATTTTAAACCTGCTGCCTATTCATTTCATTGGCTGACCCCTGGTTCTTGTGTCACGAGACGAGACGGGGGAAACAACACTTCGCTAGTCACTTTCTCCACCCGTGTCATGATTTTATAGACCTCTAGCGTATCCCACCTCAGTCGTCTCTCTTCTAAGAGAAACAGTCCCTATCTTTTTAATCTCTCCTCACATGGAAGCTGCTCCATCCCCCTAATGATTTTTGTTGCCCTTCTCTGTCCTTTCCCCAATTCTTTGGAAAAATACATCTTTCCTGAGGCGGGGGGACGAGATCTGCGTGCAATCTTCAAGGGGTGGGCAGAGTGTGGATTTCGATAGTGGCGTTAGGATATTTTCTGTCTGATTCTCTCTCCCTTTCCGAGTGGCTCCTAACTCGGTTCACTTTTTGATGGCCGTGGCACACGGAGCGGGTGTTTTCAGAGAACCTGATCTCTGTCTGTAAGTATCTACGTGGGGCGCAAAGATCTAACAACAGGCTCTTCCCCCGAGCGGAGAAAGACAGAATGAGAGCCAGCAGCCGGAAGCTGAAGCTAGACAAAGAAGGCGGACGTTTAACAGGGAGGGGAATTAGCCCGTGGTGGAGCTTCCATCGCGGACCGTTTTTAACTCCCGACGGGCTGCGTGTCCAAACGATCTGCTGTAGGAATTAGCTCGGGGAAGTTCTTGACTAAGTGGTCACAATGGAGCAGCGTGCACCACCCGCCCGGCCCCTGCTGTCAGCAACAAGCCAGAGCTTCAGGAGCCAGCTCCTTGCCAGAATGGCAGTGCTGTCCCCAGCTACCCCGCTCTGGGCAAGCGAGACCCACACGGGGGCTTTTAGGTCACGTTTGCTGGTTAGTCTTTGCCTGGGCCCAGGTACAGGGTGGTTAAGGCTGGCAGGCGAGAGGGGAGGGGCAGCAGGGGAGGGCACCGGCACAGCCAGAGCTCTGGGCGAGGGCTCCCTAACTCCAGGACAGGGTGCTAGGCCCGGAGAGCTGGGGAAACGGCGGCTAATGCCGAACACAGCAATGCCAAGGTGCTGCCACCTCGAGGGCACCAGAGGCTGTGCCCAGCGCAGGGAGACTCAGGCGCCAGGCACAGCGGGCGCAGGAGGTGAAAATGCTGCTCCTGGGCTGAGCAGAAGACACGAGGGGCGTGGGACGTAGGGATGGGCAGGGGGGCTCGTCGGGGGCTGGCTAGAACCAGCCCGTATCAATGGAGGATTTGGAAAGACAACGGACGCCTCGGGGAATGAACTGAGACACCAAACGGGACACAACGGGGTAGGATCAGAACTGGCCTTTCCGGGACCCCGAGCTCGGACTGACGGTGAACGAGCCGAGACGGGATCTGCGGCAGGTTGGCTGGGCAGAGCTCGGTGGAGCCCTCTTACCCTTCGCTTCTCTCCGCTCCCCCCAGGGCTTCCCAGGCTGGGCTCCAGCTGCCTAATAAAGCCTGCGTGGTTTTGAAAACGGCTGCCTGGCCTCAGTGCGTCAACAGGGGGAAAGTCTCTGACCAGGAGCCGATCTCGGGCGATGTGGCGCGAAGCAGGAATGCTGGAGCTGAGGCAGCCCTTGAGGAAGGGTGAGACCCAGTCGGGGAGCGGCCTGGCTCGCTGAGGGCTTCCTCCAAGGGACTGTTTAAAAGCTGCAGCATAGCATGGATCCCGTGGCCCCGCGACACCCCTGCACCCGGGGTGGAAATTTGGGGACCCCAGACAAAGCTGCCCAAACTGGAGGACACCTCAGCCCCTGCGAGAAGAGCCCGGAGAGCGTTCGTAAGCCCTAGCAGGGAGGGGGGCTGACTCAAAGTCCTGCGGGTGACGCCGGCACAGAAGCAATCAGAGAAATGCAGGACCCCGAAAGGTCTAGTCCAGTGCCCCGCACCGAGGCGGGACTCTGTCACCTAGGAGGACGCCGACCCTGCTTTCTCCTGAGCTAGTCAGTCTGATCTCCGGTGCACTGGGGTGTAATGTACCAGATCCAACCTCAGCCATTTCGCTACCAGCCAGCGAGCGAGCTGTGCGTGCGCACACGCCCTCCGCCCGTGCAAACTCCGTGGGGGCAGCAGCCCCCTGCAGCGACTCACCGGTTGAAGAGATGATTGTTCACTTTGATTTTAGAGTTGGCTTTAAAGTCGTCGGGTAGCAGCATCACCGGCAGGGGAACCTGGCTGAGCTCATTGATCTGGCAACGGAACACAGGACAAGCGGGTTACTCCCCGCCCCGCGCGCAGCTTTCGAGCTTCAGCAGGCGGCGTTCAACCCCCAGGCGCGCTCAGACCTGCTGCTGGGTATCCTGCCAACCTCGTCCAGGCGCACAGAGCCAACGCCACACGGGACAGCTTCCATTGCTGCTAACAGCGCGGCGGGGTAGGGCGCCAGGACAGCGTTCCCAGAAAGTCCCTGCAGAGCCAGCTAGGATGGCCAAAAAAACCCAGCTCAGGGCCTGGTCAGGAGGCTGCTTGGCAGTGTCCCGAGCACGGCGGTAGAGAGGTCGGGGAAGAATTCGAGCTCCCCTCCCTGAGCTATTCAAATGAACTGGACAGCAAGTGCCAGGCAACCTGTGACCGCCCCCTACTGGATGGGGTAACAAACAGCCAGGCCATTGGAACGGGGCGACAGGAGCCCAGGGGAACAGTGTAAGCAGCTATAAAGAGCCAATTCAAGCAGCAAGCACCCCGTCAGTTGGCGCTCGAGGGAGCTCTGGGAACGGTCTGTGGATTAACACGGAGGGGCTCGCCCACCGCTTGGCATGGCGGTGCCAAGCACGTCCGAGGAAAGCAGCAGCTGGGACAAGCCAGGCTCCGGCCTGTAGCCGCATAGACTCCACCCCAAACCCCAGGCGCAGGGAGCAGAGACCGATCAAGCCTGTGGGAGGAGCGAGCTGGCTGGGAGGGCGTGCGTGAGGTGGGAGCTCCCGTTTTAGCAGGCCGCAGCGAGCCCAGCACAAGGGGAGATGCCGTGACCACGTGAGTTCTGGGGCGGGGCCCTACAGACTCCGTGCGGACAGTCCCCAAAGCTGCGCAGTGCGGTTTGGGGGCTCTGCCATCAGCTGCTAGAAGGCAACCAAGCTCCAGCGGAGTCACTGGGAGGCCATGTGGGTAGCGCGCGCCAGACCTCAGAGACCCCCCCCCCCCCCCCCCCCCCCCCCCCCCCCCCCCCCCCCCCCCCCCCCCCNCCATCCCCGCCCCGTGCCTCGGGTCCCCCTAAATGGTACTTCCCTCTCTGTGAAGTGCTTGCAAGCCAGGGGTGAAGGACACTGTACAAGAGTTATTAACGGCCAGCTGAGCCCCCTTAAGAGCCTAGCAGACATTGCCCTGGGTAGTCAAAACGGAGAGGTTCTGGACCGCTCACGGACCCGCTCCTGAGAGGGGAACCGTCCGGCGCGAGGGCCCTCGATACGAAGAGCCCCGGCGTTAACAGACACGAAGCGACGGCACGCGGCGGGGTCCCGGCAGCTTGACACCACACTGCAAGTGCATGCGCCCGGGAGCCCACGCGCGAGAACGCCGCGAGCAGCCAGCTGAGCGCCACCGGTTCGAAACCTCGCTCCGTTTCTGACCCAGGCACGTGATTTTTTTTAAGCCAGGGCACAAATTAAACACACCAAACAGCAGGGAGCCGACGAAGCCAAGGCACCACCCGGGACGACCAGCCAGGGAGGAAGCAGCTGGCCAGGCATGGGTTAAGGGACCACCACACTCCATGCGCCGAGGCCCACGTACCATCAGCCTGCTACACTCTGATGTCCAGGTTGTTCTGGGGCTGGTTAAGCAGGACACAGAGCTCTGGTTTTCTAGGGGGCTGGACTGGAGTGTCTCTTACAGCCCCTGGAATCAGCAGGCGGGTCCCTTGGCTTCTGGTCTCAGCCGGCGGCTAAGGGGTGGCCCTGGTACGGCGCACCCGAGAGAAGTGTGGGTTGAGACACTGATCCCACAGTGCAGACGCCTGCTCCAGGTCCCACTTGGCACCGTGGGGCTGGGACGGTCTCCCCTTTTCAGCTTGACGCTGCGCCCCACCTCGGACGCGGGTCACAAGGTGCTTTTTGCGTTCGGGATCTCACTAGCTCTTGCCTGCCAGGGTCCCTCAGGCGGGCCAGTCGCCGGCAGGCAGGGGGGCAGAGGCGCTCACACGCCAGAGCAAGGAATGCGATACACATCCCTCGAAAGGCGCAGGCCACCCCTTCTAAACCCCACAGGGCTCCCTGGGATGGGGTCTGAGCAGAGGACTGTGATGCCAGCAGCCCCTGGGAGCCTCACTTTCCCTGTCTGCAGGCTGGAATAATTCTGCCCTCGTTCCCAGGGAGTTGCCCGGATTCAGAGCCTTGCGTTGTGAACTGGTTACCGAGCTCCACGGCTGTAGCCCTAGAGATCAGGACTATTTAAGGAGCGCAGCCGCCGGGAGCTGTGGGGGCACAAACTGGCATTCAGCAGGAAACCCCACACCCCCGCCCAAGGGGTCAGATCTGCCTAACTCCTGCAGAACCGGGACACCCCCCCCAGTCAGACCCACTGCCTCAGGTGAAGGCTGGGGAAAGGGGCAGCTTCTGCAGAATTCACATTGTGACTCGTGCTGGGGTGGGAGGGAAGCAGAGGGAGAGGAGATGCCCAGCCCAGGGGCAGGGAATAGTGTGGGGTGTCTCACCTGGTGGGGGATACCCCAGCTCAGAGGGACAGTGAGGTCCTAGGCTGTAGGGAGTCAGTGGGCCCTGAGTGTCCTGGTCTCACCAGGTGCTGAACCCCACAACTCACTCCCAGGAGGCAGTGAGGTCGGGGGTGGGGGAGAATCACAAGCTCTCAGGCTGGGGGGAGGAGGGGGGGGGTGTCCCAGGGGCCCCGCACTCATCCAGGGCGTGACACCCCAGCCCAGCGGTGGCAGTGACATCTAAGGGGTTCAGGGTCAGAGGGTCCTGGACCAGGATTGGGGGGGCACCCCAGAGGATAATAGGGGGCCAGGATCAGGGGGCCCTAGGGGGCACCTGGTGCTGGACACCCTAGCCCAGGGGAGGAGTGAAGTTGCAAGGAGGGCTGTCGGGTCCAGGGACAGGATCGGGGGGTCCCAGAGGGCTGTGGGGGCCAGGCACCCACCCTCACCTGGTGCTGGATGCCCCAAACCAGCAGAACAGTGAGGTCTCAAGGGGCTCCAGGCCAGGATTGGGGGTCCCAGGATCGGAGAGGTGGCTGGGAGTCCTGGGGGGTAGTGCGGGACTGGGCCGGGGACCCCAGGGGGGCCAGAATCAAGGGCTCCCAGGGCAGCAGTGGGGGGCCAGGATGGGGGACTTCCAGGGGGGCAGTGGGGGGCCTGGGATCTCCCAGGAGGGAAGAGGGGGGCCGGGAGCTCCCGGGAGGGGCAGAGGAGGAGCTCCCGGGGGGGGGGGCAGAGGAGGGGGGCCGGGATCGGGGGCCCCGGGGGAGAGCTCCCGGCGGGCAGAGAGGGGCCAGGATCAGGGGGCCCGGGCGGGGGGGTGGGCCTGGGCAGAGGAGGAGCCGGGATCGGGGTCCCCTGGAGGGCAGAGGGGGAGCTCCCGGGGGGGCAGAGGAGGAGCCGGGATCGAGGGGCCCGGGGAGGGGGGGGGCAGAGAAGGAGCCGGGATCGAGGGGCCCGGGGAGGGGGGGGGGGC
>QXTE01000157.1:3775697-3805328 GCA_003942145.1 Platysternon megacephalum
GGGGAGGGGGGGGGCAGAGGAGGAGCCGGGATCGGGGGGCCCGGGGAGGGGGGGGGCAGAGGAGGAGCCGGGATCGGGGGGTCCGGGGGGGCAGAGGAGCTCCCGGGGGGGAGCAGAGAGGGGCCGGGATCAGGGGGCCCCGGGAGCTCCCGGGGGGGCGGTGGGGGGCCGGGCCCCGCCCTCACCTGGTGCTGGACGCCCCAGCCCAACACGCCCAGCAGCGGGTCCGCCGCCCGCGGCACCTTGACGCGCTGGGGCACGAAGCGCTTCCGCTTGGTCTTGGTGCGCGGCGCGGCGGGCCCGGCGGAGGCGGCCATGTCCCTGCTCGGCCCGCGCGGCCGCGCTTCCGCCTTCTGCCCCCGGCGCCGGAAGCGGGGCCCAGCTGACTCCCCCGTCACGTGATGGGAGCAGGCGCCGGCCAGCCTGCGCCCCGCCTAGTGCGGGGGTGTTCGAAGGGGGGCAAAGGTCACGAGCGTGCGCGGGCCAGGTTCTAGGGATCGTGACCCCATCTGGGGACAGAGGGCAAAGGTCACGCGGGAACACGTGTGAAGCGTGGGTCAGGCCCCCGCCCGTCTCGCGCGGGGCCGGCCAGGAGAGCTGGGTCGGGGGAGCTGGGCTGGGCAGGGCAGGGGGCTGGGGGAGCTGGGCTGGGCAGGGGGCCGGGGCCGGCTGGGGGAGCTGGGCTGGGCCGGGGCCGGCTGGGGGGGCTGGGTCGGGGGAGCTGGGCTGGGCTGGGGCCGGCTGTGGGGGCTGGGTCGGGGGAGCTGGGCTGGGCAGGGGGCCGGGGCCGGCTGGGGGAGCTGGGTCGGGGGAGCTGGGCTGGGCTGGGGGCCGGGGCCGGCTGGGGGGAGCCGGGCCGGGCCAGGGGTGCACACAATGAGCAGGGCCCATTCAAACCACCCGTGTTTTCACACAGCCCCGGGCCCGCCGGCCAGACCTACAGAATGCGGGCGGGGGGGGGGAAGATCCTGGACAGCAGCGTTTCCGCAAAGGATCCTGGGATCCTCCTGGGCACACGCCTCCCCCAGATCCCGGGGCCATGTGGCCACAGAAAGAGCTAGTCAGCAGGGTGGGGATTTTCTCTCTGTCTGCAGCGGGGAGAGCGACCGCTGCTGGATACTGCGGCCAGATCTGGGACCCCCATTTTAAAAAGGATGTTGGATAGTCGTCGAGGGTGCAGAAAAGAGCCACAAAACTGATTTGCGGGCTGGAGAAAATGCCAAACAGTGAGAGACACCAAAAGCTCCGTCCGTTTCACTTATCAGAAAGGAGATTGCGAGGGGACCCGATTAGAGCATCTAAGTATCTTCACGGGGAGAAAACCCCGGGTCCTGCAGGGCTCTTTGCCCTAGCAGAGAAAGGCAGGACGAGAACCGATGGTTGGAAACTGAAGCCAGAGGAAATCACATTAAAAATGACGTTTAACTGGATGGGTGTTTAACCATTGGAACCACCTCCCGAGTGGTGGATTCTCCATCTCTTGGTGTCCCCAGATCCAGGCTGGAGGCTTGTCCGGAAGATGTTTTAGTCAAACACAAGTTCTTGAGCTCAATGCAGGGGTAACTGGATGAAGTTAAATGATTTGTGTTACACAGGAGGGTCAAATGATCCCTAAGCTCTTTGATCTGTGACCCCACTCAGGCGGAGTAGTAGGTAAAAGCCATGATCCTAGGGGGCACCTGCTGCAAAACAAGGGGTAAAGGTCACAACTTCATTCCCCTCTTGTGCCCCAAGAGGGGGAGAAGGTTCAGCCTTCATGGCTAGCAGCTCTTGGGCCCACGAGCCACCTGTATGTGTGTCACAAGGGCACAACCCCTCCTGAGACCTGGCCTGAGAGCTCCAACGTATCAGATGGGAGCTGAGGCAGGTTACATACCCCAGTTGGGCTGGATCAAAGCCAAGAGGTTCCTGATCTGATTCCCGCTCCCGGACGTCCCCCTGACGCCCAGCACAGCACCACGCCCCAAGGGCAGCCCCCCCCCCCCCCCCCCCCCCCCCCCCCCCCCCCCCCCCCCCCCCCCCCCACCCCCCCCCCCCCCCCCCAGGGCCGCCCCCCCCCCCCCCCCACCCGTTCACTGCATCCCTGCCCTCAGCTTCCCCTTCATCCTGCCTCTGCTGCAAACTGGGCTTGGGGGTTCTCTTGGGCACATCCACGGCCCTGCGTGGGGATCAGAAACCAGAGCTCAGGGATGGTGTCGAGGGCAGGCACACATGGGCTGGGGGTTGGCATCACTCCTAGGGCAAGTGGCACAAAACTGGCAGGAGGGGTCGTGCTCAGAGCCAGGCTAATGGCTCTTCTACAGCACGCAAAGGTTGCTCCTGCCCTAGGAGGCTGCGGCTGGCTCTGGGGTTCTTTGATGTACAAAGCAAAATAGCTGTAAATGGAGGGGCCAGTTGAGGGGCAGGAGGTCAGTTCTGTCCTAGCTTTGGCCTGCCAAGGGTTGGCTTTTCTGGGCATCAGGTTTCTTCCCCCCCGCCCGCCATACCGCCTTCAGGAGAAAGCTTTCATGCCTAACACTAGGATGTGTGTGTGTGGGGGGAGAGATGTTATATTTCCCTATTCTTCAATCCTCAAAAGTCCCCTGCCCAGCTAGCTCCCACCTCCCAGGTCAAGGCAGGATAACAGGCCCATGGGCTAGCGAAGGTTATTCCCATCCCCGTCCCATGGAGGAGCCCCCGTTGTGGACCATGCCGCTGTGCAAGGTGCTGCACAAACATGAGACCGAAGGACGTTGCCTGCCCCCAGGAGTTTCTTGCTCCTGTCTTGTGCCCGCTGCTCCCCCCAGTCCCCAGACACCAGGGCGCTCGCTCATTCTCATCTCTTTATTGATTTTCTTAAATAAACACTTTTTACTCCAACATGCAACATTTCGGTGTGATGTGAGCAGAGGGGGAGTGGGCAGGGCCTGCGTGTTCCCGCCTCTCGGGAGCGGGGCAGAGTGACCCTGACGTTGGGCCAAGGGTCCCCCCGGCCCGCTCTGCTCTGGGCGTAGTGGCCGTGGCGACAGGAGAAGAGGGGGGACACACACACGCAAGCTAGAGGCGGCCGCCCGCCGGCCCAGGAAAAAAGACACCGAGGTGGGTTTAGCAGCTTGTTTGTCCAGAACAGCACTGGGCAGGATGCCCAGCCCCCGTAGGCTAAGCTGTATAATGGGCATCGGGGAGGGAGGGGGGCAAAGCCTCCAGGCAGATTTTACAACCATGGCAGTGTCCCCCCATTTTCTAGCACAGCGCCTCTGCCCCCAAAGCCCCCCCACCTGCTAGCTCTGAGGGGAGCCCACCTTGATCTGGAAGGCACCCAGCGGAGACAATCAGGGCGCACACACACCCTGGGATCAGTAGCCTGGGGAGCGAGGTTAAGGAGCAGGCAGGCTCCCGCAGCAGGAAGGGGCCCAGCTCAGACAGCGCCATGGGGGTGGGACTCCTCCTGGGGGCAGGATGCAGAATGCAGCCCCGAGCGCCAGCACAGGTACCTCTGCCCTGCCCAGGAGCAACCCCCCTCTGGGCACGAGAGCTGGGGCTCCCCAGCACCTCCGCTGAGCCGGCTGCCCAGTGGTTGTGCTGGGGACACGGGCTCTCCGGGGGCTAGTCTGACGCTGGGCGAGGCCGGGGACTCAGCCTGGGGCGAGCAGCTGTCTCCCCAGCATGGCTACGGGTGGAAGGGGCAGACAGCCACTCGGCAGCCGCTGCAGCCCCAAGTCCAGATGCCAGGCTGGGCTGGGGCAGTGCTGGCAGCTGGGCGAGCTTGGGGGGGGGGGACAGAGGGAAGAGCCCGAGGCACTGACCTGCCTGAGCTGTGGGGCCCCTTCCACCCCAGCAGGACGGCAGGCTGGGAACCCGGGGGCCGCTCACCCCTTGAGATGAGAAAACAGGTTCCCAGGGCCTGGCAAGGCGGCCCTGCTGCTGGTTACACGCAGGGCGCGCCCTGCCGGGGACACCTCTGCCTCAGCAGGTCCCGGTCTAGCAGGGGAAGGGCAGCGCCTGGGGGGGTGCCACGGGCTCTGGGAGCCCAGGGCTGGGAGGCGGATGAGGGGGTGTGGGGTGAAATGGCTAATACCCCCCCCCCTCCGCGGGGTGCAGAGGGGCTTGTCCTGGGCCTGGGTTCGATGCCGGACATTCCTCGTGGCGTCTGCTTAAGGCATTTTAAAAATCAAGGTGGGTCAGGCCGGGCCGGAGGTGCCACCGTGCCAGCCCCCGGAAGGCCGGGCCCGGACCCGACGGACCAGCTATGACATCAACGAGCTTGCAAGGACAGAGAGAGCGCGAGACAGCGAGCGCAGCAGCTGGGGAACGACACAGGAGACGAGAGAGCAGGAGAGGCAGACGCGCGGACGGACAGACGGGGGTTAGTAGAGAGGCCCCGGGAAGCCAGAGAGCAGCATGCTGAGCAGAGGCCTCCAGCCCAGTTAGAAACTACAAGAGAAGAGGGGATGGGGTGAGATCTCAGGCCACCCCGGACAGCAGGGACCTGCCCCAGGCCGAGCCCGGCTCACCCGCCAGCACTGTGCCGGACAGGGGTCCCGCCCCACCAGCTTGACCTGGGGGCGGGAGGAGGAGGGGCAGGACCCCCAGGGCGCCACACAATGGGGGAGGGTTAGTGCGGGAGACAGGAGGGGAAGGCACGACACCGGGGGGCTGGCGGGGCAGTGCCAGTGTGACACTGGGGGGCTGTGGGAAGGTGGTGCACGTGATACTGAACGGCTTTGGGGGGCAGCGACAGTGCTACGGCAGGGGGTGGGGGCCAGGTGCAATGGGGGGGGTTCCCCTGGGAGGATGCAGACAGCAGGAGTCCCTAACGGGGGCGGGGGCAGAGGCCCGTGGGGCAGGGCGGTACCCGGCAGGGCAGGGGGTGCAGAGGCCCGCGGGGCGGTACCCGGCAGGGCGGGGCAGGGGATGCAGGGGCAGAGGCCCGTGGGGCGGTACCCGGCCGGGCAGGGCAGGGCATGCAGGGGCAGGGGCCCGCGGGGCGGTCCCCGGCGGGGCGGGGCGGGGGATGCAGGGGCAGAGGCCCTTGGGGTGATACGCGGCCGGGCGGGGGCTGCAGGGGCAGCGGCCCGCGGGGCGGTCCCCGGCGGGGCAGGGCATGCGGTACCAGAGCCCCGGGGGGCGGTACCCGGCAGGGGGGGGCAGGGGATACGGGGGCAGAGGCCCGCGGGGCGGTCCCCGGCAGGGCGGGGCAGGGGGTGGAAGGGGGGGGGCGGGGGGGCGGGGCGGGGGGGGGCGGGGGGGGGGGGGCAGAGGCCCGCGGGGCGGTACCCGGCAGGGCGGGGCAGGGGATACAGGGGCAGAGGCCCGTGGGGCGGTACCCGGCAGGGCAGGGGATGCAGGGGCAGAGGCCCGCGGGGCGGTACCCGGCAGGGCAGGGGATGCAGGAGCAGAGGCCCGCGGGGCGGTACCCGGCAGGGCGGGGCAGGGGATGCAGGGGCAGAGGCCCGCGGGGCGGTACCCAGCAGGGCGGGGCGGGGGATGCAGGGGCAGAGGCCCGCGGGGCGGTACCCGGCAGGGCGGGGCAGGGGATACAGGGGCAGAGGCCCGCGGGGCGGGGCGGTACCTGTTAGGGGATGCTGGGGCAGAGGCCCGTGGGGCGGTACCCGGCAGGGCGGGGCGGTACCTGTTAGGGGATGCTGGGGCAGAGGCCCGCGGGGCGGTACCCGGCAGGGCGGGGCAGGGGATGCAGGGGCAGAGGCCCGCGGGGCGGTACCCAGCAGGGCGGGGCGGGGGATGCAGGGGCAGAGGCCCGCGGGGCGGTACCCGGCAGGGCGGGGGATGCAGGGGCAGAGGCCCGCGGGGCGGTACCCGGCGGGGCAGGGGCAGGGGATGCTGGGGCAGAGGCCCGTGGGGCGGTACCCGGCAGGGCAGGGGGTGCAGAGGGAGAGGCCCGCGGGGCGGGACCCGGCAGGGCGGGGGGGGGGGGGCGGGGGCAGAGGCCCGCGGGGCGGTACCTGGTAGGGGAGGCTGGGGCAGAGGCCCGCAGGGCGGTACCCGGCAGGGCGGGGCAGGGGATACAGGGGCAGAGGCCCGCGGGGCGGGGCGGTACCTGTTAGGGGATGCTGGGGCAGAGGCCCGCGGGGCGGTACCTGTTAGGGGATGCTGGGGCAGAGGCCCGCGGGGCGGTACCCGGCAGGGCGGGGCAGGGGATGCTGGGGCAGAGGCCCGCGGGGCGGTACCTGTTAGGGGATGCTGGGGCAGAGGCCCGCAGGGCGGTACCCGGCGGGGCAGGGCGGGGCAGGGGATGCTGGGGCAGAGGCCCGCAGGGCGGTACCCGGCGGGGCAGGGCAGGGGATGGTGGGGGAGAGGCGGGCGGGGCGGGGCGCGGCAGGGGGGGGGGGGGAGGGGGTGAGGGGGGAGGGGGGGGGGGGGGCGGGGGGGGGGGGGGGGGGGCGGGGGCGGGCGGGGGGGTGCGCGGCGGGGCGGGGCAGGGGATGCTGGGGCAGAGGCCCGCAGGGCGATACCCGGCAGGGCAGGGGATGCTGGGGCAGAGGCCTGCGGGGCGGTACCCGGCAGGGCAGGGGATGCTGGGGCAGAGGCCTCCGGGGCGGTACCCGGCAGGGCAGGGGATGCAGGGGCAGAGGACCGTGGGGCGGTACCCGGCAGGGCAGGGGGGGCAGAGGCAGAGCCCCGCGGGGCGGTACCCGGCAGGGCGGGGCGGGGAGCGCCAGAGCCGCGCGGCGCGGTGCCGGGCCGGGCGGGGCAGGGGGCGCAGGGGCAGAGGCCCGTGGGGCGGTACCGGGCGGGGCAGGGCAGGGGATGCTGGGGCAGAGGCCTGCGGGGCGGTACCCGGCAGGGCAGGGGATGCTGGGGCAGAGGCCCGTGGGGCGGGCCCCGGCAGGGCAGGGGATGCTGGGGCAGAGGCCTCCGGGGCGGTACCCGGCAGGGCAGGGGATGCAGAGGCAGAGGCCCGCAGGGCGGTACCCGGCGGGGCAGGGCGGGGCAGGGGGTGGTGGGGGAGAGGCCCGCAGGGCGGTGCCCGGCGGGGCAGGGCGGGGCAGGGGATGCTGGGGCAGAGGCCCGTGGGGCGGTACCCGGCAGGGCAGGGGGTGCAGAGGCAGAGGCCCGCAGGGCGGTACCCGGCAGGGCGGGGCAGGGCACTCACCAGCTGCGCTATTAGCTGGCTGCTGTCTCCTGGTGAAGGGGGAACAGCTTAGCTTGTTCATCAGCCTGGCAGCTGCAGGGCAGCTCACTTCTGCGGGCAGAGAGAGGGCTTAGCTCTGCCCCCAGCTGTGCCCCGGGAGGCCCCTTCCCTCCCTCCCCCCAGTGCCAACCCCCTCCCCAGGCCAGGGCCTGGCTGCTCCAACCCCGGGGCAGACGGCCTGAACCCAGGGCTGTCTGGGGCGTGGACGACGCCCTCCCTGTGACGCCCCTCGGCTGGGGGATGCCCAGTTCCAACCCCACCCTGTGGGTTGCTGGCCACTCCCTGAGCCACGCCCCAGCCCCCCGCGGGGGCCCCCGGCCTTACCTGTTATCGTTGATGTCTGTGGCATTCCCTGCAGACACGGAAAGGAAAGTGCAGTGTCAGGGGGAGGTCCGGCCCCCCATTATCCTGGCAGCCAGTCCCATAGAGGGGTCCCCTGGGGGTAGGTGCTCTCCCAGGACGGGCCCTGGCTATCAGGGGGATCTCTGATGGGCTGCAAGTTCTGGTCCCCAGCAGGGCCCTGGCCACCCCAGCAGATGGCCACCTCGGCCCCATCCCTCCCCAGCCTCAGCCGCCCGCTCCCCGGCAGCAACCTCCACCCAGCCGCTCGGCCCAGCTGAAGCCGACGCATCCAAAGGCTCCAAGCTCCCGGCTCCCCGGTCAGGATTGCCCTTCTCCCCCCCCCCGGTGCCCCCCACCCCCCCACAGGCTGGGCCCCTCTCACCGTTATCCACGCTCAGCTTCTGGTAGGGGGCCAGGGGGCCGCTGGAGGAGCCCGTGCCGCTGCTGGACGAGGAGTTGGCAAAACTGAGCAAGGGGAGACCCAGACAGACGGAGCCGTCAGAACCGCAGCACGCACAGCCGCTCGCGGGGGGGCCACAGCCCAGGGACCGGCAGCCCCGGGCCCCACATGCCAGGGGTGATGAATGGGGGATCCCTGCCCCAAGAGCTCACCCCCACTGCGGGTTGGGGTCCATGCCAGGCTCACAGCCTGGATCCTCTGTAACGAACTGGCCGGGCTGAGGCCAGGCTGCCGGGCCCCAGAGGGCATGGTACGCCTGCGGGGGGGGGGGGGCACAGGCGTGGCAGCCCCCCCATCGCGGGTTCCCCGTCCCCCCATCCCCGGCACTCACTAGGCGTCTGGGGTGGAGCCCTGCCCGTAGGCCGCCTGGTAGTTCTGGAAGAGGCTGTTGGTGTAGCTGATGCAGTCGGAGTTGCGGCCGCCATAGGGGTTGGTGGGCGAGGCTGGGTAGTGCCCTGGCCGCACCGGCTTGGCTGAAAGGGAGAAACCACCATTGAATCACGGCCCCTGGGACACACCCCCCCCCAGCCCCTGGGACACCCCCAGTGCAGAGGTGGCAGTGAGACGGGCCGGCTGGGGGGAGCACATGGCCCCCAGAGAACAGGGGGGGGGGGGGTTATGCCCTCGGCTCAGGCCATGCTGGCTCGAGGGTCCGGCAGTGCCCACCCCTCATGCCCTCCCCTGCCCACAGGACCACTCCCCGTGGAGAAGGCCAATGCCCTAGGAGTCGCCAAGCCCTGCCCCCCATGTGCGTGGAGGGGGGGGGGGTGTCCTGTGGGAAAGGGACCCCGCTGCCCCCGGGCGGGCGCTCACCGATCTGCGCCGAGTGGGCGCGCTTGGAGGAGTTCTTGTAGCGCACGGCCTCCTTGATGCGGTCCACCTCCTGCTGGTAGCGCCGCTTGTCCTTCATGGCCCCCTCCTTGGCCTCCCTCAGTGCACCCTCCAGGGCCTTAACTCTCTCAGCCGTAGCCCGAAGCCGCTTCTCCAGCTTAGGAAGCTCACAGCGCAGATCTGCATTGTCACGAACCAGCTGGGGGCGCCGGAGAGACAAGGGGGTGTCGGCGGAGGCGAGACGAGACCCCCCCTGAGCCCTTCCCCCCCCCACCCCTGGGAAGCAGCCGGCTCCCACCCCGCCCTATGCAGGGAGCTGCGGCACATCTCACCTCGTCTCCTGCCCCACCCCCCACCCCCACCCAGGGCCAGTGGCCTGCTTCAGGGAAAGGAGCCAGCACCCGCCCCCAGCAGCGGGCTAAGGGGTCACCTGCCCTGGGGGGAGACTCCCACCCCATCGGTTTGGGGCTGGGGGGTTTGCAGCCCCTCTCGCTCCATCTCTGGGATGTGCTCATGCACCCCCTGCTCAAAGGTCTGAAGCCCCCTAAGCTCTCAGCCTCAGCGCCCTCCTGTGGCAGGCAGTTCCACAGATCAATTCACCCCGTGCTACATCACTTGCACCGGGGAGTGATGGGGAACCGGGATTCCCACGCAGAGGGCAGCTGACAGGTGGTGGTGGGAGCTGTGACCGGTGGCCCTAGGGAGGGGGCCTTGTAGAGGGCCGGGGGCTCCAACAACCTGCCCTCCTTCTCTCGGCCCTGCTAGCGTGTTGAGGTTGGGACCCCTTCGGCAAGGGGGGCCAGCATAGGGAAGGGAATGGAGGTCATGCCCCCTGTCTAGGGGCATGGGGCGCCTCCCCATTGGCGCTCTCTCTCCTGTGCCCATGGAGACTTGGCCAAATTCATGCCCCTTTCCTTGTGGAGCCAGGCTCGAGGTTGCATGGTGCAGGGCACACGTTGGCTGAAAAGCTGGAGGGCAGGTACCTACCGTCTCCAGGCTGACGCCCGCCCCCCCCCCCCCGCTCTGCCAGGCACAAGCCCCCAGCAGGCCGTGCCGCCAGGCGTGTGGCATGCAGGCGGTGGCGGGAGAGCAGAAGCCGAGCGCGTGGCAGAGGGGAGCGTGGAAGCGGGAGGCAAGCTGCGGCGGGATGGAGGGGGACGGTCGTCGTCTGGCACAGCCGCCGCGGGCGAGGGGCGGACAAGAAAATGTTTGAGATCACGCAGCAGAGAACGTAAGAACGGCCATATGGGGTCAGACCAAAGGTCCATCTAGCCCAGTGTCCTGTCTGCTGACAGTGGCCAATGCCAGGTGCCCCAGAGGGAATGAACAGAACAGGTAATCATCACATGATCCATCCCCTGTCGCTCATTCCCAGCTGCTGGCAAACAGAGTCTAGGGACACCATCCCTGCCCATCCTGGCTAATAGCCATTGATGGACCTATCCTCCATGAGCTTATCTAGTTCTTTTTTGAACGCTGTTATAGTCTTGGGTCTTCACAACATCCTCCGGCAAGGAGTTCCACAGGTTGACTGTGTGTTGTGTGAAGAAATACTTCTTTTTCTTTGTTTTAAACCTGCTGCCTATTAATTTCATTTGGTGACCCCTAATTCTTGTGTTTATGGGAAGGAGTAAATAACACTTCCTTATTTACTTTCTCCACACCAGTCATGATTTTATAGACCTCAATAATATCCCCCCTTAGTCGTCTCTTTTCCAAGCTGAAAAGTCCCAGTCTTATTAATCTCTCCTCATACGGCAGCCGTTCCATACCCCTAGCCATTTTTGTTGCCCTTCTCTGAACCTTTTCCAATTCCAATATATCTGTTTGGAGATGGGGCGACCACATCGGCAGGCAGTATTCAAGATGTGGGCGTCCCATGGATTTATATAGAGGCAACATGATCTTTTCTGTTTCATTTATCAATCCCTTTCCTAACGATTCCCAGCATTCTGTTCGCTTTTTTGACGCCGCTGCACATGGAGTGGATGTTTTCAGAGCACTCTCCACAATGACTCCGAGATCTCCTTCTTGAGTGGTAACAGCTAATTTAGACCCCATCATTTTATATGTAGAGTTGGGATTATGCTTTCCAACGTGCATTACTTTGCATTTATCAACACTGAATTTCATCCTCCATTTTGTTGCCCAGTCACCCAGTTTTGCGAGATCCTTTTGTAGCTCTTCGCAGTCTGCCTGGGACTTAACTATCGTGAGTCGTTTTGTATCAGCTGCAAATTTTCCCACCTCACTGTTTACCCCTTTTTCCAGATCACTTGTGAATATGTTAAATAGGACTGGGCCCAGAACAGACCCTAGGGGACACCACTATTTACCTCTCTCCGTTCTGCGGGCCCAGCCCGGCCTGCCGGAGGGGTGCCCATGGGGAGGTGGGCACAGACCCTCCCTATCCTGCAGGACCCATCCCGGGTGCTGCCCAAGCCCCCTGCCTCCCAGGGAACAGGGAGAAAGGGGCACTCAGGGATGCTGCCAGGGGAGGGAAAGTGCCCAGGCTCCAGGCGGGCACTGTCCCTGGCACGGAGAGACCGTCCCGACTGCAGCTGGGGGAGGGGAGGTGCCACGTCTGAACCCTCGAGTGAGCTCTGCAAACATTTCCTGCCCGGCCCAGCCCTGCCTGCCCGGCGAGGGAGCAGGCTGGGGGGGGGGGGGGGGGGGGGGGCGGGGGGGGGGGGGGGGGGTACGGTACCTTGGAGACCCAGAGATCCAGCTAAGGAGAGGCAGCGAAAGGGGACACAGAGCAGTGACTCAACACAGCGCGGCACCTGGGGGCAGCCCCCGCACCCCATCTGCCTCCCACGGGCCCCAGGGCGGCAGCCCGGGCACCCAGCAGCAGCAGGCAGGAGACTGGGGAGGGCTCCGTGGGCAGGGCCAGAGCTCAGGGCAGGGGAAGCAGCCAGGTTATGCCCAGCCTGGGCAAGTGGCTGCACCCCCTCCCCCATGGCGCTGTGCTACCCCCACCAGGGACTCAGCCCCTCGGGGGCACAGGGGACCAGGAAGGTGCCCCCTGCTGTGTGGCAGCAGCCTGACACCCTCTCCGCCATGACGGGGGGGATATGCCCCCCGCAGTGCAGGGATACGGGGGGACGGGACGCCAAGGCACCACGGGAGGGGGAGCTGGAGAGACATCGAGAATGGATGGAGACGGGCACAAGTCAGGGGTGGGGGGCAAAGGAGGGGGCTAGGCAGGGCCCGATGGGGTGTGGGGGAGGGAGAGGCCTAGGTGGGGGCTGACGGGGATGGGGGTAGAGGCAGAGCTGGGGGGGGGGGGGGGGGAAAGCACGGCCAAAGCCCACATTCGCACTCCCCACTCTGGGAGCTGAGCATGCACTCCCCAAGATCCGCCCCCGTGCACCCGAGTGCCAGCTGGCCCAGACAGGCCCCCTGCCCCCCACCACTGGGGAGGGGCCACTCATAGGGGAACAAGGTGGGGAGCGTTGCCTGATCTCCCCAGCGGGGCGCCCCCTCCGGGAGCAGCTCCTCCACCCCAGAGCAGGGGAGGCGGGAGGAGCGGACTCAGCGCCCGGGGCCGAATGCACGACAGGTGGTGAGGAGTCTGGCGTTCTCCGCCCAGGCGCGGTGGTGATGGGGGGGTGCCCCAGAGGAGGTGGCTGCAGACGGCACTAGCTGGGGTCAGACCCAGCCAGGGGCTGGTGGGGTCAGGGCACTGGCAGCACTGTTGAGGGGGGTGGGGGTGGCATGGACTGGGGGGGGGGTCAGCCCAAGCTGGGCAGCAGGGGAGGGGGGCTCCGGGCTCAGGACGGGCATGGAGGTTCGTGAGCATTGCACAACACACATGGATCAGAAAATAAAAACAGACGATGCCAATGGGGGGGTGGGGTCCTGGGACCTCCCTCCAGCCCCCCAATGGGCCCGTCCAGTGCCAGGCAGCAACACAGTGTGCCCCCAGGGCGGGGGGTACGTCCCCTGCCGGTCTGCACAGCCCACTCGGTGCCCCCGGGCACCCCGCTCACAGCGAGTGCCCCCCACCCCAGCCAGTTCCGGCTGAGCCTTCCCCACCCCTCCACACTGACTTCGTTCCAGCCCCCCACTCCTGCTCCAGCTGCCCCCCTACCTGTTTGTGAACCTTTGTAAGCTGCTCCAGGTTGTTCTCAAGAAAGGAAATCTTCTGCTTCTGAGAATGGGCCCCCCCACTGTCCTCGGGTTCCATCTCTGCGCTCTGGGGGGCACAGGGGTGAAGCATGGACACATGGTGAAGCTGGCAGGGGGGAGCTCTATGTGGGGGGGGGGGGGGGCTGGCACCGGCTCAGCGGGGCACAGGGCTGGGGAAGCCCAGGAAGGTTGGGGCAGGGCTGCAGTGTGGATGGGGGTCCTTGCACCGGCTTGGGGGACAGAGGCAGGGCAGGACTGGGGCCGAGGGGCTGGGCCGGGGGCACGGGGCCGGGGTCAGGGCTCAGCCAGGCAGAACTCCACTCACTTTCTTGACTCGAGTCGTGACGTCTTGAACAAAAAGCTTGCGCAGGTTGTGGAGGGTCTGGAGTTCCCGGGCCTGGGGCAGAGACAGACAGACGGAGCTGAGGTCAGGACAAGGTTCCCCCCCTCCCCACGCTCCAGGGAGCTCCCCGATACTTACGACAGTCTCTTCCAGCCCCTTGAGATCCTGCTTCGACTGCTCGTGGCGCTCGTACAGAAATCTGGGGGGAGGCAGAGGAGACGGGGGTCAGGCCCCACATTCCCCCCTGGGGCTGGGGGGAGGGGGCGACCCCAGGGGTTGGAGCCGGTCCTGGGACTGGGGGGGTGGGGTGTCTCAGCTCCGGTCCTGGGGGGAGGGGGCTGCGGCGAGGTGGGGGGGGGGCTCACGTCAGCTCCTGCAGTTTGATGGTTTTCTCCTGCTCCTCGTTCTTGAGTTTCTCGTAGTCGGCCCGGAGCTGCTCCAGCTCCAGCTGCAGCTTCTGGTTCAGGCTGCGGCAGGACAGAGACAGACGCAGTCAGTGCCGGGGGCCCCAGGGCACCATCCGGCCCCCCTTGATCCTGAGCCCCGTCCGGGACACCCCCCCGCTGGGTGTCACTCACTCCTTCAGCTCGTCGATGACCTTCTGCTTCTCGTTGATCTCGTCACGCAGCCGGGCCAGTTGCTTGTGGTGGGCTTCCCGGTGCCCCTCCAGCTGCAGCTCCAGGGCCCTCTGCGCCGCAAGGGCCACGGTTAGAGATGGACCCCGCGTCCCCCCAACCCACCCCCGGGGGCCCCAGACCACTCCACTGGGATCCCCATCCTGCCTGGGGGTCCCAGACTGCCTAGCCAGGCTCGCTGCCCCCACCCCACCGAATGGGCCCTAGATTTCCCCCCACTGGGCTCCCCATTCCCCCCTCATCCTGGGGCCCTAGATTCCTCAGCGCCCTCCCCCCCCCCCCCGATATTCTGCTCCTCTGGTGAGTGGGGAACAGGCGGGAGGAAGAGAGCCCCTTCTCCGGCACAGAGACCCCTCCCCTCCCCCCAGAGGGCTCCGGCTCTGCCCACCCCCACACACCTTAACCTCGTCGGCGTCCTGGATCAGGTCCTGCTCTTGGTCCTGGTCCTGGTCCTTCCAGGCCGCCTCGTGCATGGTCTCTGCAGGGCGGGGAGCAGAGGGTTAGGGGGTCCCCGGCACCCTGCCCCACAGCCCCCTGCCCAGGACGGGCAGGACCCCCACACGCACCTTGGGCCTGCAGCTTGGCCAGCTCCTCGCTCAGCGTGTCGTAGGACTCCTCCAAGTGCCGCTTCTTCAGCTCCACGCTGTGCATGTACTCGCTCAGCGACCGGATCTTGGCCTCGTGCTGCGGGGGGGTGAGGGGGGGGGGTGAGCTTATGGGCAGCCCCACGGCCCCATCACACCCACCCTCAGCCCCATCACACCCAGCCCCAACCCCACGGCCCCATCACACCCAGCCCCATCACACCCGGCCCCAACCCCACAGCCCCATCACACCCACCCACGGCCCCATCCCCTGGCCCCATGGCCACAGCCTCAGCCCCATCACATCCACCCTCAACCCCACGGCCCCATCACACCCGCCCTCATCACACCCATTCCCATCACACCCGGCCCCAACCCCATGGCCCCATCACACCCGGCCACGGCCCCATCACACCCGGCCCCAGCCCAGGAGCCCCTACCCACGACCCCCAGCAAGGCACCACCCCCATTCTGCCGTCCCGCGGCTCCCGCCCCTCACCTGGGAGATGAGCAGCTGGCAGGCGGCCAGCTCCCGGCCCGTCACGGCCATCTTCCGCTGGCACTCGACCTGCAGCGCCTCCAGCTGGCGGCAACGCTTCACCACCCCCTTCACCTCCGCCTTGATCTTGCTGATGTAGAGCCTGGCGACCGTGAACTCCTCCTCGATGGCCCCGCTGATCTCCACCGGCTGGGGGGGGGGGGGGGGGGGGGGGGGGGGGGGGCCGGCGGGGGGCGCGGCGGGGCGGGGGGGGGGGAGGGGGGGGGGCGGGGGGGGGGGGGGGGGGGGGGGGGGGTGGGGGGGGGGGGGGGGGAGGGGGGCGCCGGTCGCTGGGGGGGGGGGAAGGGGGGGGGGGGGGGGGGGGGGAGGGGGCTGGGAAACCGCCCCCGCCCCCCCCCCCCCCCCCTCCCCCCCCCCCCCCCTCCCCCCACCCCCCCCCCGCTGAGAGCCACCCTCCGCCCCCTCCTCCATTCACCTCCCTTCCCCCCTCCCCTCCCCTCTCACCAGCTTGATCTCCCCGTTGCCCACGATGACGCTGAATTCGCTCAGGTCCTTCATGAGCCCGTTGAGCACCTCGGCCACGCCCTTGCGCTGGCGGGCGCCGAACTCCTGCAGACGCTGCAGCTCCGTCTCCAGGGCCAGCAGGGTGCTCTGGTGGGGGGGGGGGGAAGAGCGGCTCAGAGCCCAGCCCGGGATAGCCCCGGATCAGGCCCCCCCCCCCCCCCCCCCCCTTTCCCCCCCAACAGGTTTGAAAGAAAAGACGCACAGCCCCCCCCCCCCCCCCCCCCCCCCCCCGGCGGCCCTGGCGGGGCCCCCGCGGGGGGGGTCCCCGGCGGCGCGGCCCCGCCCATGCAGCCCACAGCGGGGGGGGGGGGGGGGGGGGGGGGGGACCCCCCCCCCCCCCCCCCCCCTCCCCCCCCCCCCCCCGGGGCCCCCCCCTCCCCCCCCCCCCCCCCCCCCCGCGCGGGCCGGGGGGGCCCCGGGGGGGGGGGGGCGGGGGGCCGGGCGCGCCACCGGCAGGAAAAGGGGGGGGGGGGGGGGGGGGGGGGGGGAGGCCGCCCCCCCCCCCCCCCCCCCCCCCGCCCGCCTGCTGGGCGGGGGGCGGCGCGGGCGCCCGGCCCCCCCCGCCCGGGGGCCCCGGGGGCCCGGGGGGGGGGGGGGGGGGGGGGGGGGGGGGGGGGGGGGGGGCTTTCTGGCCTGTACTGGCTGGCAGGTTCGGGGTGCGAGGGGGTCTTGGTAAGCCTGCAGTGGGAGGCTGGGGGGCACAGTGCACCCAGGGGGGGCTGTCCTGGCATCACCTGGGGCTGCAGGAATGGAGCGGGCACTGGGGGGGGCAGCGGGCACGGGGGGGGCAGCGGGCACCGGGGGGGCAGCGGGCACTGGGGGGGGCAGCGGGCACTGGGAGGGGGGCAGCGTCCCAGCTGACCTTGTCGTCCAGCTGCTTGTACAGTTTGCGGATCTCCTCCTCGTACTTGTGCCGCTCCTCCTCGGAGATGCGGATGACGATGGACGAGGCGTTGTCGTTGACGGGCGTCTCGTCACAGGTGTCGGGCGCCGGCTTCTCCTCCTCGCTCAGCTGCTCCGTCTCCGGCACGTTCTCCCCTACGGGGGAGGTGGGGGGCAGGGTAACCCCCTGAAGCCAAAACAGGGACCCCCCCACTGGCCCCCAGGGATGGCCAGAAACAGCCCTGGAGAGCAAAGCTCTCTCCCCACAGGACAGGGTGAGCTCCCCTTCCCACCCGGACGCCTGAGTCCCCTGGCCCGGCCTCACCATTCCTCCAGCGGCTGGGTGAGCTCCCTCCTCCCCACCCGGACACCTGGGTCCCCCAGCCTGACGTCACTGTTCCTTCAATGGCTGGGTGAGCTCCCCCTCCCCACCCGGACACCTGGGTCCCCCAGCCTGACGTCACTGTTCCTCCAGTGGCTGGGTGAGCTCCCTCCTCCCCACCCGGACACCTGGGTCCCCCAGCCTGACGTCACGGTTCCTTCAATGGCTGGGTGAGCTCCCCCTCCCCACCCGGACGCCTGAGTCCCCCGGCCCGGCCTCACCGTTCCTCCAGCGGCTCAGCTCAGCCTCCAGCTTCCCGATCGTCTCCTTCTGCGTCTTGTTCTTCTCCTTCTCCTTCTCATACTTCTTCTTCCACTGCTCGGCCGTCAGCTCCAGGTTCACCGACGCCGTGTTCTTGATGGTCTTGGCCCTGGAGGGGAGGCGGGGGGGCCCTTTCACATGGGGCCTATGAATCAGCCCCGCCCCCCACTCTCCATTCTCCAGCGCTGCCCCAAGCCGCAATGCTCTCTCCAGCTGGGGTTTCCCATTAACTCCTCCTAGTGCTCCCCTCTGGTTCCTCCCCCCCTCCGGCTCTGACCACCCCGACATGGGGAACCAAGCAACCCCAGTCCAGCCCTCAGCCTCTCCCGGCACCTGCCCCAGCAGCTCCTGAGAGGATTTAGGGCCACTCCAGGCTCCCTTCCGGGTCAGGGGCAACTGTGACCAGCTGGGGTGGGGGGGGCGAGGGGGGGGATCCAGGGATCCAGCCTGCTGCTCCCGGCCCATCCCCAGGGGGATTCACAGTGCCAGAGCCCAGCACACACAGGCGGGTGGGGGAGCAGGGAGACCCCCCCCCCCAGGGGCAGCGGGCGCCCAACAGGGAGGGGCCTGCGGGCCCAGCGAGCGGGGAGACCCCCGGGGTAGCAGGTGGGCACTGGCTGGCACCAGAGAGACGGGGGACCCCCGGGGTAGCAGGTGGGCACTGGCTGGCACCAGAGAGACGGGGGACCCCCCCCGGGGGAGCAGGGGGGCACTGGCTGGCACCAGAGAGACGGGGGGGCCCCCCCGGGGTAGCAGGTGGGCACTGGCGGGCACCAGAGAGACGGGGGACCCCCGGGGTAGCAGGTGGGCACTGGCTGGCAGCAGAGAGACGGGGGGCGGCCCCCGGGGTAGCAGGTGGGCACTGGCTGGCGCCCGAGAGACGGGGGACCCCCCGGGGTAGCAGGTGGGCACTGGCTGGCACCAGAGAGACGGGGGACCCCCCCGGGGTAGCAGGTGGGCACTGGCTGGCACCGGAGAGACGGGGGACCCCCCCGGGGTAGCAGGTGGACATTGGCTGGCACCAGAGAGACGGGGGACCCCCCGGGGTAGCAGGTGGGCACTGGCTGGCACCAGAGAGACGGGGGACCCCCCGGGGTAGCAGGTGGGCAGCGCCGCGGGCGCGGTTCCGGTACCGTTGGCCGAACATGAGGGTGGACTTGGTCTCAGCGTCGTTGTAGCTGGAGGGCGAGCAGCAGATGAACATGGTCGTGCGGCAGTTCCCGCCCAGCGAGTCCTGCAGGATCCGCGTCATCTTGCTGTCCCGGTACGGCACGTAACTCTTCTGCAAGGGGCGCGGGAGGGGCGTTATGGGGGGGTGGGGGGCTGGGTCTCACAGGTTTTTGACCCCAGCAGGCCCCAGGCACTCCCTGTGGCCGTGGGGCTCGCCAGCAGCCGAGCGTGTGGGCCACCAGCGGCCAGCAGGGCCTGGGCGAGTCTCCCCCGCGGGCACAGCCAGGGCGCTCTCAGGCTGTGAGCAGGTGGGAGTGATTCGCCCCTGACGCCTTGGGTCACCCCAGAAGCATCATGGGGGCAGGTGGGAGGAAGGAGGGGCGCAGAGGGGGGGTTATGGGAGGGGTGCCCTGGGGTGGGAGGGGCACCCTGGGGCACAGAGGGGCTGGGGGGGGGGGGATGGGTGCCCTGGGGGGGGAGAGGGGTGCCCAGGGCAGAGGAGGGCTATGGGAGGGGTGCCCTGGGGTGGGAGGGGCACCCTGGGGCACAGAGGGGCTGGGGGGGAGGGATGGGTGCCCTGGGGGGGAAGAGGGGTGCCCAGGGCACAGGAGGTAGCCAGGCTCAGGTCCCCCAGAGGAGGTGAGGAGAAGGGGGGAGCCTGTCAGGGTTGGAGCGAGAGGGAGACCCTGAACTCCAGCTCTGGGGTGGGGGTGGGGGGCCCGAGGAGCCCTGTGGGGGGGCATCTCTCACCGTCCCCTCGGCCAGGGCCGAGATGACGTTGCCCAGGGCCGACAGCGACTTGTTGATGTTCTTGGCCTCGTCCAGCACGGCCCCTTCGGCCCCCGTCTTGCTGACCTGCCGGCAGAGTGGGTGTCATTTATGTGGGGGCTGGGGGACTCCCATCCCGCCGCAAGGCGTCGCCCTCCCAGAGGCGGGCAGCCATGGCACACGCAGGGTCTTGGCTGCAGGGATCCGCAGGGGCAGGGCCTTCTCCCCCGGGACCCAGGCGTCCGGGCAGAGATCCCGAAGCAGGGTGGGGCGGTGCCTCTGGAGGACCCATGGGGGGGGGGGGGGAGAGAAGGGGCTGTCCCAGCCCTGCCCACCCCCAGACACTCTGCCCGCCGCCCGCCCCTGGCACCTTCTCGCTGCCGGCCAGGTCCACCAGGTAGAGCTTCCCACTGAGCTTCTGCTCCGTCTCCATGTTCTCCTGCTTGATGTTGATGAGGAAGATGCTGTGGCTGCGGGAGCTGTGCTCGTTCATGTCTGGGGGGAGACGCAGGGGTGGGAGGCCTGCTGGCACCGGCCCCCCCCGGGCACAGAGCCCCCCCCTACCCCCGGGGACCGAGCCCACCCTGCCCCCTGGGCACAGTGTGCCATTGCCCAGCCCCCATCCACTCGCCCAGCCCCCCCACTCCCCAGCCCTGGGGGCCAGGGCTGATGGTGACCCCGGGACTGGACACCTCCCAGGCCAGGGCCCAGCCCCAGGGCACCTGCCCCCCCCCCGGCTGGTGCCCCAGCTGCTCACTGGTGACAGCCACGTGGCGGTTGGATTTGCCCTCGTCGATCACGTCCAGGATCTCCTCCGGGCTGGAGACAAAGCGCTCGGTGCAGCCCTGCGGGGGGGAGGGGGGGTCAGCCTCAGGTGGGGGGATCCTAGCCCCTCCACCCCCACAGCCTCCCTCAAGGCGGCCCTCCCCCACAGCCCCTCCTCAGGCCCCCACCTCAAACTGGGGGCTCCTCACCCTACCCCACAGCCCCCACAGGGGTCCCCCGCTCTCCTCCCCATAGCCCCACACACACACTTTCCCCCATGCAGCAGGGGATTCTCTCTTCCAACCCTCTGGGTGCTCCCTAGGTCCCCTTTCCCCCCTCCACAGCCCCCCCCGCTTCCCCACACGAGGGGACCCCTCCCCCCTCACCTTGACATAGGGTACCCGGTTCTTGTCCTCATGCACCGACAGGTTGGTCTTGGTCACTGGGGAAAGAAAAGGCTGAGCTGGAATGGTGGGGGGCAGCGGGGGCTGGGGGATCGGGGAGGGGGAGGGCCCAGGGGTGGGGGATCGGGGAGGGGCCCCTGGAGGTGGGAGGCAGAGGAGGTTGGGGATCACACAGGGTCCCCAACAGCACCCCCTGGCCCGCTCCCCCAGCTCAGCCACTCAGGAAGCAGAAATATCAGCCTCCTCTGCTCCCCGCCCCTTGACCCCCCCCCCCGGTGACCCCATCTGTGCCCCCCCTCCCCCGCTCTCCTGGGGGGCGTCACTCACCATCCAGCAGGTCCCGGATTTTGTCCAGGTAAATTTCAAAGTAAGAAACCTGGGAAAGAGCGAGACGGAGCCACGTGAGCACAGACGGGGGAGTGAGGGGGGGGAAGAGGTGAGCCCATAGGGACCCCCCCAGGATCACCCCCGCAGCTCCCTCAGGCCCCCATAAACCTCCCCATCCTCTTCCACCCCAGAGATCCCCAGTGCTGCCCCCCACCCCAATCTGAGGCCCTCTTCAAATCCCCCCAGAGTCTCCCATCAGCACCAATCCCACTCCCACCCCAGAGCCCCCCCAGGATCCCCTCCTCCACAGCTCCCACCCCAGAGCCCCCCCCCAGGACCCCCTCCCCCACGGCTCCCACCCCAGAGCCCCCCCAAACCCCCCCGCACCTTGATGTGGAACTCCAGGTTCTCGTCCATGGCGTAGATGTGGTTGAAGATGTCACGGGCGATCCGCGGGATGATGCCCATCAGCTGGGGGTCGTGCAGCTTCCCCTGGGGGCGAGGGGGGGGGGTCAGCCGTGGGGCCCAGTCTCCCTGGGGAGGGGGCCCAGCTCCAGCCCCCTCCCTCCCAGCAGCTTTTAGGGGAGGCCAAGGGGATAACTTAGCCCCCCCACCGCCCCCCAGCACCAGCCCCCTCAGCCCCGCCTGTCTCACCTCCATGGTGTGGGTCTTCCCTGACGACGTCTGCCCGTAGGCGAAGATGGTGCCGTTGTACCCGGCCAGCACATCTGCAAGAGACGGGGGTAAGCAAGAGCCCCCTCCCCCCACACCTCACCCCTCCTCCCCTGCCCCCCTCCTCCCCCACTCTCCTTCCCCCCGCACCCACCCCATCCTCACTCCCGCTGCCCCCCAGCCCCTCCTCACCCTGCACCGGCCCCTGCAGCCTGGATCTGCCCCCCCCCCATTGCTTAACTCCATGTTGTGGTGCCCCCTCCTCCCCCAGTCTCTCCCCCCGCCCCTGCCCCGCTCACCCTTGACAATCTGCATGGCGCAGGCATGGTACACCTGCTCCTGGGTGGTATTGGGGGGGAAGACGCGGTCGAAGACGTAGGGCTTGCCCTGGGGGGGGGAAGCAAATCGGGTGGGTCAGTCCCCAGGCAGAGACCCCCACCCCCTGCCAGAGGGTTCACCCCGCGGGCCCCCAGGCCGAGCCCACCCACCCCTCTCCGTGCCCCCTCCCTCCCTGGCACTGAGGGGGTGAGACTGGTGCCAACACACAGAGATAGAGCACCCCCCTGCCCCCCCCCCAGCAGCTGCTTCTCCCACTGCCAGGCCCAGCAGGGAGGCTTGTTCCCTGGCTCGCTACCCCCAGCCTGTGCCCACCCCTGGAGGCTGGGGGCTCCCGCCAGGCTGGGAGCACCAGAGTCAGGGTGTCCTGCCGGAGCAGAACATGGGGGGAGGGGTCACAGCCAGGATCTATGAGATGACACCCCCCCCCCCAGTAGAGCAGGGCGCCCCCCCATGCCCCCGAGCCTCCTGGGTGCTGGGGGGGGGGGAATGAAGCTCCAGACCCAGCAGCAGGAGTGGGGTGTGGTACGGCAGCTCGACACCCCCCGGGGGGAGAGCATCTGCCCCCCCATCCAACCCCTCCAGCCCCAGCCCATTACCCGGGGCCAAGATGGCCCCTCCCTGCAGCATTGTTAACATGGGGGGGGGGGGCTGGCAGGGTGCCAGCTGGGAGAGGGCTGGGCGGGGTTGGCAACATTCAATAGGAATTAGCTCCTCCCTCCCAGGCTGGAGGGACCCCCCCCACAAGTACCATGTGGGGATGGGGGGGGGGGGGTCTTGGCCTCCTGAGCTGAGGCCTGGGCCCACCCCCACCCCCAGTCCGCATGGGGGACACAGGCCTCAGACAGGCTCTGGTCCATCTCCCCCACTGGAGGCGGAGGCAGGAGGCCAGGCCGGCGCCGGGAGCTGTCCAGGTGCTGGAGACGCCTCGGCGCAGCTCTGCCAAGACAGGACGGCAGCTCCCCACACAGTGTGGGGGGCAGGGCTGGGACCCCTGGGAGGGGGGTTTGGGGACCGAAGAGCCAGGGGACTGACCGACCTCTTGGAGGGGCCAGATCCCACCCCCAGTTCAAGAGAGACACGGGACATTATTGATACAGGAGCCAGGCACAGAGCTGGGTAGGTGCCGTGCCAGCTGCCCCCCAGCTCTGCCGGTGCCCCTCACTCCCGACCCACAAGCCCCTGTTAGCCCAGCCCAGCCCCCCCCAGCTCTGCCGGGGCCCTTCACTCCCGACCCACAGGCCCCTGTTAGCCCAGCCCTGCCCCCCCCCCAGCTCTGCCGGGGCCCCTCACTCCCGACCCACAGGCCCCTGCTAGCCCAGCCCTGGGCTCCCCTGCCAATGCCCCTTTCTCCCACAGTCTGGCTCACTCCAGGGCAGAGATGCCAACAAAGCCAAGCCCAGAGGGGAAGCGGCGACGCGCCTGAATGGGGAACTTGGCCAAGGCCCAGCAAACTCATCCCACTTGTGCCCTTGGAATGCCGCACAGACAGAGCCGAGCCGAACCCGCCCCCACCAAACACCCAGCCTAGCCCGCGGCCCCCGCTCCCCAGTCACTCAGGCCTCCCGGAGCCCCCACCCCTTATCCCCCCCTGCTTGGCTAAGAAACCCCTTACACCAGCGGTGCCACCCGGGGGAGGGCAGAGTCTTTGTGCCGCTCACTGGTCCACCTGCAGCCCCGATGCCAGAGCTGGGGCCCACCGGGAGACGCAGCCCACGCCCGGCTCGCCAGCTCCTGTCGCCTCTGCCCAGGGCTCTCCTAAACCGGCGGCTCGGGAGCCACAACAAGCCAGAGAAAGGTTCAACCCAGGCCGGTGCTGGCAGCTCCCAGCTCGCCCCATCCGTGCCAGGGCTCTGCAAACTGTCCACACTTGGGCTGCAAGCCACAGACCCCTCCCTTCCCCTCCCCTCCCCTCCAGCCCGCCTGGGGGACCGGGGCTAGAACCTGCGACCTTCAGCACCAGCCTGCCCCGTGGCGCTCCAAAGCACTGGAGCAGCTAGTCCCTTATACAGCCACTAGGGGGCACCCAGACCCGCCAGGACATGGGTGGGGGCTGCCAGCCTGGCACTGACTCCCATCATGCACCTGGCCAGGGCTCAATAAATAATAATGAATCCGCTCAGCCCCCTGCACCGGCTTGTTATTGTAGGGTCACCTGCAGGGGCTGGCTTTTTGTTATGAGGGCTGGGTTGTTATGGTATGGTTACCCACACCGGCTGGGTTGTTATTGTAGGGTCTCCCAGAGGGCTTGGTTTGTTATTGTAGGGTCTCCCAGAGGGCTTGGTTTGACGGCACGTGAGCTGCTGAGGATAAAGCCCCCACAGACGGCCAGGCTCAGACACTCCGGTGACGGGGGCTGTGCAACGGCTACGCAGCAGGGTGCCCAAGCCCCTTGGGCTCTTGTGCCAATCCCAGCCCCAAACCCCTCGTCCCTCTGCTCCCCTGCCCCACAAGCTCGTCCCTGCAGGCGCGAGAGCCTCCTGCCCCTCGGGCGGCCTCCTTGAACCCTTCCGCCTCTCCCTGTCTTGTCTCCACCCCCCTCCCCTCCCCTGCCTCAGGCCCCATGCAAACCCCCAGGGGCCCAGTGGGCAGTGAGCGGGGGGAGGGGGGATTCGGGACCAGCTGCTGCAGGGCGGTCACCAACCAAGCTCGTTAATCCGGGAGCCGCGGCCTAATCCCTGCCCAGAGAGAGCTTCCCCTCCCCGGCTGCCAGCGCCCGTGGGCTCCGGCGGGTTCCCCACCCCCCACCCGGTTCCCCAGCCTCAGACGGGAAGGAGAGCAGGAGATGGGGGGAGGGGAATGACCGTCCTGGTGTCGTCTGGAGCCGGGCACAATGGAGGGGAGGCGCTGCGGGGCGGACAGAGCCACGCGGCGGGCGGGTGGGTGGCATCGCTGCTGGGCACATGGACGGACAGGAAAGGGCCTTTATGCCGGGAGGAGAAAAGGGCAGGCGTCTGCCTTCGCTCGGCACAGACGCCCCCCAGACGGCGGGGGGGGGGGGGTGTGTGAAAGAGCCAGACCGGGGGACGCAGCATGGTCTAGTGGCTAGCGCACTCAACTGGGATGCGGGACAGCTGGGCTCTAACCCCAGCTCTGCCCCTGCCTTGGGTTCCCCTCCCCTGCTCGGTGACTCAGTTTCCCTTTCAACCTCTTGTCTACTTAGCCGGGGAGCTCTGGGAGGCAGGGACTGTCTCTCACTGTCTCTGCAGCGCCGGGTCCAACGGGGGCAGGCCCCTGATCTTGGTCAGGGTCTGCCCCAGTGCGACGGGGGGGGGGGGGGGGNCTCAGCTGGAGCGTCTGTAACACCCGTCCCAATACCAGACCCTGCTGAGGCAGCCCGGGCTAAGCACGACCCTCACTCTTGGCTAAAACCAAGGGGCTGGTTTTGACACCCCCACCCCGGGGCCCGGCTCTGCCCTCGCCCGGCCTACGGAGGCCGGCTCTCTCCCCGAGGCCGGGATCCCAGGCTCCTCGACCACCCGGCCAGGCGGGCAGCTGCGGACAGAGCCCGTCAGGGGCGTGGACACCTTGAAGTAAACAACCTGCAGCCCACGGCGCGACCTGCACCATTCCCCCCCCGGCTCTGCCAGCCCCACCGGGGCACCAGGACAAGCTGGCATCGCCTGGCCACAGGCCTGTCCGTGAGCAGGGCGGGGCTTTCACCTCTCACCCTCGCAAGGTCGAGGAGGGGGGGGGGGGGGAGGCAGCCGCTTTGCGAGCTAGGGACAGACAGACGGACAGAAGGGGGGGGGGGGATGAGGCAGCTGGATGCAAGGGGGGTGGGGTGGAAACCCGGTGGGGGGTGGGGTGGAAACCAGCGATTCCTATTTACTATGGGTCACGCACCAGTAGCCAAATCCCCAGCCCTGCTGGCCACACCCAGTTGCCTCCGCTGGGATGGAGGATCCGCAATACACCCCCCACCACCCCCTCGCCCCCCCTTCCCGGAAGCCGCAGAGTTCGGGCTGACAGAGCTTTGGGGGGGACCCCCCACAACTCCCCAGCTCTTTGTGCGCTGGGCACGGGGCCCCCTTCCCCCCAGCCGAGCAGCCCGGGGCCGATGCCGCAGCGGGGGGAGCGAAGTTGGGGGGGGGGGCCCGCACCGACGGGGGGGGGGCACTTACCCCGAGGATGACGCTGTCGTCTCCTTGGAAGAGGGGGATGAATTTGTCCCCCCGCAGGATCTCCGCCTGGTTCAGGGGCCGGAATCGGCAGAGCACCTTGATGCTGCATTCGGTGCTGGGCTCGGCCATGCTGGGCGCTGGGCTGAGGGGCGCAGGGCCGGGGGGTGCTAGGCTAGCACTGGGGGGGCGCAGAGCCGTGGGGCGCAGGGCTGGCACGGGGGGGGGGGCGCAGGGCCGGGGGGCGCGGGGCGGGAACGGGGGGGGGTGCTGGGCCTTGGGGTGCTGGGCTAGCACTGGGGGGGGGTGCTGGGCCGTGGGGCGCAGGGCTGGCACGAGGGGCGCACGGCCGGGGAGTGCTGGGATGGGGGAGCGCAGAGCCGTGGGGCGCAGGGCTGGCACTGGGGGGGCGCAGAGCCGTGGGGCGCAGGGCTGGCACTGGGGGGGGCGCAGGGCCGTGGGGCGCAGGGCTGGCACTGGGGGGGGGGCGCAGGGCCGGGGGGCGCAGGGCTGGCACTGGGGGGGCGCAGGGCCGTGGGGCGCAGGGCTGGCACGGGGGGGGGCGCTGGGGATCCTGCTCGGTCTCTGCCGGCTGCGCGGGGCGGGTGCTGGGGGGGCGCAGGGCCGTGGGGCGCAGGGCTGGCACTGGGGGGGGGCGCAGGGCTGGCACTGGGGATCCTGCTCGGTCTCTGCCGGCTGCGCGGGGCGGGTGCTGGGGGCGCAGCTGCTGGAGACGCTCCCGCTGGTCCGGCCTCGCCTCGCCCGTGTGAGCCGCGCCGGGTCCCGCTCCTGCGCCAGCCCCCGGCCCCGGCGCCCGCTGCAAGCACCGGGCTGGGCTTAGCCACGGCGCCAGCCCTTAAGGTGGAGCGGCCCGGATCGCTTAAGGTGGCAGGGCCCGGCTGGGAGCCAGCAGGCCGGGGGAGGGGTCTCTGGAGCCAGGCCCGCGCCCCCTGCCCTGGCCCCAGGCTCCCGCCCGCCTCCGTCCCTTTGTCCCCGCTCCCGACCCCAAACCGCTGGGTCCCGAAGGCCAGGCTGAGGAAATGCCGCCCTGCCCCCAGCCCGGTGCCCGCTTTACGGGGGGTCTCGGGCGCTGAGACTGGCAACCTGCTGGGGGAACCAGCACCAGACCCATGGTGAGGAGGGACAAAGTAGAGGGCGAGTGAATCACCCATTAGCACCCCATGAACCGAGGAGTCCTGGCTCCCAGCCCCCTGCTCTGACCGCCGGACCCCACTCCCCTCCCAGAGCTGGGGAGAGAACCCAGGAGTCCTGGCTCCCAGCCCCCTGCTCTGACCGCTGGACCTCATTCCCCTCCCAGAGCTGGGGAGAGAACCCAGGAGTCCTGGCTCCCAGCCCCCTGCTCTGACCGCTGGACCTCATTCCCCTCCCAGAGCTGGGGAGAGAACCCAGGAGTCCTGGCTCCCAGCCCCCTGCTCTGACCGCTGGACCTCATTCCCCTCCCAGAGCTGGGGAGAGAACCCAGGAGTCCTGGCTCCCAGCCCCCTGCTCTGACCGCTGGACCTCATTCCCCTCCCAGAGCTGGGGAGAGAACCCAGGAGTCCTGGCTCCCAGCCCCCTGCTCTGACCGCTGGACCCCACTCCCCTCCGAGAGCTGGGGAGAGAACCCAGGAGTCCTGACTCTACCCAGACTCTAACCAGCAGACCCACCCTCCCTTGATCCCAAGGTGTCCCAGCGCTGGGGGTGTGGGTGGGGGGGCTGAGCTCAGGGGGGGGGGGGCCTGGGACCGAGAGTCATGCAGGAGCCCAACACTCCTCCCTCCCACACTCGGCCTGGAGGCCGCTTAGCTGGTGTAACTCCCACCAAGGAATGGGAGAGATTATGGGGCATCCATGGGAACGTTGGTGGGTTCGAACTTCCCCAGGTCACCGGCTAAAGTGACCTCGCTCAGTTCAGTCTCGAATGGGGGAGAGATGTGACGAAGTGGGAATGTTCTTAATGTTTCCTCTGAATACTGTGTGGGTGCCTCAGTTTCCCCTATGCATTTCTTAAGTCTCCAGTGTGCATAAATGGCCGACACTCTGTCTCCTGGCAACAAATGGCTGGGGCCCTTCCCCCCTGCAAGGGAATAGCTAAAGGTGAACAAAGAGATCAGGTGACCTCCTGGTCCGGGAAAGAGACAAAGGCCAGAAAGGAGGGGCTGGAGGGGGTTTCAGTTTGGAGCTGGCTGGGGACAGGAAGTGAGGGCAGACGGGGTTGTCTGGCTCGCTGGGCCCCAGAATGGACCCGGCTGTGGGGTCCCGTTCTCTGGACCTACAAGCTCTGTTTTAGACCGTGTTCCTGTCATCTAATAAACCTCTGTTTTACTGGCTGGCTAAGAGTCACATCTGACTGCGAAGTGGGGGTGCAGGACCCGGTGGCTTCCTCAGGACCCCGCCTGGGCGGACTCGCTGTGAGTAGCGCTCGGAGGGGCAGAGGAAGCTGAATGCTCCAAGGTCAGACCCAGGAAGGTGAAGCCGTGTGAGCTTCTTGCCCTGAAGACGGTCTGCTCCGAGGGAGAGGAGGCTCCCCAAAGTCCTGACTGGCTTTGTGGGGAGCAGTTCCAGAGCATCGCCTGGGGACTCCGTGACAGCTGGGCAGAAGCTGCACATGTCAGACAGGGACGGGGCACAAGGGAGCCAAGCAGCCCTGGTGGGGTACCTGGGCACCCACAGGCCCACAGCCAGCCCTTCCTCTCTGCTCCTGGCCTTGGGCACCAGGGCAACCTGGCGGGTGCCAAAGGAGGCCATCAATGCCCAGCGGGTCCCGCCATCCGGAGGTGCTCGAGGCAGCTGGACGGTCCTCGGCTCAGGGCAGGGGTCACCGGGAGACACTCTCCAGACTGTGCTGTCCAGGAGCTCAGATGATCGAATGGTCCCTTCCGGCCTTAAACGCTCAATGAGCCCCGAGAATCCCCCTCTGGGCCAGCTGATGCCACCGGGCAGTGGTTGACTTTGCTGGAGCTGTGCCGAGGACCTGGCCCCTTTGCATTCGGACTCCCCCCAACCTTGTTTAGCTGCTGTTTTAAGGGAGACAACGGGCGGAGGAAGCCAAATTCCAGGGCTGAAGCCTGAGGCCGCTCTCAGAACCGTGGCCTGGCCCAGATACAGCCACAGCTCCAAGACCAGCCTCAGCTTTCGGGGTGTCACTTGAGCCAGCTCTGGTCCTTCTCAGTGGGGCTGATCATGTTGCTTCCTTGTTAGCACCTGTCAGAAAAGGGGCTGAGGGCCTTGGAAAAACGTGGGGCCTCGTGTATGCATGTGTGCGGGCATGTGTGTACTTGTGTGTGCATGCTGTGTGTGCACGCGTGTGTCCCTGTGTGCATTCACGTGCCCATGTGTATCTCTGTGTGCATGTCCCTGTGTGCATTCATGTGTCTGTGTGCATGTGTGTCTCTGAGTGCATGTGTCTGTGTGTGCTTTCACGTGTCCGTGTGCATTCACGTGTATGTGTGCACGCCTGTTTCTATGTACACGTGGCTGTGTGTGCATTCATGTGTCTGTGTCGGCATGTGTGTCTCTGCGTACACATGTGTGAGCTACAGTTCTTCGGGGGAGTTCAGAGATGAGCAATAAGGATGATCGGGGGCTGGAGGGGTTCATTTATGGGCAGGGGTCAGAGGAGAGGAATGTGTGTAACTTGGCCAGATGACAGTTAAAGGGGCACATTAGGGAGGAGGGATGGTCCGGTGGGTCAGAAGACCTGGATTCAGTTCCCTGCTTCAGCACAGACTCCCTGAGCAAGTCGCGTAGCCGTTTCGTGCCTCAGTTTCCCCATCTGTACAATGGGGATAATAGTGCTGCCCTGCCTCTCAGGGGCATGGGGATTAAGCTCAGATACCGTGGGAAGGGGGACAATGTACCTTCCCTATACCAGGCACAGGACAATCCCCCAGGGGGCCAAGGAAGTGTGGAGGGCGCCCAAGAGATTATTGTTAAGACTAAAGGGGCGGAATTAAGACAGGGAACCTTTGCCCCCTGGGAGACCTATTAGGCTGCAGAACAGTCCTGCGGGGGGGGGGGGG